>VBSM01003185.1:3249379-3302370 GCA_008086735.1 Cheirogaleus medius | reverse complement strand
CCCCCCCCGCCCTCCCTCCCCCTGCCCTCTACCTCCTGTCTCTTTCTTTCTTCCTTCCTTCTTGCTTATTTTTCCACTAGGCAGAAAAAAAGAGGAGGAAAAAAGTCTCACGTACGGTGTTTTAGATGGATAGAGTGATTTTCTCATTCCCTCCCACACCTTTCTCTTTTTCCCTCTCTAAAGGAATAAATGACTTTATTCCTTTTGACTCACCTACCTTAATCCATTTTCATCTTGATTTACTTGTTGGGGTGAAGTAGCAGAGCTGGATAAGGCTTCACTAACAGGTAATACTTTCCTTGGTAGTCCTAGCAAAAGGTTGCCTGCACAAAAATGTATAATGTGAATAATAGAGTTATTCAGAAACAGTTTTTTAGAAACCCATTATCATTCACGCAGAGCAAAACACCTTACTGACATTTAAACAATATTTTAAAGTGAGATTTAAACTGTTTTCTTTACACTCATCACCAATGTTAAGATATTGCCCCAGTAGTATTGCTGAATTTGTGTTGATCTATCCACAGGGTGAAACTCAGCTCCCCTTTAGACCAAGGATACATTCTGTCAAGGTGGTAAAGAAGGAAGCTAAGAAGTCACTTAAAACTCACTAGTGTGGACTTTTAATGGAGTCAGTCAAACAGCTATATTGATACCATTTGGTTATTTGCTTATGAAAATATCTCTGAGCAATCTGGATTTATAATGCATGATTTTATATGTTGGTACTTGAAATAAAATAATCCAAGGTTATAAACCATGTGTTGACTGTCAACTGAATTTAAATATATGTTTTATTGAAATTTTAGTTAATGATTTAAATCACAGATAGATTGTTAATTTAGAGTAGCACATTTTAAAATAGAAAATTTCTTTCATGGCCAAATTTTTAAATTCTTATAAAGTTTAATATATTACAATTGATTTATAATGCTAAACGTTTGTATCTTTTGATTTGCTCTGAGAGAATTAAAAATGTGTTTTAATGAAATAGCTAGAAATGCTTTAATTAAGGTACTACATTCCTTTGGGTTATAATTCTTGGCACAGAGTGGTTATTCATTAACATTATTTTTATTTTAAAAAACTCAGTGAAATTATTGATCCATTTTGGGGAAAAGTATTTCTAAGAAATCTGTAGCCTTTTCTTCAACTTGATAACTCTATCTATGAAAATGGGGGGATCTTTCAACACCGAGAGGCACAAATTCTGAATTCACAGTGTTCTAACACAAAGGAGGGAATAAAATGGGAGCATTTGAAACTGTCAAAATGTAAATGACACATTTAAGGTACATTCATCTGGCACAGCAACACTTTACAATTTTTTTTATCATACCGCACATATTCACTTTCCATCATTTTCAAAATGTGACATTTTAATATAGGATTTTATGACTTTGAGTTTTTGCCCATTTATAGACATCTATCCTGATACTGTACAATAAAATTCTGTCTTCTTTTCATGGACTAGATTTGAAGCCTAGGTTAAGCCGGTGTTAAGACCACCCCTCCTCTGGCTGCCTATAGGACCAAAGAGAAGCCCTCGGGGGAGTCTCTTTCTGGGGAGCACACCAGGGGTGCTCCCTCCACTTCCCATCCTGCCATCCTCACCACAACTTGCCAAGGAGACTAGTCCAGAGAAGATAGCTATGAATAGAATTTCTTTTCCATCTCATCAGGATCAAACCAGTGATACCTGACATCCTTTAGTCATCACCAAATGGTTAATCTGCCCAGCTCCCTCTTGCTGCCCTTTCCCCATAGGGCTTTATTTATCTCCCACCTTGACTCAACTCCCCACACCTTCTTTACTCCTCAAGCCCCTCCACTCTGCCCACTGGAAAAAAAACCCTTCTCTTATGAACATTCCCTTTACCTTCTTGATCTAACTCAGGGTTTCTCAAGCTCAGCACTATTGACATTTTGGGCTGCATCATTCTTTGTTGTGGGTTATGTTGTGCATTGTGGGATGTTTGCAGCATCCCTGGCCTCTATCTACTAGAAGCCACTAACGGCTCCTCCCCATACTGCCAAATATCGCTGGGGGGCAAAATCACCCCCAAATGAGAAACACTGATCTAACCCATCTTACTTTTGGGTCTGCTGGGATTGTGTCCTTTTTGCTCCTCCCTCTCTCTCAAAAATCAAACCTCCTTTGAAACACATGCCACCATCCTACTTGTCTTTTGTTCTATTCCTGACCTTTTGTTATATATACTGACCTCCTGGTCACCTCCCCTCTTATGATGGAGATTTTAAGCCATGGCTCCTCCCTCTCTCCCTCTCTACTATCACTCTGGTGATTGCTCTCCTGCAACTTTCACATCTCAAGCCTCTGGCCTCTAAGTTACCTGATCCTCCTGGTCCAGGTTAACCCCAAATCTGTGCCCATATTACATCTGAGGAGCAGAATTTCATTAGAGAAAAATGCATAACCCTGCTGCTACTGGCCTCACTTCACATTGTTGACTGTAGCTTTCACCTTCCTTGACCATCCTATAATATTACTATTTCCCTGATCACTTTGCTCCCCCACTGGCTGAGACTATTTCATACTTTCTTTTTCCTCAAAAAACTCCAATACTACCTCTTTCCCTCACTCTCCTTAATGACTTTGTTTCTTAATTCATTGAGAAAAATAGAAGTACTCAGAAAAGGATAGCCTCGTCTTCCTACCAGTAACTCAACTCCTCTCTCAGGTCAACCTGTCCCCTTGTACATCTCCTCCATCCCTTTTCAATGATCCAAGGACTTTGTTCCTTTACTTATGCCCCTTTTCTTGTGCATCATTCATTCTCCTCTCTCTACCATCAACATACAAACCTGCTGTACTATCTCCCTTCTAAACAATGACAACATGATCTCTACATATTGGCATGGCTCAGTCTTATGCTTTTCCTGCTCCTCTCCTCCTCTCCCTTCCCCTCCCTTCCTCTCTTTGCCTTCTCTATCAATATTGACTCTCTGAATGGTCTGAACCAGTCCTGTGACTTTTAATAACATTTATATGCTAATGATTGCAATTTATACTTCTACCTTTCCTTTAAGCTCTAAATTTATATATCCAACTGCCATTTAATTGGATGTCTCACCAGCACCTTCAACTTAACATGTCCTTTACTTTCTAGTGTTAACCCTTCCTATAACTTTAAAAAGGTGCTTTGATTGAAAATCCAAATGTGGTGCTGATTTCCTTCTTTCCTTCCCACCCTACATCCCTCATCATGTCTTATCAGCTCTACCTTCAAATTAGATCACAAGTTTGACCTCTATCCAATATTACCCCATAGTCTAAACCACTGTCGTCTCCTGAGCCACCACAATAAGCCTCCTTACTGGTATCTCTGCTTCTACTTTTTCTCCCCTAGAGAATCTTCTTCACACATCTGAGAAAGTAATCTTGTAAAACTTATAAATCAGATTTTGTCACTTCCCTGCTCAAAATTCTTCACCGGGTTTCTATTTGAAATAAAAGTCCATGTCTTACCATGTCCAGATAGATCTGGCCCCTATTTGTCGTGGTCACTTTTATGTGTCAACTTGACTGATACACACACACACACACAGAGTCATGTGTTGCTTAATGACAGGGATACATTCTGAGAAATGTGTCCTTAGATGATTTTGTCACTGTGTGAATATCTTAGTGTGCTTACACTCTACCACTAGATGGTATAGTCTACTATACACCTGGGCTATAGGGTATGGCCTATGGCTCCTAGACTACCAACCCATACCAACTATTACTATACTAAATACTGTAGGCAATTGTAACACAATGGTAAGTATTCATGTATCTAAGCATAGCTAAACATAGAAAAGGTACAGTTAAAATAAGTATTATAATTTTATGGGTCCACTGTTGTGTATGCTGTCTATCATTGACTGAAGTATCCTTATGCAGTGCATAAATCTTATTTATCTCTTTATCTCTCTATCTCCCATTGGTTCTATTTCTGTGGAGAACTCTAATTCATTACTGAATCTCTTTTTCTTATCATTCTCCTCCTGCCTCACTTTGCTCTAGCCACACTGGTCTTCTTGCTGTTTATCAAACACACCAGGCTCCTTTCAGCTCCTTGGCCTTTGCTCTTACTGCTTCCCCATCATCTGGGATTTTTGCATGCTTGGCTGCCTCACCAGGAAGTGTGGATACGACACAGATGGAAGTAAGCATGGCATTAATTGCCATTGCCATGCTAGTCAAAGAAATGTTTATGTTCATTGGACTTGCCTTACTGATATCTGGGTTAGATCATCAGGGCAACTTGAAAAATGCAACTTGGAAATCACCAGCCATTGCTAAGGATTTTCTTATTCAAATGGCTTCTACATGACCCTAAACCTAACAGAAACTCAATGCAACATATCTTGGGCCACTTTGAGAACTTTGCTTGTGCTTTTGTAACGTTACTCAAACAATGACCAATACCCCAAAAGACTTCATAATCCCCTCCCACACCAAGCGAATAATGCCTTTCAGAATCCTGTCTTATTTGACAACAATTCCTTTTATGACCCTATTCAGGCCTTCTGCTTAGGGAGACTCACTGAACTTACTTTGGCATGACACAATTTTCCCTTGCCTGGTGAGCAATAAACTCAGCTTTGATTTTTCAGCCTTGCTGATCTGGTTATTTCAATATGACAGTGCCTTAATGATTTCATTTTCTTCTCTTTTAGTGTTTTACGCTTTAAGAGAAAATAAAAACTTTTTTAGGAGTTCTGGTACTTACCGTTGGTCTCTTGGTTTTCCCAAACTCCTTTGAGGGGACATGGTGCATTCTCTCCTAAAAAAGAAGAATTTTACTGACCTGGATTAGGGACAATCCCTTAACTGTTTCAGGTAATTTGTTCTTCCGAAAAATTATCATACAAAAATTCATTCTTGAAGCCCCATCAAATCTGAATCCCTTTCAGGCACTCCTGAACTACCCCCTAACAACAAAACAAAACCAAAACCCCCTAAACTTTAATTACTATAGCTATTTATTTTGGTTCCTCTCTGTGGGTGAGATTTACATTAATTAGAGTATAATGAAGCCTGCCCTTTCAAACAAATGTATTCCTTTGTTTGCACTCATTTGAGCAAACCTACTGCACTGTGTGTGAGCTCACAAAAGGAAGGCACTGAAAAGCAGCTTATACAAAACCAGACCCCCAGACCTAACTTTCCCAATCCTCCCCAAGACGCCTGCAGCTTTACCCACTTGAGGTTTGTGAACAGAGACCTGTGGGATTTTTATTGTCTTGTTGTTTTCCTACCTGCAGAAGAGACACATTTTCTCGGAAAACATTTCCTTCTCTGCAGCTTTCTGGTTAGTATTCAGGCCACCACCTCTGTTATCAGACGGTGGCAACAAAGCTTTTCCGCCTGAATCTTCTGCGAGGTGGCAGGGGAATGGATTGCACAGTAATGAGCTGTTTTTGCAGGCTTCCTTCGGGAGCCTTTTCTTATATCCCTTGGCAAGAGGAACTAATTCAAAACAGCAACCCAACCCTTGGGCATCTAAAATTCACAGAAATTCAGCTGACTTGACAGGAAGAGGGTCTCCCTGAAAATCAGTGCTATAAATCAGAGTTTCGTTCTCTGAGGGGAGGGGTGGCTAGAGGTTTTCTGGAACCTCTTATATATAACCTTATATAAGACTTTTATCCCTATTGCTGTTTTAAAGCCAACCGAAGATGGTAGGGAGCATGCTGGGAGCTGCTTTGCTTTCCTGATTATGCTGTTTCATCCTCTAAGCAACATGAACTGAGAGGCTCAGAGAATTTCTTCCCAGAGAGGCAATCATGGACTGTTTTACTCTTCATGAACTTGACCAGATAGACTTGATCTTCTTGAGGGCTGGGCCGGCAATTTTTATCTTTATACCTCCAGTAGCTACCACAGTGCCTGGCACTTAGTAGATCCTCAGTGTATACTCAATGGATGTCAAATGACTGGTTGGTGGGGCTAGCAGTGGCTGTGTTGATTCTATTTACGTAGCAAGCGTTGCTGCTGTCTTGCTGATGTTCTGTGCTCAAGTGTGACCTCTCCACATGCTTCCATTTCTTCTGGCTCCAACCTCCAATTGTCTTCTCTCCCGTCTCCAGCTGTTAGTTCTCTTTCTTTCCATCCCATCTCTTCTCCCTCACAACATGGTGACTCTCCATCCTTATAGATTTCTCTGTCTCCACCCTGAAGAATCTACTTAAAACACACACACACACACACACACACAAACGAAGTCTCCTCATTCTTTTGTAGGTTCTAAACTCCTTCTCTCCTTCCTCAAAACCTTTCCTTTCTTCCTTGTGGGTCTCTTCATTCTTGAGAGCTTGGTTTGAAGGTTCTAGCAGGGGAGCACAGCCACTCATATACCTTTGACCAAAGAATGGTCCTCCTCTATCAGGGAAGGTAGTCCTCTTTGACCAAGCGTGGAGCTTCGGGAGGGACGCACATGGAATGGTGAAGGAAGAAAGGAACACCTGCCTAGCCAGCCAGATCAGCCAAATCAACCCTGGTGATCAATGAGGTGATAGATGTCACAGCCAGATTGCCCTCACATCCTCCTCATTCTTTCAACTCCAACTGATCCTCATTCATCCCAGGTTCTGCTATGTCTTCTGCCTTCTCTTAGCTTCCAATTCTATGTCTTTGATGGGGTTTTACCCACTAATTCTTTGTCAACTTCACTGTATTTACATATTCCTTAACTTGCTGGAGGTTGGTCTTTACATTGGTCTTTGCATTGCTATAAAGTGAAATATCCAAGTGATGCTAGTTTTATGAGTACAATGGTAGAAATTGCATATATTCCTTTTGAATGTGTGGGTTAGCCGGAAAAAGTCATAGTATTTTGTTTGATTTAAACTAGTGGTTCTCAACCAGGGACAGTTTTTCTGCCAAAGGGACATTTGGCAATGTCTAGAGACATTTTTAGTTGTCACAACTGGGGGCTGGAGGTGTGAGTGCAGAGAGATGCTATTGGTATCTAGTGGGTAGAGGCTAGAGATGCTGCTAAACATCCGACAGTGCACAAGACAGCCCCTATGACAAGGATTTATCAGTGCCAAAATGTCAACAGTGCCAAGGTTGAGAAACCCTGGTTTATACCTTCTCCTCCTTTCTTCCCCAGGCTTTCCTCTGTCCTATTTCCTGATGCCCAAGGTCCTTACAACCTAATCCTGTCACTGTGTCCATGGCTCCAATTGATGTGTTTTCCCACTGCCCAGAGAGCACCGCATGCATGTTTGGTTTTAATCTTCATAGCGAAAGCTGACCATGGACACTCTTCAGTTCTTGGAATCCTGGCTAGTGGGAGCAGGAAGGGCCTTTAGAAGTTTTTATAATCCACCTTCTAATTCTTCAGAGGAAAAAGAGAAGTGACTCTGCTAAGGTCACACAGCTACCTACAGGCTGCTCAGGGGGCTATGGCTCCTGTGTCCCTATTTCCAGCTCTCTTCTCTTCATATTCACTTACTGCTTTTGTTCAAACAAGAAAAATACAAGCTAACTGCCTGGGCAAGGAGGAGAATCATATTGATTGTTCCAATCCAAATAGGGACACAATAATGCACTTCCCAACTTGCTAGATTGCTATGAAAACATATTTTTTCAGGATTTCCTCCTCTACTGCTCTCTGAAGGGTGTCTGCTAGCTGCAAGATGTGGCTGATGCACCTTACCGTCCTCATAGCGGGGATGCCATAACTTGGCCAGGTAAAACACAATTTGAGGCAGATCATTAGGAACAATGGTTTTGGGTAGGCAGACCTGCCATGTCTCTTCATCTCAGGCCATGCAGACAGCTATGTACTGGGGCAAGAAGTACCTGAATCTGGAGATAGAGAGGAGTGGAAACCCAAACTTTCTGTAACCAAGAGCCACAATTTGAAACAATTACAAGACAATCTGGACAACTTCCATGTCTTGCTTCTCTCTCTTACCTCTTCCCAAACAACCACATTTTATCAGTGAGCCAAAGTATTCTGGGAGGAAAGCAAGAGGGGCTGGGCTAATGTTTTTCCAAGTAAGGTCCTTTGACCTAAAGGCCTCAGAATGGCTTGGGACAAGTATAAAAATGCATATTGCTAATGCTCCCTAGACCTATATTTACCATCTCTGGGGGGTGAGGCCAAACACTGAAAGTGTTAGTAAGCCCCTAGAGTATCCTTCTGTATTCATAAGTTTAAGAACCAGACATTTGAATAATTAGGCTTTTCCCCAAAAAAACAATTCTAGAAAGTGAAAAGCTTTTGGAAAATGTGTGAATCTCAGAGAGAAAATCTGCTACTAAAAAAAGAAAAAAAACACACACACACAAAAACCTGACTCTTTGGTTAGATAGCAAGGTCATAAGGTGACTGAGTTTGCTTGGAGCTTTGAAGGCGTAAAGGCCACATCTGGCAACATGCACAACTTCCTAGGGAAGGATCAGGCTTTGCTGTTGTCTAAAGTTTTTAAAGGGCAGGAACTGGGCTTCTTTTGCTCTCTGGGCATCTTTTGGATGCCCTTTGAGGAGACTTGTTAAAGAGAGCCTTTTCCTTGAGGGCTGTTTCTTACCCAGCTTTCCAAGGGCCCTCAAGGTGCCTGCTCATTGATCCACCTTGAACAGGTAGCTACACGTTTTAATTAAGAGCATTCACAGGCCTTGAGCACATTCCTCATTTCAATGATGATGCTCGTTGGTTTTTGACTTTCCCCCTGAGCATGAATAACTTTCTGGGGGTGGGTAACACCTCATCTGTGCAGATAGCCACATGTCCTGGGTTAGTGCCTCTGTTTATTCACTTGTATTTTGCTGACCAAGCTTCGGACTTAGCTTTCCTTTTCCTCTTTCTAAAACCCTTAGTCATTAGCAAAGTGGAAGCTGCCACGCTCCCTTGCTACACCACTATCCAATAAGCACAAGGTTTGCCTAACCGTGGACCATATTCTGTTTTCCTTTCAAAATGTGTGTGCAGCACACAAATTCCTCTGTTTTGTGAAAATAAATGGTGTGATTATCTGACCTTAGGTGATCGTTACTTTATTTCTTATTTTTGAGTGGAAAGAAGAGAAGCAAACAGGGTCACAGTACCTTACCTTTACAAACTCCCCAGAAACCCCTAAAATGAATTTCAAAATTTTGAGATCAATCAAATCCACTAGATAGTCACTTATTCTCTGTTGCTTATCTGTGTCTTTACCCCAGGACCTTTGAACTTGCTGTTTCCATGGCCTCACGTGCTCTTCATCAGATAGCCACTTGGCCAGTTCTGCCCCTTTGCTTTCTTCAGCTCTCTGACCAAATGTCCCTTTTTCCTGGAAGCCTTCATTGACCATCCCTTCAGTGGCACTCTCTTCCCCTTTCCCTGCTTGCTCTGTTCTCTCCCCACCATCTATTCCCACCTGACCAATTATGTACAGTTTTTTGTGTGCATTTCTCCCATCAAAAGGTAAATTCCACCAGGGTGAGGTCTTGTTTGTTTGTTCACTGCGGTAGCCTCAATACCTACAATGCTGCCTGGCCATATAGTAGACTCTCAAGCAATATAGGATGTATGAATGAATGAATAAGTGGATGTACAAATAAGGTCCAAACGACTATCTTCTTTGTATATAAATTCCTAGAATAAACATGCATGTAAGGAGAGAAGTTATGAGCTATAGGAGTCTGCAAAAAGATGAACCTTCAACCTACCTCTATGCCTGTGGTAGTGGTTTCTCTTCACTAGCAACTGTTGTTTCCAGAAACCATGGGAAAGACTTGAAACACGTAATAACAATGGTAAAAATCCTTTCACTTTCATTGGTAGAAACATTTGTATCAAGTAGGCATAGCAGAAGCTGTCTGTTTTCTGCTTACTGAACCAATATTTGAATCTCAGTATTCACTATCATACATGGAAGATTGGGAAAGATATAAAACTAAATAAAAGCATTCCTTGCCTCCATCATTAACATTATTTTCCCCAGAATATGCCACAAGCCACATGCACACACCTTGTTTTCAATAATACCACTTTTTCACAGATAGCAACGAAAGAAATAAATATTGTATGTATTTATAATATTTAAAAATCTATATAAAATACGAGAATGACTCATTCCTTATTGTGGGGAATGTCCTATGCATTGTGGGATGTTTAGCAGCATCCCTAGCCTCTACTCACCAGAAGCCAATAGTACCATCCTCCTAGATATGACAACCCAAACTGTTTCTAGACATTGCCAAATGTCCTCTGTAGTGGGAGGGTATGTGGCAACATCGCCGCCAGGTGAAAACCACTGAGTTACACCAAGAAGACAGATTCTCAGGGCTCTGAGTCAGTCGCCCGGGGATGGGGCCTGGGAATATGTGCTTTAAAGCAGCTCCCCCTAGGTGAGTGTAATAATCCACCAGAGTTGAGAACTGCCTCCCAGTTCATTCTCTTTGGCGATGACAGCATGTTCCTCATTCTGAGGCCCTGGCAAGGATCCAGTTTTCAACTAACCGAAAGTGGAGTGTCAGAAAAATATACATTCAGAGGAAAAATAGAGGAAAGTAAGTTATTGCCAGTTCCCTTCCTCTTTTCCCTCTCCCTGAAGTGAGAGACACTGACTATGACACAAACCAAATTGTCAAGTGCCAAAATCGGAAGCAGTCTAGTCTCACGCGTGAAACGAAGAAATAAATAGAATTGGAAGTGTGTGCTTTTATCAGTCTGTGAACACCTGGGCACTCTGACTGATACCACAGGGAGACCTGGGACTTTCACTCCGTGTCACAGTGATGAGGTTTAGAGCAGTCTCTGAGAAAGTGGACAATCAACAGTCCACTGAGTTAAGAATCTAAAAGCACAATGGCAACTCAGAAGACATGGGTCTAGCATTTGACCCTTTAGCCATTCATTTGGATGTTGCTGTTTTTAAGGGCTTCTTTCAATTCCTGCAGGTTTGTAAATGGTCACCTGGTACATGATGGCCACTTATTTTTCATCGCTGAAAGTGAATGATCAGAAATAGCATTATAGAGATGTAGAACTCATGTATATTTAAATCATCCTTATGTATAATGCTTCTCTTTTCTCTCTACCCCGCTTTTCCTTGTAAAAATGTGGGTATATTTATATTTAGATTGAACTATAAATATTAGAATATTGGCAATTTTGTATAGCTAATCCTAATCTCTTTCCTATGTCTCCATCTTACCCTAGTACTCTTCTCTCTCTCTCTGTCTTTCCTCATGACTTCATCCTTTATTTTCCTGCCTTCGCAAGCACATGTGTACTACCCAGAATACCAGCTGTGAAGGTCAATAGATGTTACTGGGAAAAATTAAGAAAAAGAAGAGGTTTCTAAATTTCAATAACTATTAATTTGAAAACTCACTGATGCACTTCATATATCTGGAGGGGAGGTCCAGCATAACAATGGCACGTAAAATTCTTGATCCTTCCAAATGGACCAGTTCTGATGAGAATTTTAATTTGTTTGTGCCACTGTTCCTGCATTTGCAGAGTATTGCTTTTTTATTTGTTTGGGCTTTCAGATTCAAAGGGACTTTTCCAGGTGTAGGGATGCAGTATTAGAGGAATTGTTAATAGAGTAGAGAATTTAAGACCTTGTAGGGCAAAAATCTTTCTATATGTGCTGACCAATAAAGCAAACCTGGAAAAATAAGCTTGTTGTCCTGACACACCAATGATCCAGGCACCTGGTATCCATTTTCCCATCAAAGCTTGTCTTCTGGGATGGAGCTCAGGTACTTGTGGCATCTTTGTCAGCTTTTATAAGTGAACCTTGTTGCCTGTCCTTCCCCTGCTTGCCAACTCCACTTCTGTTTCTTGGCTCACTAATGGAATCTATCATCTTCTCATGGATGTTACACCTCAAGTCACAATGCCTTTGTTCCTCTGTGCATAACGTGTTTGTTTTCTCTTTAGCCATTATGTACATGTGTGTATTCACACATAGTTCATATAACCACATTTTTGGTAATTTACATTTCAAATATTATGTTTTCCTATTGTGATTTGGAAAATACAGGAAAGCATAGAGAAGAAGATTATAATCACCCCTACTCCAAATAAACACTATTAACATTTTAGTTCATGTTCTTATAATGTTTTAATGCATATATGTCACATTGGGGTCATACTGTACTTAATATTACAACATCTATTCACTTAAAATCATCTTTAGAATATTTCTCCTTCATTTACTATTATTTGAAAGGATGCTTTTTAATATATGCACAGTATTCCTTTATATATATGTATATGCATATATAGATATATGATGCATCTATTCTTATATTATTAATCACAGGTTATTTTTAATAGTTTGCAAATTATGCACTTTCTTCTATATACATATTTTATTATACTCCTCATTAGTTTGTCAGGATAAATTTATAGAAATTGTATTACTGGGTTAGAGGGTATGAGCTTTGTCAAAGCTCTTGATATATATTTTCAAATTACATCCTAAAAAGTTTGTATCAATTTATATTGTCACCATCAGTATAAAGAGGCACTTATTTCAGGCCGGGCGCGGTGGCTCACGCCTGTAATCCTAGCACTCTGGGAGGCCGAGGCGGGTGGATAGCTCAAGGTCAGGAGTTCGAAACCAGCCTGACCAAGAGCGAGACCCCGTCTCTAAAAAAAAAAAAAAAAAAAAAAAAAAAAGGCACTTATTTCTCTGTATTTTCCCCAATTTGATTGGGAGAAAATATCTTATTTAAATTTGTACTTTGTTGATTTCAAGAAGAACTGAACTCTTTCCTATATTTACTTGTTCTTTGTATTTCTTTTGTGAATTGTCTGTGTCTAGACTTTCTCCTGAGGGCAATGGGAAGACACTGAAAAATTTTAACTTGGGGAGTGACAAGATTAGATTAGTATTTTCAAAATCTCATTCTGATAATAGGAGGAGAAGGGATAAGACTGCAAACAGGGGCATGAGCCAGGAGGCTGGCAGTGATCTTGGGAATAGACGATGGTGACCTGCCTTAGAGTGATGGTAATGGGACTGGAGAAAACTGGATGGTTCAAGGGATATCTATGAGGTAGAATAGACAGGGGATTTTTTAGACATGCGTGAGCAGGGCAAGGGACTAGTCTACGGTTTCTTGACCCTGGAACTACTGACATTTAAGGCTGGATCATTGTTTGTTGTGAAGGAATGTCCTGTGCATTGTAGGCTATTTAGCAGCATCCCTGGCCTCTACTCACTAACTGTAAATAGCACTCCTTGTGTGATGACCCAAACCATCTCTAGACATTGACATATGTTCCTGGGTGCCAAAATAGTCCCTGGTTGAGAACCACTAGACTACTCAATGATGATTTCTAGGATTTGGGCTTGGGTAACCCAAAGAAGGAACATGGGGAAAGAAGCAGATTTCAGTGGTGAGGGCAGCAGTGATTCACATTCCATTTTGGACCTCTTGATTTTGAATTTATTGTGGAAAAGACAGTAGTAGGCAATTATAATAGTTGGGGCTCCAAAGATCTGGCCTGGAGATATGTTAAATAGATTTTGGAGTCATTGACATACAGACGATGATCAATGAGAAGAGAAATGCAGAAAAAACATTTTAAAAAGGAAAAGTTTACTAAAGGAACTCAGAAGGAGTTATCAGAGAGGTAGGAGGAAAATCAGAAGAATGTGGCATAATGGAGAGCAAGGTAAGAGATTGAGAAGTAGCAGAAGCATTTAATTGTGTCAGATACTTCTAGAGATCAATTATGATAAGAACTGAGGAGTATCCACCGGAACTAGTAGCCAGGAAATTCTTGATCATCTTGGCAACAGCTATTTCAGTTGAGCATAGAGATTGGAAGCCAGACTGAGGTTGGTCGAGTGGTGACTGGGAGGTTGAGAAGTAAAAGCAGAGAGTATGAACCATTCTTTAAGAAGTTTTGCTGACAAGATTTTCTATTCAGTCCATAGACAATTAAGTGAGGTTGAGGGAAGGTTCATTTATTTTAAATTTTTAAAACTAAACTTTTTATTTTGATATAATTGTAGATTTGCACACAGTTGTAAGGAATAATACAGAGAGATCCATGTCCCTGTACCGGGTTTCCCCCAATGGTAACATCTTACAAAACTATAGCATAGTATCACAACCAGGATATTGACATTGATACAATCTACCAATCTTATTCAAATTTGCCCAGTTTTTCTTGTACTTCTGTGTGTGTATACTGTATTTAGTTCTATGTAGCTTTATCACACATAAACTTGTGTATTCACCACCGCAGTCAAGATACAGAACAGTCATCACTTCAAAGTTCCCTCATGTTGCCCCTTAAAACTACATCCACCTCCCTCCCACCCTGTCACCCTGATCTTAACCCCTAGCAACCACTAATCTGCTTTCCAACTCTATAATTTTATCATTTCAAAAATGTTGTATAAATGAAATCATATAATACATAGCCTTTTTTGACGGGCTTTTCACACTCAGCAAAATTCCCTGGAAATTCATCCAAGTTATTGTGTATATCAATAGTTCATTCCTTTTTATTATTGAGTAGTATTCCATGGTATGTTCCATGGTATGTTTATATATCATGGTATGTTTAAACTTTCACCCACTGAAGGACATCTAGGTTATTTCCAGTTTTTGGCTATTACAAATAAAGTTGCTGTGAACCTCAGTGCACAGGCTTTTGTGTTAGCAGAAGTTTTCATTTCTCTGGAATAAATGCCCAAGAGTGCAATTGCTGGGTCATATGATAATTACATGTTTAGTTTTATAAGAAACTGCCAAATTGTTTTCCAGAGTGGCTGTGCCATTTTATATACTCACCAGCAATGTAGGGGTGATTCAGTTTCTCTGCATCTTCACCAGTATTTAGTGTTGTCACTATTTTCTATTTTGGCCATTCTAATAGGTATACAGTAATATTTCATTGTGGTTGTAATGTGCATTTTCCTAATGGCTAATGATGTTTAACATCTTTTCATATGATTATTTGCCATCTTCAGTGAAATATCTGTTTATGTTTTTCTTCCATTTTCTAATTGAATTTTCTGTTTGTTTGTTTTTCTATTGAGTTTTGAGAGTTCTGTATTCTATATACTCATCCTTTGTTGGATATGTATTTATAGTTTGCAAGTATTTAACCTCAGTCTATAGCTTGTTTTTCATTTTTTAATGAGATTTTTCACAGAGCAAAAGTTTTAATTTCAATAAGTCTAGTTTATCAATTTTTCCTTTTATGGATCATGCTTTTGGCATCAATTCTAAGAGCTCTCCACTAAGCCCTGGGTCCTAAAGATTTTATCCTATGAACTTTCTAAAAGTTTTGTACTTTTATGTTTTACACTTAAGTCTCTGACCCATTTTGAGTTAATTTTTGTATGAGATGTGAGGTTTGAGTCAATGGTTTTTATTTTCCACCCATGGATGTCCAATTATTTTAGCACAATTTATTGAAAAGACTCTTTAATTTTTTTAAGATGCAAAGGATTCAAGCATATATAAAGGCTGATGGAAAGTAGACATTAGAAGGGTGTGAGGTCAAAGACACAGAAATATGGAAGTAATAGGGGTACAGGTCCTTGAGAAGGTGAGAGTAAATGAGGTCCAGTTTCAATACTTTAGGTATGATGTGTGACAAGTGCAGAGAAGATGAGGAATGTCATTGTCATATTTTCTTCTTGTCAGAATCATTTGGGATTATGGGGATTATAGTCAGAAGTGCAATTTTGAGAGCCTTACAATGTATTTGATTCATCTTTTCTTTTTGAATCTCATGCTATGGAATCATGTCAATCTTTTACTAAAATCTTATTAGCGTTAATAAATTCAATCCTGTGATTATTAATTTAGCACATATTTCATGTTCAGTATATAGTAGATGATGTGGGGAGTTGCCACATAAGACATGATTCTGCTTTTAGAGGGGTTTATAATCAAGTTAAGAAAGCTGAAAACAGTTAAATGAATCAAATAAAATATATAAATATGTTGAAGTGCTAAAGACATGCCTTAAGTACTGTATCCAAAACATTTAGAGCCAGAATTTCAGGATTGAGATTTTTTTCTCAGTTTAGAAATATTATATGATTTATAGACTGTATAATATGAATCAACTCCAGTGTGGTAGGACCACAGCACCTAATAACCAAACTATAAATATGATAAAAATATATAAAATAAAAGCTTATATAATAAATGAAGACTGTAAATACAGGTTTGTTGTCAAATGAATTTGAGTCAAACTTAAGAGAAAAAAATTCTCTTTTCTGAAATATTTGGGTTTCAGAATTGTGGGAAGGGACTGTGGACCTGTTTCATAGGTATTAACTGATATAGGGAAAGAAAAAAAACATTTATGGTACAGGTAGAAACTTCTCAATTTTTTTCAGCTATAGAATCTGAGACTCAAGACAAGGAATAATTTGTTCAAATGCATACAACTCAGCATCATCTGGAAATTTGTAAGAAACACAAATCTCAGGGCCCACCCCAGACCTACTTGAATCAAAAACCTTTGGGGTGGGCCCCAGTAGTCTGTGTTTTAGCAAGCCTTCCAGAGAATTCTGATGCACACTAAAATTTTTATTGTATATGTTTAAGATGTACAGCACAATATTTTGATGTACATAGATCGTCACTATGATCAAGCATATTAATATATCTATCCTCTCATATAGTTACCCCCTTTTGTGTTGAGACCCACTGACATAGCAAGTAGGTGACAGAGAACCAGGATTCAAATTTGGGTGTTTCTGACTCAAAACTCAAAGAGTTTTTTTTTAAATTTTTTTATTTATATATTCCTTCCTTTATTTTTTTTTATTTTTTTTAATTTCAGCATATTATGGGGGTACAAATATTACGGTTACGTATATTGCCCATGCCCCCCCTTCGAGGCAGAGCCTCAAGCATGACCATCCCCCAAATGTTGCACATCTCACTCAATGAGTTTTTGATGCTATTTCCTTTGCTCTCAGTAGAAAGAAGCAAGAGACTGATGTAAGCTCAGATGGTATTGGTGACTTTAAAGAAGGTATATTGAAATATACTTCATTTTAATTTAATATTAATAGATAAGAACAAAAGAATTTTGTAATATATACCCCTAGAAAATTAGTTTGTCTCCTACTAATTATGTCAAGAAGAAACATAGGCATTGATAATCCTCTGTTTTATTTCCTCCATGTTAACAACTTAAAAATGGTACAATTTATTTTGCTATTTCTAAAAGATCAAAGTAGTAATTTAGCTTAATTATGAAAATTAAGAGTTAGGTTCTATGAAAGGAAAAGAGGTTCTCAAATACTCCTGAGATGGCTACTGACCTATCATTTGATATCTTTGATATAAGCATATTTTCGTGATAAGTTGATGTGTCTTGCTTTTTTACTTTCAGCATAATTCTCAGTGTACAAGTTGACAAATTTAAGAAAAAATCCAATTGAAGACCATTAAAACATCCTTTTGCAAGTAAACAATGATTATTTGTGTGGTTGCCGCTCTACTTAGAAGGCAAGAATCTGTATCAACTAAGATATTTAAACTTAAAGAGTAAGGGCCCCAAGAAAAGGGGGAAATTGAGGACACTGATCATTTTGGTTCTTCTTCACTGACAAACACGATGACTTAGTTCTGAAAGTGAGTGAGTAGAAATTAATATGGATGTGCTTAGAATGAGACCTAGCAAAATACAAACCTAATACGCCTCTCGGACATGTCCCAATAACTCAGTGTCATATTGATCTCCTTCGAAGAGGAATACTGTATTGGAAAAAAATCACCATAGAAACAAAAAGGCAAGAAATGCTACCCAATTCACACCCCCTTTGAATTCTTTTTTTACCTTTGTGAGTCAAACTTTGTTCTAAGGGAGCATATGAATATAGTCCAGTATCTTCTAATAGCAATTAATCATATCAGTTTATGGCAGCTGTTGCAGTTATCTTTTGCTGCATAACAAATCACCTCAACACTTAGTGGCTTAAAACAATAACAATAATTATTCTCACAAATCTGCAATTTGGTAGGGCTCAGTGGGACCAGCATATCTCTATTCTACTCAGTGACTGATGGGACCACTTGAAGGCTATGGGCTAGAATGATCTTACAGTGTGTGCACTCACAGTCCTGGCTAATACAGCTGGGGCTTTCAGCTGAAATACCTACATGTCATTTCTTCCTGTGGCCTGGGCTTCTTCGCAACATCATGACTGGGTTCCCAGGATAAGTATCCAGAGAAGGAGAGCGAGCCAGGTAGAAGCTGCATCACCTTTTATGACCTAGATCTGGAAGTCATGTGCTATCTATTTTATACATTGGAGTTGTCATAAAATCTTGCCCAAGTTTAAAGGGAGGGAAAATAGATTGCATCTCTTGATAGGGCAGTGACAAGGTTCTAGAGAAAGAGCAAATGGGGCTATTGTTGGAAAATACAGTCAGCCACAGGAGATTAAGAATTACATCTCTGATTTTTTTTTATTGTTGTTGTTTTAAAGTTTTTATTTCAAAATAATTTTACACTTACTGATGAGTTGCAAAAATAGTACAGAGTTCCCCTATAGTATCTTTCACCCAGTTTCCTCTTATTTTACATCATACATAACCATAGAAAAATTATAAATACTGAGAAATTAAGCTTGGTACAATACTATTAACCAAACTACAGAATTTATGCAGATTTCACCAATTTCTCCCCTAATATCCTTCTGTTTCAGGATCTAATCCAGGACCCCATATTACATGTAGCTGTGTCTCCTCTATCTCCTTCAATGTGTGACATTTCCTCAGCGTTTCCTTGCCTTTGATGTCCTTGACCCTTTTGAAGAATACTGGTTAGTCATTTTGTGGGATATCCCTCCATTTGGGTTTGTCTGATGTTTTTTCATGATTGGATTGGGGTTATGCATTCTTGGCAAGGATGGCACAGAGGTGATGTGCCCTTTCAGTACATCATGTCAAAGAGTACATGATGTTGATATGTATTACTGGTGATGATAATCTCGATCACTTGGCTAATCTGCCAAGTGGTGTCTAACAGTATTCTTGACTATAAACTTACTATTTTTCTCTTTATAATTACTAAATACTTTGGAGTGATACTTTAAGACTAAACAAACATCTTGTTTCTACTTAAACTTTTGCAAACAAATTTTAGCATCCGTTGGTGGATCTTGCCTGCAGCAATTACTACCGTGGGGTTCTAATGGTAATTTTCTATTATCCTCATTCCTTCTGTATTACTTAATTAGAGTCCTTCTCTAAAGGAGAGATGTCCCTTCTCCCCTGTTTATTTATTTATTCAGTTATTTATATCAGCATGAACTCAAGAGTATTTATTTGTCCTTAAGCTTATAATCCAATACCATCATTTTTTAAATTTTGTTGCTCAAGTTATTCCAGTTGTGGCCATTGGAAGCTCTTCAAGGTTGGCTCTTATGCCCTTTAAATAGCCTCCCTCCTTCCCTCCCTTCCTCCCTTCCTTCTTTCCTTCCTCTCTTTCTTTTTAAATTTTTTGAGCACCTCTTTACTATTTAGCACCAAAACATGCTCTGGGTTAATCTTGTATTTTCTCTGCCATGGCCCTGGAATCAAGCAGTTCTTTAAGGAGCCCTGGTTCCTTATATTGGAAAATGGTATTTAGAAACCAAGATTTGGGTGCTTAGATGTAAACATTGCTACTCAGGTATCATACACACCTAATTTATTTCTGCATCTATTTATGTTTAAAAAATCATGAGTCCTTATTTATATCTTTAACTCCAATGCAGCACCACAAAATTTATTCTAGCTTTCTCATTTCTTTATCTGTAACTTTTCTCTCTGACAGTGAGAACCGAGCTTCATTATCTACAACATATTTACTTTATTCACTCCTAGAATACAAATAGTTTTAGAATTGTTAACCCATAACCTTGTGAAAAACAAACTTATTAACTGTGCCTTTTGCCTTTAGTCTTACAGTATCCAGTCAAAACACTGCTTTCCAAAGTGACTTAGGTTAGCTCATTTTTTCCTCACCACCTTTTAGGGTGGTTATGTGATTCATTTATAATGTAGTTAGATTAGTCACAGGCTGCATTCCTTCTTTTGTCTCGCATCCTGGTTGATTTTTAAAAAAATTTACATACAGTAAAATTCTCTCTTTGTGTTATACAATTCTATGGGTTTTGACAAATGCATAGAATTGTGTATCCTCCACCAAACTCCCATCACCCCAGAAATTCCATTTTGCTGCACACTTATAATCACCTCTTCCTCACCCCTCAGTCCTTGGCAACAACTGCTAGGTTTTCCACGTTTATAGTTTTTGTCTTTTCCAGAGTATCATACAAATTGAATCACACAACATGTGGCCTTTTGGGTCTGGCTTCTTTCATTCAGCAAAATGTGCTTAAGATTCATCCATGTTTTTGCAAAAGTCAGTAGTTCATTCCTTTTTATTTCTAGGTAGTATTCCATTGTATGGAGCTTTGGTGATTACGCATAAATCTGCTATAAACATTCATGTACAGGTTTTCGTGTGAACATACATTTTCATTTCTCTCAGGTAGATATCAAGGAGTGTGATTGCTGGTACATATGGCAGGTACATGTTTAAGTTTATCAGAACATATCAAACTATTTTCCAAAGTGATTGTACCAGTTTCCATTCCCACTGCCAATGTATGAGAGTTCTGGTTGCTCTGTGTTCTTGCCACTGTCATTTGGTTATCTTGCAACTTCAGCTCTCCAAAGGGTTCAGGGAAAGTCACAAATTTGAGGGTACTTTGATTTTTCTTTTTATTGTAAGCATGGGAGGAATGCTCCTTTTAACTCTCTATATCACAAGTGGAGGCTGGAAGTGGAAGAATTTTGATTTTTAAAGTTTAAAGGTAACATAAATTCAACTGGGAAATTAAGGTCAAAACAATATATTTAAATAGAGCTGCATTGCATAGAAACATGAGGTACAGGGAGATAACAGAGATAAACAAATCACTTTCTTTGAGAAGTCTCCTTCATTCATACCTGGCTCCCTTCTGGATGTCCTCAGGGCACTCTGCCCATGCATCTATTATGCTGGTATTATACTACCTTGCCATTATTAATTAATCATTGTTGTATACTTGAATACTTATGGATTCAGAGAGATTTCATAAATGGGCCAATTTTGCTGAATATTGGCAATAAGTGAAGTTAGTGTATACTGTGTTTTAAGGTAATTAAAATGAAAATTTATATGTGCCTCTATGTGCCTATGTGTGTATATGTATATATATACACACACACACATATGTGTGTGTGTGTGTGTGTGTGTATAAATCTCCTAACCTAACAAGACAAGCAAAACTGCTTGCTCAGGGCACTATTGGGGACAACACTCAGGAGCTTATGATCCCTGATTCATTCTGTATGGGGTTTGGCTGTCGATTCTGTAAGCAGTGGTCAGCATGGTGCCAGCAGCAGCACTTAGTAGGTGTCCAACAAATATTTATTGAATGAAAGACTGAATGTCACAAAATCTGGCAGGAAATCCAAAGCAATAACAATTAGATTAAAACACATTTTTTCTTTCTTTATAATCTTTGGGAATACTAATGGCTTTTATAGATCTTGTGGAACTTCTTGTCTTATCACAGGTTTTGACAAGATCTCTATGTCTATATGCCATGAGGACCTAAAATTAAAATCAAATTAAAATAATAAAAGGCTGAAGTTCAATTTTCTATAGCAACACATGGGCTATTTCTACATCAGTTATTGAAGCAAGTGACTACATGGAAGTATTTACTTTTTTTGCCATGTAAAATAGCTAGTTTGGGCTAATGAATGGCAGCAAGAAATGTCTTTAAGATTAAAAATTCCCTAAGCACCACTCATTACCACATGCATCATCTTATAAATTCTTATAGGCTATGGGAATATTTAATGGAGGATATTTCAGAGAATCAAAAGAGACAGAATGACTGTTTTAAGCTGCCATTCATTCCTAAGGTGCAATTTGGAATTTTAGATTAAGATCAATACTTTGAGGTACATGCAGAAGTGACAGGTAGAGTCTAGGAATCACCTTGGAGTTTAAGCTGGATGAGTGTTTTAAAGAAAAACTGAAGGGACAGCAAGAGATTTCTTTTTTTATTTCTCAGTTGTCATTTTATCTCTAAAGGACTGAGAAACTTTTCTTGAGGTAGAGTGGGAGCAAGAGGAAAATTATAGGTTAGGAGATCAAAAGCTTTTGGACAGAGGAAAGATTGCGGTAATGGAGATAGCAGATCTCAAGGTGGGAAGGGTACATTTATATAGAAGAAAGAACTCAGCTCTAACAATGAATTCCCTGGGGCAGGTAAGACACAAGAATAAATTAAGTACAAAGCACAAGAATCCCTGAAAAATTGTAATGTGAATGTAACCATGTTTTTTTCTGAGCCAGACATTCCATATCCACTTAGCTCATGATTACCCATAACTAACACGACATTGGCCTAGTTGACATTAGTCAATCAACATCATGTGTTTTCTATCTCTGTTACTGCTGCTTAAAAAAAAGGCATCTTATTCATGCTTCTGTTTATCCCACTGTCTGTACTTCTTTTCTCTGGCCTACTTTTTAACACACAAAAAAATACTGGTCTGCAGTAAAATTCATCTGAGTCGGTTTGATCCTAGTGTTTCGAATACCACACATCCACACAACCAAAGAATTCTTCATTCCTTGATGTAATTAACGTATGTTTATGCCAAGTTGATCTGAAATCTTGCTTCAATTTTCCCTTCATGCAATTAAATACTTAAGAATTAGGTCTCATAGGCCAATTTACATAAAGAATGAAGAACCTGATTCACCCTTTCCATGTTGGCCCTTCCCTCTATTGTGTAAATAAATGTCGCAATATGCATGCACCCCATATTGCAAGTCCTTTACCTTTTCTGGCCCTTACAAATATTAATACTGAAATACTAAAGAGTTCTGGCTTTCATGGGTACATTGCTGCCACATCTTATCAGTTCACAAAGGAAGAAATATGAATTTCATGTGAAAAGGCAGGGTTTGGGAGGATGCTATTTATAAATGACAATGGCTGAAAGGCTAATGTGTTGATCAGACTTCTAGGGCTTTGAAAAATAATGGAGGCACTCTCTCTGCATGGTTGTCACTAGGACATAAATCCGCAGCATTTAAGATGACAAGACCTTGTATTTACATAGAGACTTTCTCCAAGGAATTCACATCACTCCTTAGGATCGGCTCCATTAATTCTTATAGCTTAGGGAACTAGAGTGGGAAGATATATCTTTATGGCCAGCTGTCATAAATGAAGAAACTATGCCTGAGGTAGGTTTGTAACTTTCTCAAGGTCACTCTAGCCAAACGGAATTGCCAGAAATGTGGAAATCCAGAGTAATATCAATTTCCCATGTGGGGGAAGGACTGTTTGGGTCACGTGGGGTAGGGGAGGAACATGGCTTTTTAAAAAGTCTTCCATCATTTTTACTCCCCTATGTAATCTGTGTGTGAGAGACATTACCTTTGGTTAGTTTTTCCCAAACCATGATCCTCTGAACACTGGGCTATATAAGACACTAATAGGTATTCATTGAAAAAACAAAAAACTTCCATGGCCAAATAAGTTTGAGAACTGCTTCATGCTATATCGACTCCTTGGTGATTCACAATTTCACAATTTATATTAGTGCAGTAAAAGTTATGAGAAATCCTGTAGTGAAGAATATTACCTAACTCTCTTTAAGCCACAGTTTCTCAGACTTATTTGACCAAGGAAATGAAGTTTCTTTTACATAGCACCTCTTAATGGCTTATGAAACTACTTTTCAATGGATCACATTCTGGGGAAATATACTTCTTGGATGAAGGCTCTGGTGAGGAAATGCCACTCTAATTTTTTTAAAATTCTTTGATATTGCCAGGCCCACACTCTGTGTTGAGGCCTCATTCACAGATGACCTGGGTGGTGTTTGAGCCTTAGAGATGCAGCAGAGACTCTCAGCGGTGGTAGCTAAGGTTCTGTGGGAGGAATGGGATGGGGCTGGAAAACAACCTAGCATCAATACCATAGCTGCTCCAATCTCCTTCCCATTCTTGCCTAGTTCTAGTCTATTCCAAACCCTTATCCGGGGCCATTTGCCCTGCGTGCTGGGCACTGAAGGGATGAACAATCACAGATCAAGTAACAAATCTGGTATAGACCAAGAACAAAGGAGGAGTCAAGAACTAATGAGACAAGAACTAAGAGGAGTCTAGCACTGGGGCATAGAATAGAACATGGCTTTGGAAATTCAGGGTAGAGATAATGGGGACTACAGAAAATGGGGAGACAAGGAATATATCATTCAGACAGAGCAGTAAGAATCTTCTGTAGAGCAAACCTCGATAGACCCAGCATGTGGCTTCCCAGGTAAGGTTTCAGGACTAGGGCAAGGGTTCAAGATGAAGTCACACCAAGAGATTTCATTCAGGTTGCTACTGCAAATCAACATTACCATATTTTAGTCATCATCCTACAGGCTGTGATAAAAAATGCTGCTTTGAGAGTTGCTAACTAAAAATCATTTGGAAAAACGGGTGTCTGTCAATATGGAGACTGATAGCCAGTGGGAACTTATTTTTATAGGAAAGAACACTGTGTTGAAATGTCTTAATTAGAAAGATAGCGGGAGAATGCATAGATGCTGGACCATATTCATATGCTAATTATCCTTCCCTCTTTCTTCCTAGCCAATCAATGCTGTCCTCCTTACTCTATTGTGATTAAGCAGGGCAGGAGCTGTTATTCTCCAAGTGCCATTTTAATTCTTTGGGAATTACACAGTAAGGAAAAGGCACCTGAAAGGTAGCATTGGAAAGTGACAGGAGTTGGTGGGGGTAGTGCTAAGAAGGTACATTGGAGCCAGTTATGAAGGATTTTGGTTTTCGTAAAAGAGTTATATATCATTTTAAGGAGTTTTTGTTATCTGGAATTTTTGTTTACATTTTGTTGTCTGCTTTGTTTTTTTGTTGTTTGGATTTTGTTATCTGGAAGTGAGGAGTCTACAAAGTTTTGAAGCTTGGTTGTGCCATTATTAAATGTTACCAACCTGCTCAGGTATTTACCAGCCCTTGCATTTCCCTCACCCTGTCATTTGCATCAATTGAAGGACCCTCTCCTCTGGGAAGCAGTCTGAACCATAGAGAGAATGAAGTAAATGAAGTATGTAATCATACTTAGTGAATCTTTGGTCACGTTTAAACATGCCAAGTAAATGGGATGACAATATGGATTTTCTTTGATTATTTGATAGTGCTAACCAAGAGGTAGGTTATTATTGTTATAATCAATTATTATGTACAATTATAACAAGCAAATGCAGATAATTTAATTTAGGCCAGCCCCAAAATTTATTGGGTTTACTTAAGAGTAGGTTTTCTTGAGAGCAAAGAGACCATTCTCTTCTGGGCAGTTGACCTTAAAGATAGGTCCGGCTGTCTGATGGCCTTCAATCCCATGTATGTACTATGTATGGATGTGTAAGCCCAAATCCTCTAAGAAGCAAATGTCAAGATAGGATTAAATGTGCATGGCTTTGGAGCTGCAAAAGGCTAGGAGAGCCATCAGGCCACAATGCAACTGTGACCTGAGTGAAAGGAACAAGAGATTGGGTGAAAGCATCTTACACTGATGTGCAGTCAAAGGAAGGTTTGGCAAGGCTGTCAGGATGACCCTTAGTCAAGCTTGGCCATCAGAGGTATTCTGTGTCTTCTAGGAAGGACCTACCTTCGTACCCACACCGTGCTCAGTCATTGGTTGGGAGCAGCCTGTGGGAGGTGTGCCCCACCCAAATGCAGCAATGAATTTCAAAGTGCAGCAGCTAGGGCTCAGGTCCCCAGTAGTTGGAAGTCTAAGAAGTGCATCCTATTGGCTGCAACAATGTACATGATTCAAGCTTGCCCTAAGACTCTCCAACAGTCCTTACTTGTGTTTGCTTACTGTGTTCAATGGTTCAGAGGGAGAGTTTTACAAAGAAAGAAGGATTTTTGTTGGTAGGAATGGGAGGAAAAATGCAATTCAGAGATAATCATGTTGGTAACATCTGAACATGCCATTTGACTGCTTAAGCAAATTAGGCTGATTTACAGCTGGTCTTACTATACTCTGTTCTGGGAACTCCATGGCATCTAATGTCTTCCTGTTTAAAAAGAAAAATGGTATCATAGAGAGGGAAAAGGTAAAATGTTATTTTCAATTTCTAGGTAAAGCTGTTAGATTCAGGAAGTTTTTGACACTTCATTATAGGTAGAAGCACTTTGTGTAGTCTCTTTACATTTTATACTCAAGATAACTTTTGGACTGATACAATTGTTCTAAAATAATGCTCCCATCAAATGAGAGGCAAAAACAATTAGACAGAAGACACTTTTGTTTGAAATCAGTGTGACTGCATAAAATGTATTAATAAAACACAGTGAATAATCTTGATCTCTTGATAAATTGCCTGCTCTAGAAAGCATGGGCAACCCTTGTAGCATCTATTGAGAAAACAAAGAAATCCTGTCAAGATGACATCTGCTTCTTCTGTGGAACATGTTAGGAGTCATGAGGTTTTGAATATGATGCAGTTAGCAGAATCGTGTACTTAATCAGCTGGCAAGCAGGAATGTTTGTCTTCCTTCTTGGGCATCCATGGATTCTAGAATGTAGTTCACATTTGGCTTTGCCTGAAAAATCAGTGGGACACTTAGCATGAAGAAGCTGACTGAAAGTACTGTCCCTAACCTAGCATGTCTAAGGGCACTGTTGGCCACGTGACAGTTAACTGTGACGAAATGGGGCTGGGGTGGTGTAGTGGTTAACTATGGCCACAATAATGCTGTATAACAATCAACTGCAGCATCAGAAAACAAAATGGCAAACAACATATCAGTAAATAACAAAAGGTGATTTTGGTTCACATTTTAGGGGTCGTCTGGAGATTGGCTGACTTGGGCTGGGTTCAGCTGGGGCAATTTGGTTTTGTTCTACGTGTCTCTCACTTTCCTCCAGGGATCAGTGGGCCAGCCTAAGCATGTTCTTTTCATTATGATGGCAAAAACAAAAGAGAAAAAGCATAAACACAAGTTCTCTTAAGGCCAAGGATTAGAACTGGCACACTGTCACTTCTGCCTCATTTTATTGGCCAAAGCAAGTCATTTGGCCAAAATGACAGTCAAGAGGAAGAGAAATATATTCTGCCCACCATGAGGCCATGGCAATAGTGGTGGATGCAGAGAGTTGTGACGAATTGAGGCCAAATAGGCAATCTACCACAGAGAGAAACAAAACCTGTCCACTTGGATGTTTTGCTTAATCCAGGATATCCAGGATAACCGTGGGTGTCTCAGTCTCAAGCAGGTGTTCTTGACTCTCCTTCTGTGGCAGAAGCTATTAGCCATTCACTAAAATCTATTGCCACTTCTTGGGAACACAGCTTTCCCTCATTTCCTGGCTTTCCCTGAAGTTTGGTGAGATCATGTGACTGAGTTATAGCCAATGAAATTTGAGTGGAAATTTCAAGTCTTGCCCAATAAACTCTCTTATTCATGTGCCTCTATGACCTTTTTCTCCTCCAGCTGACAGGGATGATGATACCCCAGATTACCTGGGAGCCATATATTGTTGAAGGTGGCAGAGCTGTTGATAACCTAGTTTCCAAAATAGATTGTCTGGAATAGAACACCACCATCTTATGCTGCCTTAAACCTCTACTTGCCATGGACTGTTACATGAGTGAGAGAAATGAACTTCCATTGTGTTGAACCATGGTACTTTTGGATCATTTGTTATAACAGCTTGCCTAGAATGCCCTGATACGTCTGTCATATTTCCATCTCACTTCTCACCTCCTATTCCTGTTTATTTCTGACCGCTGGCTCACCTATTCTCAGCTTTAGGCTTTTGAAAGTGATGATAAAGTAGTACTCTCTTTTTGGACTCATTGCTTCTTCTTAGACATTTTTTATTTAGACTCTGCGGCTCTAGTTGCTCTTGAAAACTACCATTCTAGAAGGATGCCAGCCACCAGGATTTTATCTCTGAATTATCTAGTATAGCTTATCCCTGATGATGGTCCTTCACAACAGGGGATCGGCATTTTGCCCCCAAACTAAACGTCTGTCATCAGGACCATATTGGTGTGGAAAGCACATATAAGGTTTAAGGTAGAACACATCTGAGTTTGAATCATGGCTTTGGTACTTACTGGTGGTGTGATTTTGGGCCCAATGCTTAGATTCTCCAGACCTGCATATTCTTTTTTTGGAAGTGGAGATATCTACCTTCAAAGTTTGTCTTAAAGATCAAATGAGATAATCAATGTATTATTCTTAGTACATTGTTAGTACCCAATAAATAACATTATTTTTAGTACCATCTTCATAATAATTATTACTATGTGTGGTAGATTGATTGATTGTCCTGAATTTTCACTTTACCATGTAACTCTGAAGACCTTCCCTGACTACTTCATTGTGGATGGGGTATTCTCCCCTGTTCCTAGACTTTGGGCTTGGCCATGTAACTTGCTTTGGCCAAGCTGTGGTGCAGGCAGAAGTTTTAATCATTTCACATTGTATTAAAAATCATAACACCATTTTGTATGCCATAAATACATACAACTATAATTTGTCAATGTATAATCAAAAATAAATATAATCTGCTTCCTCAGTGGGGTCTATTCTCTTACACCTCTGCCATTTCCATTAGAAACACATATAACAGCTAGCCTTCCAATCCCAGGAACAGAGCTGCTCTAGCCAACGCAGGCTGAAGCAGAGCTGTCCTATACAGCTCAGATTTGTGAGAATTTTTTTGAAGCTGCTAAGGCTTGGGGTAATTTTTTACACAGTATTATTGTGATCATATCTAACTGTTACATTTGGAATATTTAGAAGCCCATATTAGAAATTTTGATAACTCTCAAGGAACCCAAGGTAACCTCATTTGCCTTGTCTTGGGCCTCCAGAGATGTTTGAGGTCATATCACAGATGCTTGGCATCATGTCTGAGCTCCATGGCACAGCTCCACAAGCAGAGAGCATGTGTAGATGATGGGCAGTTGTGAGAATTGGAATTCAACCTTGCATCCTCTCACTGTGCTAAGAAAACCATTGCAGTATTTTGTAGGTACTTGATAAATGATAAATTGCTTTAAATTGGTTAAGTTTCAGCCATTCCTTTTTATGTGTACCAGTGATCCTTAAATATTATTACTAATTAGAATCACCAGAAGAGTTTCTAAAAAACATTGCTGCTTAGGCTCTGCCCCTGATCTACTGAATCAGAATTTTAGGGAGTAGGGCTGGAATATTGATGTATTTAAAAATTCCCCAGGTAAATGTAATGTACAGACAAGGTTGAGAACAACTAATATTTTTTCAGAGCACAATTATTTTCAATTTAGATGAAATCCAAAAACATAAAATTAACCATTTTAAGGTGTACAATTTGGTGGCATTTATTAGATTCACAGTGTTGTGCAACCATCACCTCTATCGCTTATAGTTCTAAAACATTTTTATCACCCTCAAAGGAAACCCAGTACCCATTAAGCAGCCATTTCCCAATTCTTCCTACTCCCTAGCCCTTGGCAACCACTAATTTGTTTTCTATCTATATGTATTTGCCTATTTTGGATATGTCATATAAATGGAAGCATACAAAATGTAACCTTTTATGTCTTGCTTTTTCCATTTAGCCTGTAGCGTGTATCCATACTTCATTCCTTTTAATAGTTGAATAATACTCCATTGTATGGATATACCATATTTGTTTATCCATTCATCCAGTCATGGTCATTTGGGTTGTTTCCACCTTTTTGCTAGCTGTTATGAATATTTGTGTACAAGTACTTGTTTGAATACCTGCTTTCAATTCTTCTGGGTGCCTAGGGGTGGAATTGCTGAGTCATATATAATTCTATGTTTAACTTTTTGAGGAACCACCAAACTGTTTTCCATAGCAGCTATACCATTTTACATTTCCACTAACAATACTACAAAGGTTCTAAGGTTCTAATTTCTCGACATCCTGGCCAACACTTTTTTTTTAAAGTATTATAGCCATCTCATTGTGGGTTTGATTTGCATTTCCCTATTGACTAATGATGTTGAACATCTTTTCATGTGCTTGTTGGTCTTTTGTGTATCTTATTTGGAGAAATATCTATTCAAGTCCTTTGTCCCTTTTTAATTGAGTTGTTCATCTTTTTGTTGTTGAATTGTAAGACTGTTTTTAAATATATTCTGGATATTAGACTCTTATCTACTACGTGATGTACACATTTTTTTCTCCCATTTTTTTTGGCTGTGTTTTCACTGTCCTGATGGTTTACTTTGATGCACAAAAGTTTTTAATTTTGATGAGGTCAAATTTATCTATTTTTTGATGTTGTTGCTTGTGTTTTTGGTCATATCTAAGAATCCATTGCCAAAGCAAGGTCATAAAGATTTACCCCTATGCTTTCTTTTAAAAGTTTTATAGTTTTACCTCTTGCATTTGGGTCTTTGATAGATTTTGAGTTGATTTTGTGTATGGTATGAGATAGAGATCTATCTTCCTTCTTTTGCGTGTGGATATCCAGTTGTCCAACTACATTTGTTGAAGAGACTATTCTTTGAGAATCACTGATTTTGATAAGAAATTCCCACAGCTGTTGTCAGTCAGGTAGACTTAAGCTTTGTGGGTTTGTTGTTACCAGGATCTTCAGGGGAAAGAGGAGAGGCTCTATGAAAAAAAAAAGAGAGCAGGGAAAAGGTGGAATGGGGAGGATGGAACTAAAATTGATATGGAGGTTGGCCTCTTGGAGAGATTATAGCAGTCTATGAATGTTACCAAAGGAATGTGATAATTTCTGTCTAACTTCTAGACATTTTGTTATCAATGAATTCATAGGCATGTATAGAGCTGTTAGGAATTCAGATAGATGTTGAAAACTTGGCAAACAGTTGGCTTTTATCCAGTTTATTAGATATCTTTGCATATGCAACAGAACCATACTCAATGCACTAAGGGTTTGAAAATAGAGATCAGTCCTGGGGAAGAGGCCTAACCAGGCAAGGCTAGGCAAAGTGTGGTAGATTGATGATTAAAATGGCTGTACTTTACCCCTTCTTGTATACAGGCCTTTCACAATGTGGCTCTATAGCTCCTTCCCTCAAGAAGTAGAGCTACTTTCCAACACTTTGAATCTGGCTGGCCTAATGACTCCGTTTGGCCAATAGAATGCATCAGAAGTGACTGTGTGCCATCTCTGAGCCTAGGCATCAAGATGTTTTGTGTACTTTTGCTTTCTCTGTCTTGGAACACTGCCTGCCTTCCATGAGAACAAGCCCTTGTTGGAGAACAAGAGACCTTGTGAAGGTGATCTGAGATGCCTCAGTCAACAACCAGTCAGCCCCCAGAAGCAGAAACACCTAGCCCACCCACAGCTAACCAAGTTTCTAAGAGAGAGCCCAGCTCAAGTTGCCAATCCCCAGAATCATGATATAAATGGTTGTTATTTTAAGCCACTAATTTTGGGGGTGGTTTGTTACATAGCAACAACTAATGATACAGAGGGTATCAAGGTCCTGCTGAATGGACTGTGGATAAGAATGGGATTTCTTAGGTACAGGGCTAAGGAAGGAAAAGGGAGGTGCCCAGGGCATAGCATTTAAGGAGACACTCACTCTCAGGCTCATGCAAGTAAGGCAGACTGGACCACAGAAAGTAAGAGTAATGGCAGGGAAGCTGTGGATCAGATTACAGGTGTGCTCAGGTATTGTCCTAGGTTGCGGTTGGTGGGGAAGATATGAGATTTCAGGTGCGGTTGGTGTTCAAGGAAATCCTGGTTGCAACATAGGAGCCCAGATATTGTGTTCAGAACAGTACATCCCTAACTTGGGCATGTGTCAGGAACTAGAGGAGGTTTGAGCCTGGGCTGCTAGGTGGCTCAGTTGATGAGCTATGGAGGGCAAGTAAGGACTTGGGAAGGGGGCCAGGTTGTCATCAGCTCTGAACACACTCACTCTTTGGCCTATTGCTCCTTTGACTTGCTAGAACAAAATGATTATAATTCAAGAAATAATGGGCCACATTTTTTTTTGAGGAGAAGGAAAGAGGAGTTTATTAATTTGCTGGCAAATGAGGAGATTGGCAGACTCCCATCTCAAAGTACCAACGTCCTGCTCCTGAGCAGAAGTACAGAGCTTTTAAAGGTTCTGATTCATCCCATCTTTGGGCAAGACAATCTTGTGACCTCTGCCCAGATTCTGACCACATTTTTTAGAAAAGAGCTGCCTTGTAGAAGATGCTTCAGAACAAACAATTTTCATGATGAGCAACAACATATTCTTTGCTCCAATTGCAGCTGCCACAATTTACACATTACATTGAATAGTGACAAGCAATTTCAGAAGTGACATGCTTGCAAAACCTGGGTTAGACCCAAGAATGATAATTTTTAGACTCTCGAATCATCACCATCTTTATAGTAATAAATGACAATGATGATAGCTTTTTAGATTTGGGGAGGGAGTTGCTCAAACAGGGAAGTGAAAAAGAAATAAGGGTATGTGTTCCTAAGTTAAGATGTGAATGGTTTTGAATATATGATTTACATTGTAAACACTGAGGCATCTTGGATAATAAAGGCATATTTGAGACTAGTTTTTGATTCTTAGCTTGTCAGTCTTTCTGGAATATCCTTACCTCTCTATAAATTGGAAAACATGTGCCTTTTCAGGCTTGGGTAGTTAATGAGAGCAAAGGAAGAAGAACCATTTTGTAGCCTCATGGTTCTATCTCCAGAAGCCCTGCCCCTCACTGACCAAAAGTGCACCCCCACTCTTCCATACTCTTTGGTATTGTCTTTATCCAGTCTGGGACAGTCCTGGCCCTCAGTTTACCATTACCTTGCTAGTTTACCCTTTAATACTTCCCAGTCTTCCCTCCTCCACATGGTTCCATTGTAAATGGACGCTCTTAATCTAGTTACACAATTGCCCCATTTCCTCCTCTCCTTGAAACTACAATCGTATGGGTCCTGTTTATTACAACCACACCTCGGAGACCTGGGACCTAGAGGTGGCTTGGCATTCTCTTAGAACAGCCAGGATGTTGCTCTTCCACTCTTATTAGGAGGCTACTGTTTCTATAAGGCTCACATAAACCAGTCATTCCTGAGACCCCTTTCTTTGCAGTGTTATCTACAGAACTCTTAGAGAGTCATTGACAACTTTGCCCTTGGTTTCTTCTCACCTTTATCCACTCTATCAAAGGGTGATCATTATACCACATGATTTGAATAACAGGTGGGATGGCAGAGACCATTTCAAAGCCTTCTGTCTTAGCTCATGTGTCACTGGTAAAATTTGGTATTTTTGCCTAATATTTCAAATCTCTACAATTTTTAACTGGATAAAGTTGGACTCACAGGACTTAAGGAAGCTTTGGTTGCCACATTCTTTATAACTAAGGACCTACCTACTGAAAACGCTTTCAAAACTCTGGAGAGAGGAATTCCCTGGTTCCCTTCAATGTGTTGCTCTTGTGTTTAACTCAGTTGCTTTGATGGTAGTCTCCTGAAGTTAGAGACTGTGTCTCATCATTCTCTATTCTCTATCATGGCTCACCTTTTGCCTGGTACAGAGTAAATTCCTGTTGGTATATTGGTATATTAATTTTTAAAAAATTAAACTTGGAAGCAATGGGAGATGTCTTTTTCTTTAAAAAAATTAAAAATTCTGAATTCCCAGATTACTGTCATTGGCCTGGCCTTCATTCCCCATACAGGAGTATAGAGGAGATAGAAAGTAGAGTTGATTTTGTCTTACCCAATTTTGAGCTCGAAAGAATCTGATGACTGCTAAGAAAGAAAAACCAACGGGAAACTGTTGTATAATTTATTTGGTACCCAGTACCCACAGGAAACATCTGTTGTGATTTTATAAGCCTGCACAAATTCAAAACAAGATAAGTAAAGAAAATGTATCTATTTAAAAGACAGCATGGCAGTCTTCTCTAAGCACATTAAGGAGAGAGATGTCTGCAGCTTTATTTGGCAATTGTATATAATCTCACAGGCAACACAGCTATTTTATTCATTTAATTAAAAATGGAAAATGTATTATAATGAAAAAAGTAAGCTGTGGAAAATGATGAACCACAATCCCTGAGTTCCTAACCTATTTCTTTCATTTTGTGTGCTTAAGTTTTCCTGGCAATTAAGATGTTTAAAACAATGGAACGAAAATATGGAGTTATGGGATGGCTGGTTAATTTCCTCATAAAGTTATTTTTTTAAATCCCTTGCCAGTTACTTGGTAAGCAAAAAACTTAAACATCGATGTTAATTACCTTTATTAGTGCTGACAATTGCAGTTTCCACTAATGATCAGGTTTGTTCTCTGCTCCATTTGCTGAGCTGAGTTGTAAATTATTAACGGGTATGAGGGCTACTTTACCACAGATGGAAATACTTTGCAGTCTTTGTTTTTCACAAGATATGTCAACAAAATTCTCAATGTCCAGACCAGCTTCTTATGCCCATTCATAAATACCATGTAACAAAATCTATCTACCTGTCTGTTTACCTGAATAATCATTGTGCCTATCATCAGTGTGTTTCAGCTAAAGGCAGTATGATTCTTCATATAATGCTGCATCAGGACTATGACAGAGTTCCTGCTTGACTCTGAGTCATTGTGGAACACTGGGCAAGTCACTTTATATCTTTGGATTCCTTTGGCCCATGTGTAAAATGAGAGAGTTAAATTAGATGCCCCCTACCTTGGAATTTGACTGTGATATGAGGCCAACTAGGTTCAGGTCTTAAATAAAAGACTCCCCTAGCCCAGCCCAGGTGCTTATGAAGTCAACATAATAAGACCCAATTCTGGTTCAATACCCTAAAGAGTAATTAGTTTTAAGTCTCCATCCAACCTCCTAACTCCATGTAGTACCAGAGTGAGGGCTAGATAAATTACTAATTAATTACTACTCTTGGACCAGTTGTAAGAAGACTTATCAACCCTTAAGTCGTCGTGGAAAAGAATCACATGCCTGAGCGGCAGCCCATGTCTAAATATAATAATAACCGATCATTATATTTGTACTGTGCTTTGAGCTTTTCTAAGTATTTCCCATATATTTTCTCATTTTACCCAGAATAGAATGAAGGTGATATGAAGATGGTATGGAAGCACATTTGCAGGGGACATGAGTTGAGGTTTTCAATCTTCGGCAAAATGAAGGACTGCATTTTTCCTCAGGGATGAGATTGCATTTATGTTGTTCTTCCTGAATTTCATTAGCTTCTCATTCCTAACTTAAAAGAAGACTGTGAAAGGCAAGGAAGACATTGAGATTGTGGCAGCAAATGCTGAATATAAAGTTGAAGAAAATGGAAGCTTCCCTTTGAATTTAAAGAAAATAATAGTCTTGGCACTCTAATCATTGGGTTTGGGTATTGAAACAGCCTATGAATTGTCAAAATGAGGGAAATAGCATGAATCTGAAACTTGAAGCCAGAACTGCTTGAAAAGATAGATTCAAGGATGTGACCAGGTTGCTGAGATAGATTGTACAAATTTAGCAGGAGTAACTTAATTCTTTTGTTCCTACTGTTCTTCAATAATGAAACCTCCAAAACACTAAAAGATTATCAGGGCTCAAAACAGATGGAAAAAGCAGATGCACCTTGAGTCTGCCTTTAGACAGAGTTCCTGAACACCCTGGGAGATAGGCAGAGAAGGATGTATTTTTGAGATCCCTGTGGATTTGTCCATCTCAAACCACAGGAATCTGGCTTGCCTGACCAATGGCAAGATTAATGATTGCACTTAAAACCTGGTTGCATGATTTCTGTTATTATAAATAGAAACTGAATATATACATATTATGAAGGTGTATATACACATATATATCTGTATATGTATATGCTTTTTTCTCCCTCTTAAAGAGGTGATGATGTAGACTTTAGATTTGTCTTGTTTCAATTTGCTTCTCTCAGAGTTGTTGGGAGTTTGAAAAATCTTTTGAGTCTCCTTTGGTTATAATTATTTTAATATGTTAAAGCCCTTCAAAGTGAGCTCTAAGACTGAGACTGTCTAGAGTCTTAAGTAGCACAAATCCTATTTAAAAGTAGAGTAAAAAAAAAGTACAAGGAAGGAACCATTTGTTATTAATTGATTTGATGTGTGTGTGTGTGTGTGTGTGTGTGTGTGTGCGCGCGCCTCACAATGAAAACATCACCAAGCAGCTCCTTTTTTTTTTTTAAATCCTAAAGCCTCCCTATTTGATAACCAAAAGGGCTAACATACACACATTTGTGTATTCCTTTGGTTCTCACAGTGTGGGGTGTGTGTTTGGGGGGGCAGGGCAGGATCTTTAAGTATCACTTGGGAATTCGTTAGAAATGCAAATTCTCAGCCCTACCTCAGAGTTACTAAGTCAGAAACTCTGGGGGTGGAGCCCAACAAACTGTTTTAACAAGCCCTTCAGGTGACTCTGATGAGAACACTTGGCTTTTGCTAATAGAGTGGGTTGCAAAGTTGTCTGAACATTAGAATCACCTGGAGAAGTTAAAAAAATACTCATGTCTGGTTCCCATCCCAGGAATTCTAATAATTCAATTGGTTTAGGGTATGACCTGATCATTGAAAGTTTCAAAACCTCTCCAGCTGATTCTAATATTCAGACAAGTTTGGGACCCACTAACTTCAACCTAGTTTCTTATTAAGGGGTAATTTTCAAAAAGAGAAACAGGAGACAGCATTGACACACACACAAAAAAAGCAAAATAGTTTAGGGAAAGACAGAGCCAAGTGAGTAACAACATATACAGGATGCTTTCTGCTCTATCTAGGAATCTGAGTCAGTCTTCAGAACCTTTTCAAATGATGATTAATTTGCCAGGTAAGAACATTTTTCTCTGTGTGAGAAATAGTCTTGTTTTTGTGGTTGTCACACTTCAAAGTTTATGTCAGGAAGAAAGTTTCCTATGGGATTCCAACGGCAAATAACATAAAGAAATGGTATAAATTGTTCAAAAAGTTACTTTGGAACACAAGAATATTGGTCAAAAACCATCTACATTGCCCTTGTTTTTGAGGTCTTTAAAATGACAAAGTTACATTTTAAGTCTGCATTTGTTTTATTTCATTGAATCTTGCAGTTAGAAGGGACATTAGAGGTCACAGGTACTATAGGAATACTCTGTCTTGTTTCTGTGGGTTGGTGACCTCCACTGGAAATTTGCTGGGAAACTTAACTGCATTACACTTGCACCGACCAATTGTTGGAAAGTTCTTAGATATTAGCAAGTTTAAACTGAAATATTTCCTCTCATAAGTTCCACCTATTCATTTCAGTTCTGCCTTGAAGAACCATTTATAAGAAGCAGGTTGTTTAAAATCCTTTCTGGATCAAGGAAAGATGCATAAATATAACCCAAAAGTCTGATGGGGGTTTTGAGGATTGTGATCATGTGGATGATAATCACTCATACCATTTTCCACGCTGGTTTTGAACCAACTGGAAATATACATAGAGGTTAAATATCATTGCAAGGTCAATGTTCTTTTAGATAAAATTGGGGCTTCAACCTGAAACCATCATCGGACTTCAACTGCTTCCTTTTGGACTGGACTGACTTTGTTGCAGGGTAGAACAACCATCCCTGTGAGTGTATCTATCACAACCTCTCAAGGAAGACGGATCTTCCCACCAGCTCTAAAAGGGTGAGCCAGCAAGGTCATGATTTATACATACCCAAGCCTCTTTTTCCTCATCTCCTCTATTGTAGGGTATGGGGATGGAAGAGAGAAACTCAAAGAGTTCCTTTCATTCTGGAAGAAGAAAGGAAACTGGAGGTGTGTGGTTATAAATTCCCATTCCCTAACATACTTCAAGCCTTCTGGCCTTTATTTTTATTGATACATAATATGTTACATATTTATGGAGTACATGTTATATTTTGTTACATGGATAGATTGTGGAATGATCAAGTCAGGATATTTGGGGTATTCACCACCTTGAGTACTTATCGTTTCTATATGTTGGGAACATTTCAAGTTCTCTCTTCTACCTACTTTGAAATATAGAATACATTGTAGCCAACTATAGTCATCCTACTCTGTTGTCAAGCATTCAAACTTATACCTTCTATCTAATTGTATGTTTGTACCCATTAACCCTTCTGAACATTTTTATACTTAAAATAATTGAAGGCAATTATTATATGCCCTATAAATCTTCTTTCTCTCCTTTAAAAAAATTAAAAATCCCAAGATTTTCAGGCCCTCCCTCACCATGCTGGTTATCCTTGTCTGGTTATGATTCACTTTGTTATTATTCCTCTTAAGGTGTAATGTTCAGAAGGGGAGATTATTTATTAATACTTTCCTCTTTGTTTTTTTATATTTTTATTTTCAGAAAGAGTGGTAGGCACTTTTTGATCTTGTTTGATGAATCTTTTCTTACCCCAATGGCATAAAGATAATCTCTCATATTTTTAAAAAATATTTAAAGTATTTCCTTTTGTATTTAAGTCTGTAAATTATTTGGAGTTGATTTTTATATCAAGGGAGGAATTTGATTTTATTTTCTTCCACATAGATAACCAATTGTTTCAGTATATTTGCTGAAAGACTCCAAACTTTCCCTCAATTTCTAATGACCCTTTGGTCATGTACCAAGTTTCCATTTAGGTGTGAGTCTGTTTCTAGGCTGTTTTTATCACTGGAGTCAATTGGCCTATCCCTATGCCAAAACTCTAATATTTTCATTGTTATAATTTATAAAAAGTTTTGATATCTCATATGAATTCCCACATCTTTTTTTTTTAAATGTCTTGGCTATTCTTGGTCTGTTGTTCTTCAACATAAATCTGAGAATCAGCTTGTTAAATATCTTAAAAAACCCTTGTTAGAATTTTTATTAAAATTGCATTGAGTCTATAGGTGAATTTGGCCAGGAAAGAGAGCCTCGTGAAATCATATTCTTCTTATCCATGAATATATTTCTCCATTTATTTAGGTCTTTGTTAATGTCTTCAAATAGTTTTATTTTTTAATTTTCTCAATTAGGGTCTAACACAACTTTTGTTTGATTTATTCCTATGTACCTCACATTCTTTTGTTGCTATTTTAAATGGCGTCTTTAGAAAACCTGCATGTGCTATTTGTTACTAGTATATTGTAGTGTGGTTGTAGTCTTACTAAACTCTCTTATTAAGGTGAATTATTTGCATGTAGATGATTTTAATTTTTCTATGTAGACAATCAAGGCATCTATTAGGTTTATTTCATCCTTTTGAGTTCTTATAGCTTTTATTTATTTTTCTTAGCTAATTGCCCAACTAGGATATCTAGGATAATACTGAATGGAAGTAGTAATGGAGAGCATACTTTTTTCTTCTTTTAAAGGATATTTTTTTAACTTTCACAATATGGTATTTGCTATAGGGTTTCTTTTCCTTTCATGTCACTTAGGAGTCCAGCACTTGCTACCAACTTCTTGCAGCTGGAATCTCTAGGTGGTCATTTCCATCACAGGTTGCTCTAACTCTTTCAGGGATGAGACACTCCCAAATCTTCTGTCTTTTAATTGTGGGAAATATATTTAAGTGCTTTGAGTGGAGCTATGGAAGTTCCTTTGATTAGACATGAAGTGGGAAGATAGCACCACCTCGTCCTCCCCCCATAGGGAAGTGGAAAATCACAACTTAGCAACAACTTTATCAGATAAAATATCTTCATCAAATCTTGTCCCATTTTTACATACTGACTTCTCTTTATATCCTTGATCTGGCTTGGGGTATCCAAGGGTCATAGGACTGTTTTTTAATATTCCATCAGAAATTCAGTATCACACTCACTTTGATATCTGATGTCTCTTTATTAGTATCTCAATTAAAAGTGAGGTAGAAGAATCCAATTGTATCTCAGTTACAGGTGTGTATTTAGCTTAACATGTTGACCGCCATGTGAGTTGTGTTTAGCTCACACTGGTTTTGACCCCAGGGCTGTGTGAAGCAAAATCCTGCAGTTGGTTTGTGAAAATCTTGTTAATGTTCTTATTGTTACAATTAATTTTGACAATTTAATGCTAAAAACGTGGACTGCATTGCATATAACTCATGCACAAAAAACAATAAAAAATAACCAATTAGAAAGGATCATTTTGTTTTAATAAAACACCATAGCCCCAGGGAAAAAATACTTTTTCCTACTGTGGCAATCAATGTGTTTAATGAAGCTTGAAGTTTAGCAGCAGTCACTTGGTTCCCAAAGAATATGAGGACTTTAGAAAGCTTTAACTTTCCTCACTCAATCCTGACTATCCTATTATTGTCCACTATTTTAATTACATCCTGTTTTCTGATATCACAAATTAGAAACCAGTTTGGTTTTACATAGACAGTATTTGTCTACAGTTACCCATAGTTATCATAGTCTTTTTTCTTTTTTTATTATTTTTTTATTTCAGAATATTACGGGGGTACAAACACTTTGGTTACATATATTGCCTTTGCACTGCCCGAGTCAGAGCTACAAGCTTGTAGTTTTCATAGCCTTGACTTGCCATTCCTTCTTATCTTAGACTGGCCTTCTGCGATCATCCCCCTCTTCATGAAGTGCATCCTTTAGGATTTCTTTATTGAAGGACTGTTGCATGCATACTCTCTCAGTGTTTGTTTGTTCCAAGTGCCTGTTTCTCATGAGCCAAATCAATTGCATCTCAAGACTGCCAATAGTGGGGATAAAGGAGAACAATTCTTCACCTGGCTTCCAGTTCCCATTGGTCTCAGTCTAACTTACGAGGTGTTAGCTCTCTCACATGACTATGTTGTGTCTAATGGGATCACTGGATGATGTAAGCAGGGAGCCTCAGGATGGAAGCAAGAAATGCAATGCCCAGGCATGAAATGAGGTGTTGTCAGGTTGCTCCTACTTTCAGAAGCATAGATTTAAATTTGTTAGAATCCATGCAGAGCTGGGCACCACAGTGGTAGTAAGAGTCAAGGAAAGCCGGGAGGATACGAAGTGGTGTGAAATAAGTGGCCTATTTCATTGTGTGTTTTGTGATTTCCTCTTTTCCTCCCTTTCTGTTTTGGTGAGTAATATTTGTAGAAAATGTATCTGTGGGAATCCTTTGAAACTTGGGTTTATTGCGTTTTCCTACAGAAAGCAATTGTGTTTGGTTCTGTGAGATTTCTGGATCTCTTAAAGTAAATCTCTGCCTGTGTTTTTTAAAGTTCTCAGAAGTTGTGTATACCAGTGTACAGTTATAAATTCTCAGGAGTGACCCTGCCACTCCCACCAACAAAGACAGGGCTAAGGAAGGCAAATGTCCTCATCATAACTCTTCTGTGAGCTGGGTTTTCCCCCCTTTTTACAGTGAGTATAGCTCCCGAAGAACTAGGCATTATAAAGGAATCTCTTAGCCAACTTCTCTCTTTGCTCAGGCTCAATTATTGTTCCTTTAAAACCCAAAACTCTAGGCAGCCAAGGATCCACAGATAACCTCAGGGCAGCTGCTGGCATTAACATTTTGTTATCTGTCTGGATTTATGCTTTTGTTGTTGTTGTTGTTTTGCCACTAAGGACTTCTTTCATTTTCCTGCTAACTCATCTATCTGTCTGTCTGTTTGTCTACTACAATGTTATATATAGTCCAGCCTTTTTAGGTATTCTGTACCAGGGGTATTTTCCACAATATTATCTGTTCTAATAAACCAATATCAAACTGCTATTGAATTATAAGTTAACCATTAAGGAATTACTTATTTCTACTTTGCATTACCTGAAAATTGATAAGCACATTCTTTGTGTCTTTCTATTGCTGAGGTCTTAGCATTTTTAGTGTTAAGATCTCTTGGAAGCCTCCACTGCTGTTCTATTTCTTAGAGTTCTTTTCTCCTTAAGGCTGAGGTCTATACTGCCTAATTCCCTACTCTCTGTCCTGTCCCTAAAAACAAGTACATAGACTCTTCTTATTTTAAAAGGAAACAGATGTGGGATATATCTCAGTTATCTTTTGCTGTATAAGAAAATCCATCCAAAACTTTATGGCTTAAAACAACAAAAATTATTTTATGATTATATTATATTTTATATTATTATTATTATCTTTCACAGTTCTGGGATTGATTGAGTTCACAGTTCTGGGATTGATTGAGTTGATCTCATTTGGGGTTTCTCATGTACGTGTAGTGGCTAGAGTTGTAGTCATCTCAAAGGCTTCTCACTTACATACTGAAGGTTGATGCTAGATATCTATTGGAATGTCAGCTGGGCTATGGTTACAACATGTGGCTGGAACTAGTGGTCTCTCCACTCAGCCTGGGCTTCCTCACAGAATGGTAGCCGGGTTCCAAGAGACAGTGTCCCAAGGGAGAGAATGAGTTAGAAGCTGTACTGCTTTTTATGTTCTAGCCTCAGAAATCATCACTTCTGCTGTATTTTATTTGTTAGAAGAGAATTACCAAGACTGGCCAAATTTGTGGGGAGGGAAATTAGACTTCAACTTTTTGAAGAAGGATCAAAGAACTTGTGGACATATGTTATAATCACCACAGATTTAAGTAGCCCAAACATAGGAAGGTGTCAGTTGTTTACAAATTCTAACAAACTTTTTATTTTTGTGGCTGTTACTCTTTAATTCCTCATCTCTTTTGGTGGAAATACAAATGTGCATTTACTCTTCCTTTCCTTCCTAACTGGACTGCTGCCTAAATCTTCTTGCAAACTAATCTTTATGTGTATTCAAGGTCTGAAGATGCATCCAACCTACAATAATCTTTATCATGTCTTTCAAGGACTATTTGAATAATCTTTATTTGGTCTCTCTGCCTATAGTTTTATCTTCCTCCTCTAGACTGACAGATTCCTAAGCAGCACCTCTGATCAGATCTCTCCCATGACTAAAATTCACAGGTGGCTCTTCACCTCCAGCTCCTCAACACAGTGCAAAAGGCCTTTCATGATTGGGTCCTTACCCTCTTTCACACTGTATTTTCCATTTGCCCTCTGCACTCTAGCAGGACTAGACACCATGCCTTTTCATATCTCCATGCCTTTGAATATGTTGATTCCTTCTTGCTAGAATGCCTGTCCCTAACTTTTCCACCTGAAAATCCCAAACATTCTTATGGTGCATCCACAGAGATATTGGTGTTCCTGTATTGGTAGCACTGATTTTGTAGTCTACTTGCTAGACCTAAAATCTTTTCTTTAGAAATCTCTAAGTTGAAATCTGCTCTAATTCTATATTTCTTCTTCTTGGCAGGATACAATCAATACATAAACCTCTTCTTTCTGACATTAGAAGCAGCACTTGTCAGCTCTGGGTGAGAGCTCAGGAATTTTTGAGACCCACCCAATCTTCAAAGGACGCTGGTCAATTTCTCTCAAGAATAGTCTTACTCTACTTTTCTTTGGTGACAGCACCCACAGTTGTAATCCATATTGTCTCTAACCGTGAGAATATAGCTTTACAGAATTTTCTAAAATATCCAGAGAACCAAGACTTCCCTATAAAGACACAACTTAAAAGTAACAAATAATTCAGCAATATAAAAGAAATGCAGCATTATAAAAAAGTAAATAGCATTATAGAAGCAATATAGCATATAAAATGTTTAAAGCATAAAAAGTAGGGAGAAGAAAATTATTTAAAATGGCAATTGTGGATATACCATAATTTCAATTCCTCTATTATTAGACATATCAATATTTCCCATTTTTCTTTATAAAGAACATGGAAATAAACATCTTTATGCACAAAAAATTGTGTTCTGTTAATTTCTGATTATATATTTTTATATAGATTCTTTCCCAGGAATAGAACTGTTAAGTCAAAGGATATGAGTTTTTTTAAGCCTCTTGCTATATGTTCCTAAATTCACCATTCTTCCCAACAATGCATGAGAGTTCTGTTTAATTGTGCCCTCACCAACTTCAGCATTATTATTTTTTGTGAAAGTTTGCTAATTTGAAAATTAAACAATAAAATCTTATTTTAACTTATAATTCAATAAAATTGAGTGTTTTCCATATTTCTATGGGTAGAAGATTGATTAGACCTTGAAGGACAAGAGAAATTCAGGGGGACTTCGAAGAGATGGGGGTGAACATTGTAGGTGAGAAGGATTGCATTAAAATAGCTTATAAAAAGGATTCTTTTGTATCCAAATTAATTACTTTCATCAAGAAGATAATTTAGTAGTGTTCAGAATTTTTTTCAAAGATGGAAGAATTGTTATGTGCTGCCTCATTTAGATTTCAAATATATCATACATAAGAGTTTATAACAGTTAAATATTCTTTATCCTCCCTCAGACTTCTACTTAAAATATTCCTGTTCAATCTTATCCCTTGTGTGCTGAATAAGGTGGCTCATATTTATGGCATCTAATGGGTTCTACATAGCCTAATTATGAAAGAGAATGAAATTTACATTTTCATAAGTTGATGCCAATTAAACTATGTAAATAAATGTTTCCTGAAGTTTCTGTTGTTGACTTCATGGCTTTTATTTTTTTTCACTAAACTAGCTCTATATCTATTTATGGTGAAGGTACTACACAGGGTGTGTTAATAAAGTAAATATTTGGCTTTCTTTGTTAGTACCTCTTTTGAGACTCCTGGGAAATACTCTGACTCTTGCCCCAGAAATAAAATGAACATGCCCACTGAGCCACTTGCCATATTATCCCTCTATCCTCAGACTTGCAAACTTTAATTTTTAAGGTCTCTTGGGAAGTGGTTCATTTAGTCTAAATCTTAGCCACCAATCTCAACAGCTGTTTCTTTTCCTAAGGTGTTTTCCTTCCTTATTTCAGGTTAATAGCTTGATTTAAATTAGAAAACAGATTCTTTGGCTTAAGGTATTCATGTCAGGAGATTTTCTAGGACCTACTTGCAGCATCTGCTTCACTGTCTCCTAGAGAGATTGCCATTTTGTTCCTTCTATTGGTCATTGAACTAATTTACTAAAGAAAATACTGTGACATTGGAAGGTTCAGAATTTATAGACCAGGGGAGTGATTTTATAAACAGCATCTGTCCATCTGCTGTACAGAATGTTCACATCCTTACAAAACATGTTTTTCTGTACCCAGGTTCTTCATTTACTGTTCTTTTCTGCTTACCTACTAACGCATGCACTTTGAATTTTTATCTTGGCTAAATATACCTGTCTTTTTCCTCCTAGTACAAAACAACTTGTTCAACTCCGAAGGCCAACAGCAACAGCTTCCATACAGTGTTAGAAAAAGAGTTTGCCCAACCAAAGAGCTGTAAGCTGTTTATTATGCTGTGGCAAACTAATTTAACTGTTCTGGGCATTGGTCTCCTCATCTATAAGACAGAAGTTTGGAATAGATAATCTTTAATGTCAAGCCCTGGTAGGGGATACAGTTCACCCCTTACTTTACCAATGACACAACTGATGACCAACCACCCACAGACCCAGAACATGCACTCAAGGCTATTGACTTCAGGTGCAGAGTTTCAAGGCTCATTTCAAATACTTCATTCTGACAGAAACTGGGTGATTTTAATTCATTTCTTTTACATAGGGTAGTAGAGGAAAGATGGTGAGGTGATGAGGTGAGTGGTGGGGAAGAACTTTCCAGGCAGAGAAATTATCATGAAGAAAGGCCTAAAAGTAGGACAGATGTTGGTTTATTTGAAGAACTTAAAGAGAGTCGTTGTGACTAAAGTGCAGAAAGTGAGGGGGATAGAGTAAGAGAAGGAACTGGAGAGGTGGCCAAGGTCCATGTCATATAGGACTATTTGGTGTAATGTTAATGAGTTTGGATCCTTTTCAAAGTAGATGGGAAGTCATTGAAAGGTTCCAAGTAGGAAAGTGTCATGATTTACTATTTGCTTCATGTAAGCTTCAGCAGGGGCTTTATATCCAAAATTTAAGCTCCAATATATACCACACTGTCTGCCACATAGTAAGCCCTCAAAAATTTGAGGAATAAATCAATAGAAGAATCAAACAATCGATGTAGTTGTAATGTGAAGAATAAATCAGAAGCACGGGAGGGGGGTATTTCAGCCAGAGGGGTCTTGGTCTGTAATGGAAGCATTAGTGATGGAAGGAAGCAGATATATTTCAGAAGTATTCTGTACCTAGAACCATGAGGATTTGGTCAGAATGTGGGAAGTGGTGAGGATGACTTCTAGTTTTCTAGCTTAACACAATGACTGCCACACTAGAAAAAGACTTTTTCCTTGGGGCCACAGTGTTTTCTTATGAAAATAGAATAAAAACTTCAAAAACAAAATGATCCTTTCTAATTTAATGAAAAATTTGTTATATTTCATTGTTTTCTATGCATGAGTTGTATGCAATTAATTTGTCAATATTAATTGTAACAACAAGAGCATCAACAAGCAAGATTTTCATGAATCAACTGCAGGGTTTGGCCCAGGGGCCACCCATCACATAACATGTATGCTACAGCATGGCAGCGTGAGTTGCTTGTGCACCATGCAGCTTTCAAGGTAAAGAGATATGTAAGATACGTGTGCTTCACGAGGCCCTGTGCTCAAAACTAGTGTGAGTTAAATACAACTCACAGGGCACTTAATGTATTAAAAAGTTTGGTGGCTAGAAGTAGCATTTCTTGAAATGGAGAAGAAAGGAAAAACAGATTTGAGAGAAGATCAAGGGCTTGAGTTTGAACATGATACATTTGGGATGCCTAGGGAAAAATAGCCAAGTGGAAATATCAAGTTATCAATTAAATGAATCAGACTGGTAGTTAGAAAGGAGACTTGGGTTAGAGGTGTAAATTTGAGCACTGTCTGCAAGTAGATATTTTAAAATAAACTATAGGCAAATGCTTAGAAAAGAGAAGTAGAATCTAGGCCTTAGGAATGCAACATTTAGAGTTCTGGTAGAGGTCTGGGCCAGCAAAAGATCTAGAACAGTGTTTGATGAATGAGGCGGCAAAGTCAGAAAAGCAAGAATTAAAAGTATTTCAGGAAGGAGGAGAAAGGGTTAACAGCACAGAATTTTTCAGAGAGGACTAAGTGATAATCAGTGTCAAGCTGGGATTAGAATGTACTATTAATAGATTATATCATGTGAAATTGCTATTTTTGTATTTTAAAAATGGCCAAATATTGGCAACTTTGTATGATTTGAAGTCATACATATTTATTTGAAAAGTGTATTTCAGGGGAACATCTCTTTCATTAAGTGGAAAACAACTGTAACCACAATTGTAATCTAACTCCTTCAACTTCTCTTTGTCTATTTGTTTACTAACTTCTTTCAGTAAATGTTTATTTACTTGGCTTTTATTCTAAAGCCTGGGGAAGCCATTGAAGGATCTTAAGCAGAGATCTGATTTGGTTTTGTTTCATTAGACTGTAAACTAGGGGACCCATGTCTGTTTTCAGCCATAGCTCTTTGCTTAGCATATAGTTCATAGCAGGAATTCAATGTTTTTTATATACCAGAGAGGTTCTTTCCTCAACTCTCTCTAATATTTTTAAATATTATGGGCATTTAATACTCACCATACAAATTATATGACATCTTTAGTTTACCTGTCATTGCTTTCATTATCCAAACCATGACTTTTATAATTTCAGTGTAGAAATGTCCTGAGTTACAGAGTCAAGGCCAGTTCACTTTGATGTCAACACAGACCCTGGACTAGGAGTTTGGAATCCTGGCATCTATTTGCTGCATCATGAGCAAGTTCACATTACCTCTGAAGGCTTCAGTTTCTTTAGTTTTTCCTCTCTTTTCATTATTCTTAAAATAACTAGATAGAACTTGATGATTTCTTTTAGCTTTATTTTAGCTTTAACATGTTATGCTTCTTTCTATTCAATGATTCAATATACAGATAGAACATGATGGATCTATTCATTTATGTTTTGTCTTATGGAAGATGTAAACTAGCTACCCATCATCCAGGACCTGAGGCCAATGTTGACATGCTTTGTTTTTCTCTCAAAATACTTTTTAATGTGAGCCAATATTCTAAAATTGGGAGATCTCACATTATAATTTAGATTTTTAGTTTCTCTAAAAACTCAAGAATGTTGGCCACATGGGGATGGGATTCTTGTAGGGAAACATTTGGCTGAGTAGCAACTATCCCCTCTTAGACTGGTAGTTCACTCTCTAGTTCACAACTCTCACCGTTCTGTGCTGCTTTTCATGTCCTGCACACTTCCCACATTTACTCACTTTCCCACTTCTTACAGATATTTGTATTTGATCCACTTAGGATGACCCAAGTTGGAAAAGCATCTCAATGATGAAACTTCATTGTGATGTGAACCTTGTCCAGATGTGCAGCTCAGTTTCTCATCTCTTTTTGCTGAGACTTCTGAGAGTCATGTACAGTTATTCAAGGTATTATCTAAAAATAGTAAGCAGGGGCATGGTGGCAACCTGCAGTCCCAGCTACTCAGGAGGGTGAGGTGGGAGGATCACTTGAGCCTGGGAGTTCCAGCATCAATATGGTGACCTTCCTCCCGAGAGTGGGAACCACCAGGTTGCCTAAGGAGAGGTGAACTAGCCCAGGTTAGAAACAGAGCAGGTCAAAAACTCCCCTGCTGATCAGTAGTAGGATTGCACCTGTGAATAGCCACTACACTACAGCCTGGACAACATGGTGAGACCCCGTTTCTTAAAAATTAAAATAAAATAAAAATAGTAAGCAAATTAAGAGAGCAGGACCTTGTTGTGTTTAGTCATGGGTTTCACAAATGCCTCAGAGCAGTGTTTCTCAACTGTGGCTACACATTGGAGTCATCTGGGGAGCTTTAAAAAATACCCATGTCCAAGTTTCACTCCAGAGCAATTTGATAAGAATTTCTGGGGGAGAGACCCAAGCATTACCGTTTTTTAACAAGTCAGGTGTTCTAATGTATAGCCAGGATTGAGAAACACTGCCATAGAAGTTGCAAACCCAGCATCAAATACTGACGTCATCAGTCTAGAGAAATTCTCAGAAAGTCTGGGGAGTTATTTATAGCTGGTTTTGCAGCCTCTATGGTGTCAGTAGATACCATGCTTAAGAATAGCCTCCCTCCTCCAAAGCTGGGATGCCCACTGGGCTGGAGTTTCCATCACACCTGGTAGCATTGGTGAGATGCACTCCCAGCATGGGCTATTTTACCAACACTATCTCCCTCCATTTATCTAAATATGTGAGATGGGGTCAGGGGTGGGAGAAGGCCTAAATAGTGTTGAGAGGTGATAAAAAGAAGGAGGAGGTAGGATGTTGGTGTCTTAAAATCCACATGGCAATTTGCCTATTATGGAAGAAGGCGACTTTAATATCTTAGGTTTTAAGGTGATTGAGGAAAGAGTGAAAAATTAACTGGTAGTAAAACAAAGACAAAACATAATTTGAGAAGAAGTTGCTTCTATTTCAAGTATTGGTTTCTGTTCAAGTGTTCCCATTTGGGTTACTTTGATCTGGAACATCTGAAAAATGACTTCCCTCTTAGACCATTGTTAAAAAATTAAAAGAGCAGGGAAAAGTCCAAAGTAATGCCAAACTGATCATTGCTTCCAAAGTTTCCATAGATAAATTGTTTTTTCAAATGACCCAGAATGATAGGGTGAGAAGAAGTGCTTTAAACAATAGCTATTCAATGACATTTTCCTTGTCTGCCTTCCCAATAACGTCAGAAAAATAAGCTTTGAATCCAAGCCTAATATGGAATTGAAAAATTGCAGACTTAGGGTTTATGATGAACACAACCCAGCTGGAGCATTCTGTGAACAATGGCAGGAGGGTTTGGTGAAGCCAATCTGGCCTGCTGTGGTTCTGCCACAAGGGAACGATAGGTTTTAAAGGACACAGCCTAATTTCTCTCTGCAGCTGGGTGTCATTGACTAATGAAAATATATTGGCACGCTGCTCACGGGTTATTGTTCCATGTAACTGTGCCTCTTAGCTGGGGATTTGTAAGCAGGCCATGATTGAAAGCAATATGACTGTGCTCGGTTATTAAAATATTCCAAATACAGCCTGCCCTATTTATTGGAAACAAAGTTTGACAGATTATGTTGATACGAGGAGCGGATAATGAAACATCCCTGTGCATAGGCACTGCCAATGTCAACTGGGCAGAATTACAGTCCTTAAATATTTATATAGGAAAATGAAATACAACTATTAATACTTCCAGGAAGTGATACAGTGTGAGAGGAGAAATAGACATGAGGAATAGGATCCTGGGCTACTTCTAACAGGCCAATTTATCACTTTTATAAAATGGCTGCATGTCTCATTTGTGGGAAGTCTTCAAAGAATGAGAAAAAGCATAAACACCTCTAAACCTCTAAAAATGAGGCATGTTTAAACAAAAGTGTCCAAAAACCTGACGAGTAAATTAATGTTTTAGACAGGCTTCATTTTTAAGGGTAACTTCTTCTGGGCTGATTTAACCTCTAGCCTATTTATTTATTTAGTCAGTTAAAAAGCATGCTTTATTAACTTGGCTAATGTAATTTTGTTTTATTTTGCTTTGGTATCGTTTTGAGGCGAAATCTCTAAAGTACACAAAGGTAAATGCCCAAACAGGCAATATATTCACCTTAAAAAGCTACATAAAGCAATAGAAAGGCATTAGTCTAAGAATCAGAGAATATGAGTATTAATCGGAGGTTTGCCTCTAGCTGGAATTGTGGCAAAGTTGCTTTCTCATTCCATGCCTAATTTCTTCACTTTCTGTCATGTTTACTTTCCATATTTTGTATTTTGACATTTGACTATGTCTTTATGTTTCTCTAAATGTTTTAGGGGTGCTTGTCTTACAGTCAGCAAATTTCCCCATTTCCAAAACCTGATTTCTTATAAAGTTTACATGCATTTATGCAAGGAGGGCTGCAAACAGCCAGAAGCTCCCTGGATTCTGGGGCCTTTGGATCCCTCTGCCCTTTAGTTCTCTCTGTCTCTGCCTTTTGTTCTTTCCTCACTTTGTCACTCAGTCTTGAGTGACATGCTTTCTACCCTTCATCCTTTCTCCATCCCCTCTTTCTGTCCCTTAGCAAACCCCTCTCTGAGGTGGGTAGCCCAGGGGTGCTTTTTGCAGGCTTGAGGTCTCCCTCCCTGCCCTTGAGTTGTAGGTTGATGGAGCAAAGTCAATTGTACTTTGCTTAAAATGTTGCTTTGAAGGCAAAATGAAAACCACTCAACTAAAATTTAGAAGTCTTTAAAAGGCTGTTAAAAGCATCACGTTCAATACAAAATGCTCTGAACTATATAGTCATAAGAAACACATTTTTAAATAAATCAATACATCTGGTTGATCATTTGGCAAACTGCTCAATTGCTGAATTAATTTTTTTTAATTAAATATTTTTGTGAAACAGAGTCATGCTCTGTCACCCAGGCTAGTGTGCAGTGGCACCATCATAGCTCACTGCATCCTCACACTCCTGTGCTCAAGCTATCCTCCTGCCTCAGCCTCCGAATCAGCTGGGACTACAGGCATGTGCCACCATGCCTGGTTAAGTTTTTAATTTTTTATAGAGACAGGGTCTTGCTATGTTGCCCAGGCTTGTCTCATACTCCTAGCTTCAAGCAATCCTCCTGCCTCAGTCTCCAAAAATGCTGGGATTACGGGAGTGAGCCACTATAGCTGGCTCTTGCTGAATTAATTTTCAATGAATTGTATTAGAGCTGAAACTAAAGTCTTATTTTTCTTTTTCCTTTCCTTCTTTTCATTCTCCAACTATCTCCTTTTTTTTTTCTTACCATTTTCAGTCAACATTTAGTTGGCTGATGATGATTTCTGATATTGAACTGATAAAGTAGTTGGCGGGAATGTGTAGAAGATATAAAAGGAACATGGCTTAATTGCAGCAGTTTCTGAACTATGTCCCAAGAAGGATTTTCCAAAGCCTTTTCCAGAGTTTGGTTAAAGAGCAGAAGTTTGATTCAAGAGCATTCTGGGGTTGCAAGGAGAGTTCTTAAAACTGTTACCACTGCAATTATTTTTCTGAATGAATCAGGATTTTCTCAACACTGTGTAATAAAAAATAAAGAACACTTGTATATACTGAGACTGATTTGCTGAAATCCACATCCATAACCCACAATTTCAAAAATTTCCAAAAATCTTATTTTCCTCTTTGAAGTTATAAGTAAATGCTGCTGTACATAATACTTATAACTTTATTTATTTATTTTTTAATTTTTCCAGCATATTATGGGGGTACAAATGTTGAGGTTATATATATTTCCCTTGCCCCCCCTCCCTCCTCAAGTCAAAGCTTCAGGCATGTCCATCCCCCAGTTGGTGCGCATCACACTCATTATGTATGTATATACCCATTCCCTTCCCCCCACCCGCCCGACACCCAATAGATGTTATTCCTATATGTCCATTTATGTGTTGATCAGTTAATACCAGTTTGCTGGTGAGTACATGTGGTGCTTGTTTTTCCATTCTTGGGATACTTCACTTACTAGAATGGGTTCCAGCTCTATCCAGGAATATACAAGAGGTGCTATATCACCATTGTTTCATATAGCTGAATAGTACTCCATGGTATACATATACCATATTTTATTAGTCCACTCATGTATTGATGGGCACTTGGGTTTATTTTAACCTCTGCGGAAAGCAATATGGAGATACCTTAAAGTGATACAAGTAGATCTACCATTTGATCCAGCAATCCCACTACTGGGCATCTACCCAAAAGAACAAAAGTAACTCTATGAAAAAGACACCTGCACTCGAATGTTTCTAGGAGCACAATTCACAATTGCAAAGATGTGGAAACAACCCAAGTGCCCATCATAATATAACTTTATACTAAGAAAATACAGCCTTTATTAGGGGGAAAAATGGTTCCATTGTTAACAATTGCTTAAAAACCACTGATAATATAAAGAAGAGAACTTTAGACTTGGAAAATGAAGACCTGGTTTCACATCCGTACTCCACCAATGGCTAGTTCAGTGACCTTTAGTAAATCATTTAAAACTTTTGGGCTTCTCTGGTTTTTCGAAAGGATAAACAAAATTGATGGCCCTCTTGCTAGATTGACAA
>VBSM01003185.1:3117464-3234945 GCA_008086735.1 Cheirogaleus medius | reverse complement strand
CTTTTTAGCACTTTTTAACTTTCTAGTACTATGAACTGCTCCAGGTTCATCTTAATGTTGTGGATCACATTGACTGATTTTTGATATTGAACCAGCCTTGCATACCTGGAATAAATCCCACCTGATTGTAGTATATAGTCCTTATTTAACATAGTTGGATTTAATTTACTAAAAATCCTTGTTAAGGATTTTTGCATGTTATGTTAGTAGTTAACTAATTTTATTATAATTAATTTAAAAATTTTTCGGCTTTGAGGTAAAACTGACAAACAAAAATTGTATATATTCAAGGTATACAATGTGATATTTTCATATCCATATAGATTGTGAAATGATTACCGAAATCAAGCTAACTAACATATCCATCACTTCACATAGTTACTTTTTTTGTGGTGAGAATGCTTAAGATCTACTCTCTTAGTAAACATCAAGAATATAATACATTATTAATAACTATTGTCACCATGCTGTACATTAGGTTTCCAGAACTTATTTATATTAACTACAAGTTTGCATATATGTTAATAAGTGATATTGATCTGTATTTAACTTTTTTTCTAATGTCATCTTGTTTTGGTATCAGGGTAAATATATCCTGATAGAATGAGTTAGGAAGTGTTCTTTCTGCTTTCTGAGGGGGATTATGGAGTATTAGTATCCTTTTTTCCTGAAAGGTTTGATAGAATTTGCCAGTGAAACCATCTGGGCTTGGAGATTTTTTTTGATGGTTATTTCATTGACTAATTTTTAAAGAATAGATAATCTAAATAATCCTATTTCTATTTCTCCTTGTATGAGTTTTGGTAGTTTGTGTCATTCAAGGAATCAGTTCATTTCAGCTAAATGGAGTTGTTCATAGTACCATATTCATATATCATCTTTTTGTGTCAATGGAACAGTAGAGATAACCCTTCTTTCATTTCTAATATTGATAATTTCTCAATTTCTCTCCCTCTCTGTCTTTCTCTTTCTCTCTCTCATTAGTTTGGCTAGGGTTTTTTATTTCCAAAGAATTATTTTGGTTTGTTGATTTTTCCCTATTGCTTTCCTATTTTCAATTTCATTGACTGCTGCTCTAATTTTTATTATTTAATTTCTTCTGCTTGCTTTAGGCTTAAATTACTTTTATTTCTCTAGTTTCCTAAGGTAGAAACTTAGGTTACTGATTTTCTAATCATTTTTCTTTTCTAATATATGCATTTAATGGTATAAATTTCCCTATTAGCACTGCTTCTGCTGTATTCCACAAATTTTGATAAGTCGTATTTTCACTTTCATTTAGTTCAAAATATTTTTAAATTTCCCACTGAGAATTCTTTAACTCATGTGGTATTTATAAGTGTGTTGTTTAATTTCCAAATATTTGGGATTTTCCAGCCATCTTTGTGTTACTGACTTCTGTTTTAATTTCACTGTGGTCTGAGAACATACTTTGTATGATTTTTATCCTTTTAAATTTGTTAAGGTATGTTTTTATGGCCCAGAATGTACTCTCTCTTGGTGAGTGTTCCATGCAAGCTGGAGAAGAATGTGTTTTCTGGTGCTGTTGGATGGAGTCTTCTATAAACGTCAATTAGATTAAGTTGATTGATAGTGCCATTCAGGTCAACTATATCCTTATTGATTTTCTGCCTGCTTCATACGACAATTACTGGTGGGGGTGACAGAGGATGAAACTTCCAACTATAATGGTGGATTTCTCATTTTATCCTTTCAGTTCTGTCAGTTTTTGCCTCATGTATTTTAATGTTATAGTTTTAGGTGCATACATGTTTGGGAATGTTATTAAGCAGTTTCTCTTTTTATCTCTGATAATTTTCCTTGTTCTGAAATCTGCTTTTTTGAAATTAATAAAGATACTCCAATTTTCTTTTGATTAGTGGTAGCATGATATATTTTTCTCTATCACTTTTCTTTTAACCTATCAGTCTTCAAATTTAGAGTGATTTTCTTATAGACGACATATAATTGAGTCTTGTTTTATAGCCACCATGACAATCATTGTCTTTTAATTGCTGTGTTTAGACCATTCACATTTAAAGTGATTACTGATATATTTGGGTTAATATCAACTATGTTTGTAACCATTTTTTAATTTATTACCAGAGGCTTCTTTTTCTGACTTTTCTGGTTTGAACTAAGCATTTCATTTATTTCAATTTTTATCTTTTCTTTTACTGTAGCATTATACTTCTTTAAAAAAAACTTTTTAGTGGTTGCCCTAAAGTTTGCAACAAACATTTTAACTTCCACCTCCAGAAAACCCTGTTGCATTTCATGTGTAGTGCAGGTACCTTATAATAGCATATTTCCAATTCTTTCATCCTATTCTTTGGGACATTGTTTATCCACATGCTATAATCATACAATACATTTTTAGTATTGTTACTTTAAATAAGCAGTTATATACTAGATCAATTAAGAATGATAAAAATAAAATATTTTATTTTACATTCATTTATTCCTTCTGTGATGTTCTTTTCTTAATGCAGATCCAAACTTCTGACTTTTAAAATTTTCCTTCTTCCTAAAGAAAATCTTTTAACATTTCTTGCAGGGCAGGCTTGTTGGCAATGAGTTATCCCACTTGTTGTTTGTGAAAAAGTCTTCTTTATTTATGAAGAATAATTTCTCTGGATATAGAATACCTGATTGGTGATTTTTTTCAGCACTTTAAATATTTCACTCTACTCTCTTCCTGTTTGCATTGCTTATGATGAGAAGTCCAATGTAATTCATATTCTCATTGCTCTACAGGTAAGGTGTTTTTATTCTCTGGCTTCTTTCAAAATTTTCTCTTTGTTTTTGATTTTCTGCAGTTTGAGTATGATATGCCAATGTATATTTTCTGGTATTTATCCTGCTTGGTATTCTCTGAGCTTTTTGGACATGGTTTTCTGTCATTCATTTTGGGAAGTTCTTAGCTATTATTATTTCAAAAATTTCTTCAGCTCTGTTCTTTTTCCTTTTGATATTCTAATTACATATGTTATATCTTTAGAAATTGTCCCCCAATTCTTAGATGTTCTGTGTGGTTTTTTCTTTTCATTACTTCCTTTTCTTTACATTTTAGTTTGGGAAATTCCTATTAACTTATCTTTAAGCTCATTGATTCTTTCCACAGCTGTACTGAGGCCACTGAAAGGCATTCTTCATTTCTGTTACAGTGTTTTTGATTTCTAGTATTTCCTTTTGATTCATTCTTATAGCTTCCATATCTCTGCTTACTTTACTTATCTGTTTGTGCATATTGTCTATTTTTCCCATTAGAGCCTTTATCATATTATTTATAGTCACTTGAAATACCCTGTCTGGTAAGTCCAACATCTGTGTCACATATGAATCTGGTTTTGATGCTTGCTTTATCTCTTCAGACTGTTTTTTGGGTTTTTTTTTGCCTTTTGGCATGGTTTGTAGTTTTTAAATCGAAAGTTGGACATGTACTAGGTAATAGGGACTGAGGTAAATAGGCCTCTGGTATGATGATGTATGTTACTCTGGCTAGAAGTTGGGCTTTGTTTTATGTTTGCTACAGCTCTAAGTGCCAGAAGCTTCAAATTCTTCTAGTGTCCTTGTTTTTGTCTCTCTTGTTGACTTTGGACTTCCCTAAGTACTTCTTCTAAGAGAGGAGAGGATCCATGTCTTTCTGCTCTTTTAGCTGTCATCAACTGTTATTATACTGCCGCCTTGTTGATATGGAGAGGTGTGGAGGAGGTGAAGCATTTTATAATATTCCAATTAAATCTCAGTCTTTTAGCTGACTTGTGCCTCTGACCGGTGATCACGAGTGTTTCTTCTTGTATAGCTTCCCCCCTCCCAGTTAGGTGAGACAGAAGTGCTAGAGGGGGCTATAGTGTGAGGATCTTGGGAACAAGGCTCTGGTAAAGTCCTTTCCCCTGAAGAATAGGCCTTTGTTATGGAGAACGTTCTGGAAATACTTGCCAAGATTGTTCTGCTCTCCCTATCTCAGTCACGAGGGGATTTTTCTTGGCTCTTCCCCATTAGAACCTAGTAGGGATCATAGAGATAAAGCTCAGGAAAGTGTGGTGGCCCCAGAAGTTTCTCAGTCTCAGGCTAGTCCACATTCAGCCTCCAGCAACAAGTCAAAATGACTATCTAAGTGTCCTTACCATTTTATGGCTCCAGTGGCTTCTGTTATAGGCAAGCAGATTGTGTCTGTGACTCTCTGCATTTGCCTGTGTCTCCAGATTTCAGCATGGTGATTTGCCCTGCAAACTTATTTCTCTGATGAGTCCAAGACAAGTCATTGATTTTTAATTTTTCTAGCTTTTTCTTGTTGTAAGGTTGGGAGTGACGACTTCTAAGCTTCTTACGTGCCTGAGCTGAGACCAGGAGCCATAATGATTATTTTTAAGGACAACATTACCACACATTTTCATAATACCTCAGAAAGGTAGTTATTATTTCCTTTATTTAGCAAATAAAACAATGGAGTTTTCATGAGGTTAAATTGTGTATCCAAGATTATATGTCTGTAGGTCTAAATAGTTCTAAATCTTATGCACCTTAGTTTCTTTGAAAATAGCTTAAAAAGCTGTCAATCAATATTTTTTATGCATACATATGTTTATACAATGAAATATTTCTTCTTTTCTAGTTTGTGTCGACATTTTGGGAAGCTCAGAGGTAGGAGGTTGAGTAATAATAAAGAGAAACTTTTTATCATTGGTTCAGGCAATCAATGTATCAGTTTATTCCTTTTTCTTCCACTCTACTCTCCCATTCCCCCTTTCCTAGCTCCCACCAAAGGAAATCATTGAAAAATGGTTAATATGTATCTTATTTCATGACATTTCATTTTAAAAACTTTATTTTTAGAGCAGTTTTAGGTTCACTGCAAAATTGAGAGGAAGGTACAGAGATTTCCCATCTATCGCCTGCCCCCACAACATTCATAGCCTCTGAAAGTATCAACATCCCCCACCAGAGTGGTACATTTGTTACAACTGATGAACCTACTGGTTAATATGTACTTTTTAATTCAAATATACTCTTGCAAAGTGTCTTGTATTACATGCATGTGTTTTTAATTTACGTAATTGCTGTTTTCTTATTATATATTTTATTCAGTTTATTTCTTTTTAATTTCAGCACTATTTTTAAGATACATCCATACTGCTCTGGGTTTACATGTTTGGTTGGATCAAACTACTGCATAGTACTCCTGCTTTAGCTTTATTATTTTTATAAAAATCTTATCTATTCACTGTAGAAAGACTCTGTGCCAAAAAGTAAAAATAAAGAAATAATGGTCACTGGAAATTGTATCATTAGAGAGCCAGAGTTGTCATAGCTTCCATAAGCTATGACATGAAGCTTCCATAAGATATCTTTTTGCACATATATAGAAATGCATTATGTATATTCGGTTTTACTTAGGACTGCCCTTCACATATTATTTTATGACTGGCTCTGCTCATTCATCACTCTTTCATGGACATCATCTCATGCAACAAATATAGATCCACAACATGGCTTTTAACGACCACTCAGTACTATGTTGTATGGTTGCACCATACTTAAACAGTTCCCCCACTTACAGACATTTTGCTTTCATTTCTTTTCTTTATTATTATAAGCAGTGCCTCAGTAAAGAGCCTTTTGCAGACATCTTTTCCCACTTGTGCAATTATCTCTTCAAAGTAAATACTTTTTGTCCTCCACACGGGTTGGGCCAGGTTTCATGCCACCCACAAAATTCATACTTTTTCTACTGCTTTATGTCACCCGAAGACTCAAGAGCTAAAGTGGCTTCAGCTACTAAATTCTGTGAGTTTATAAGTTTATGAACATTTGCTGTGGGGGAAGAAGTCATAAGATAGGCCATTTTATCAGCTCTGCTCAAGTAAGCAGGACTTTTTTTTTTTTTTTTACTTTGTGGCAGAATAAATGCAAATAAATCAGCTGTCAGAAATTAGTAGTTTACATAATTTGATTAAAATTAGAGTTCAACACTAACTTTGATGGAATCAGATTCTGTTGTAAGTGTTGTTGATCTTGACACTAAATGTGCCAAAATTATTTAGAGGAACATTATTCTCCCAGTATTTACAACTCAGAAAGAGGCATGCCAAGAAAACTCTTTGGTATATCTGTTTTCCCAAGATATTTTGGGCCAAGATTTGAAAGCTCAGGAAATATAGACACATATGTTTGAGTATGTATTCTTAAATAAATCATATGTTTTCTTGTTTCTTGTTTCAATTTTTAACATGTTTGTTTCTTCTTTATAGTTTATGGAAATCTAATTCAGAGTTCTGATAAATCAAAATTTTATCAGCAAACTGAATCCTAGTTTGCTTTTTTGGGGAGGGGTGAGAAACAAGGCTTTTGTTCAGTGCCTCAGTAAAGAGTCTTCTGAGTGTTTAAAGAAAAACTGCCTTGCTTATATTATTATATAATATTATGACTTGAAACAATTTTTTTTGTCATGGTGGAGGTGAGCATGCAATGCTGAAATACTTAAAGACAAACTGATTTTAGCATCACAAGCCATTTAAAAACCCTAATTACCTGTAACCAAGGTGCTAGTGAAAAAAGCATTTTGTTAAGGCAATTAGCCAATTTGACTTACTTAACTCGGCTTCAATTTTTAAAATATTTAATTAAATATTTCAGCATTTTCACTATTCTAGAATAAACTAGCAGTTGGAATACTGATGATTTTGCTATTTACTGTAATAGAATGGTTTATTTTTCTCCTGGGTCCACGTGAGGAAGTTATATTTATTTATTTATTTATTTAACAATTTTCTTGCAGTTATTTTATTTTTTAAGGAATAGTATATAGTCAAAGTACTATGTTCAAAAGTGAATTTGAAATAAAAGAAGGAACACTTTAAAAAGCTAATTAGATGAATTCTTATTTTTCTCCTTCAGTTTGATTATGCCATTAATTCATTTAAAATGTATTTCAATTCATTTGTTTCCATTTACATTCAATTTCTGGGTCTTTTAACAATTTATCTTTGTTTGCTTAATATTAAATATTGAATTTGCAAAAGAATAACTCAACTAAAAATTTAAAATTATACATAAAAGCATTCTTAAAAGATTGGCCCATTCTCCTATATCCCTTTTGCCATATTCCCTCCCGATTCTCATAGGCAACATATGTTATCAGATTCCTTATGATGTTATTCTGGGGGTCAAACTGGACCTTCACCCTTTTTCCTCCTCTCCTCCCACAATCCTCTTATGTGATTGCTCCACTTCCCCACTATGATCAGGCCTGCTTGGAAGTCTTTTGCTCCCACCATAGTCTGTGCTTCTGCTCAGCTCAGAGATAACTGGAGGGGAAAGAGATTTTTCCCTCCCAATGGGAAGTTTCTTCAGCCAAAGGCACATAATCTGACTCCTACCTGTTCACTCTTCTTTTTGACCAGAAACAGTAGCCTTCCCCTTTCAATTTGGTGGTTTTGCTCTATCCAGGGACTCATACCATCTTCCTCTGGGGCTAGGTGGCCATGGCTATGAGTTTGTCTGAACCTTGTCACACCTTAATCCATGTATGGCCTGACACATGTCTTCTGCTATTCCTACGTCCATGCTAGTTCTCTGCCTTCCTGCTGGAGAATTCCTCACCATGATATCTCTGGAGTGGGCCAACAGCCCCTAAATTCCCTTCACGATATTTTCTAGGGGGCTAAAATTTTCTAGGACCTTGGGCAACTTATTTAGCTTCTGTGTGCCTTGGTTCCCTAGTTTGTGAAACAAGGATAATGAAAGTGACCACCTCAAGTGGTTGCTGTGAGGATTAAATAAGTTCATATTTGTAAGCACTTACAGCAGTGCCTTGACCATTGGAAGGGGCATATGAAGGGTTAGGAATTAGAAATGCCAAAAATAATTCTAAGATCTCAGAATTATCAAAGTTGGAATTCTGTTCTGTGGTTCACAGCCCCACTGTGACCTTGACTACTTGGGCATAACTAATAAATGTTACTCTAATTTGATCATAAATGAGGATCTTTAAAACAAATATATAAAGGAGACTGTATATTAAAAATCAGGAGCCTCAATGGCTCCCTTCCTCTGTCTTCAAAGCCAACAGCATAGCATCTTGAAATCACTCTCTCTCTCTCTCTCTCTTTCCCCTTCATAAGGACTCTTGTGATTACATTGGCCTAAGTAGATAATCCAGGATAATGTTTCCAGCTCAAGATCCTTAACTTAATCACACTTGCAAAGTTCCTTTTGCTAGGTAAGGTAACATTCACAGTTTCGGAGAATTCAGACATGGACAGCTTTTGGTGGGCAGTGGGGCGAGGGGGGTTGCTTATTTTGCCTAGTGCAGATGCACTCCTGAATAAGACCTTAAAAGCAATCCAGGCATTTGACTCTCCCTACCTGACTTTTGTATGAGTTTGAAGATAGTAACTGTGATAAATTCCCACCAGTCGTTATGGCTCCTTTTTCTCCTCTCCTCACAAGTCTTTCCACACATTTAAATAAGTCAAGTAGCTTTTAGTGTGTTCTTAAATGATGGAAACACTCTGAAGTTTCGTAGGAAAGGATTTAATGAGGAAGACATTCCCACACTCTGTGCCTGTCCTTGACAGCTACACGAAGAAAGCAAAACTAGACTCTGAAAGTAGTACATCAGCAAAGAACTACATGATGCCAAATGATGACATGGATCTTTGAAGCCACTTGAGAACATGTATATGATTTTGTCCTTATAATTTTTCCTGGAGGAAAAGTTAGGAAATCTGGGAGTCTGAATTAGCAAATTCAGAGTTCCCAGAGAGAGAGCTTGAGGACAAGTTCAGTGGCTTCCTAGGCTGTGCATTTCCAGCCCTGAGCACAATGCTTGGCGTGTCGGAGGTGATTACGAAATGATTAGTGAACAAATGACTTATTGCAAGTATCCAAGGAACAGCTTAGGCCCTGGGAAAGATCTGGCCTTTGAAATGTGACCTGCAAAAAAAAAAATAATGGGTTTAATATCCTCAGGAAAGAGTGCACCACCACATTCAGTTTTGTTTCTAACTGCTGACTCACACAGCCCTTCCTCATTGATTCCTGCTCCCTTGATGCAAAAGAAAATAAACCCCTGGTATCACTTTCCTCTGTCCTTATTTGAAAGATGAAATAGCAGAACTGCTTCTCTGTTTATTTTGCTCACACATTACTATTGTTTGAAACACGATTTTCAAATTCATTTCTAGCTTAGTGGATTGATTTTTTATTACTCGTGCTGAGCAGTTGACAGTAATGATTTATTGCATCTCTGGGATTTTGGCATCTCCTTACGACTCATGGTTTAATTCACAGTTTTCCCTAATGGCTTTAGTGTCTGTGGTGTTTGCTCCTGTAATGTGATGCGCCACTGGGAGTGGTACCCTCCTGGCCCTGCACTCTGGCCTCCATTTTCTTGTCCCTTTGCTCTGTGACTATGGTGACTGGAATAGGGGAGAGAACACTCACAAACAGGAGAGACCTGCTGCTTTCTACTTTCCCAGGAACTTAAGCCATTGTAGCTCTGTGCTACATGCTAGAGGCTGATTGACTTGAAAAGAGGCCTAGGGTAGAGCTGAGAGAAGAGGGTAAATGCATATATCTTAGGGAGATGGCCTAATTTCCATGCTTCATAGCAACAACAAAAATAGCAACCTACTGTGCCAACCATGTAGCATGTATTAGTCCAGGCACTAGCAAATTACAGCCTGTGGGTCAAATTTGGGCCACTATCCATTTGTGTAAATAAAGTTTTGTTGGAAATTAGCCACATCCATTCATTTACCTAATGTCTATGGCTGTTTTTGTGCTTCAATGGCATAGTTGAGTAGTTGCACAGAGACTGTGTGACCCATAAAGCCAAAACTATAGGCCCCTTTCAGAAAACATTTGCTGACCTTGTCTTAGTCCACTTACATGAAGTGGGTTTTGGTAATATCAGCACCATTTTACACTGAGATGATAAATAACATGCCCAAGATCTTATAGCTAGTAAGAGGTGCAGAAACACCTTTAGAAGCCAGCAAGTCTATAATATACTGCCTTGGAAAGTTACTCAGAGAATGCAGTAATTGCTAAACTTGCCACATTAACATGTCCTATTTCTTTCCATCTGCACAGGTCTTTGCTTTGTGAAATCTTTCCAGATAATTGTCAATTGTCTACTGGCTTTACAGGACTCACATTTTAAAATTTTCCACTCAGAACTGCTTATTAACTGTTCAAACCATTTGGGTAGACCATTGGTTGTCACCCTCGCCACTAGGTCCCATTGCTCCCATGTCACAATTGAGTTTGTCTAGGCTGGGTGCTGCCTGAACATGATGCCTGTTAAAAACCCCCTCAGGTGATTCTAATGTGCAACCAGAGTTGAGAACCACTAGTATAGACATTTGTAAGTTGTCTCACCCTAAAAGATGTGAGGTCTTCCCTAGTGAGTAAACAATCAATACAATAGGAAGGAGGAAAGGAGGGGCAAGTAACTTATATTAGAAACACCAGCCAATCCCCAAAATGTTGCAAGTTAGTGAGCCTAACTGCAAGCAATATTCCATCCACTATGTATTTTGTGATGATGAAGAAAGTTGTGTTACATTTTAGAGTTAATCTTCTTATCTGTGCATAATTATACTGACTTTTTTTTGCCTAGGGCGAGAGGAGACACTCATAGTTGGAGAGAAAGCGTGGAAAAATTGAACATTCTCCTTTAAAAGGGTACATATGGCTTGTGCATTCACTCCAAGGCTGCAGTATATTTCTACAAAATGTATATTTTGAGTTTCTCCATGTTGTAACCTTTGCTGAAGGGCAAATTAAACCAGGGCTGATTTAGATTCCCAGGGTTTGTTAGCTGATGGCTGCCTCATGGAATTACATCATAATCATTACCAGCAAATATTGAGTAAGCCCTCATGGGGGACTCTGGCACTGTGCTGGTTCCTCATCTCCCAGAAAGTGCACCTTCATTGCAGTGCCTGGGGAAACATAATCACAGCCGAAATTCCAAATAAATATCTCATTCCTCAGATTCTTTCCACTGTTTCTATTTGCACTGATGATGGAGCCAATGTTGTTAAAACAGCGTGAGACTGAACATTTACCCATGAGCTGAGTTCCACAAGCTGTCTGTACCGGCTGGTACATCATTCCAGTAAGAATAATGAAATTATTAAACATCAGAGAGAGGTTTACAAGATTTTTCTGAACTATCAAAGGTCATGCATGTTTTTTTTTGGAAGCTGCAAGAGAGAAGTGGGGTATGTACGTACATAAAATATCTGAGACATGGAGCAGGTTTATGTCTGTGCAAAAGTGCCTCCCTGTTTTCCTTTCTTAGGCATGACTGTCAAAGGAGCACAAGCATTTCTCTGTGCTCTGGCTGTTGGAAAGGAACTGTATGTTTTAGACTTGGAACATAGGAGATTTATGGGATGTTAATGTGTCAAGTCTTAGTAACCTCTCAAGAAGGCCACTTGTGAAGTCAGACTGTCATCAGTCACAGAAACTGATGCATCTGTCTTCTGAGAAATTCCTCAGAAACGTATTCCAGAAAGATTATGAAAGATGAAAAATCTCAATACAGTGAAAAGGTATTCTATAAATGTGAATTTTTGCTGCTTCTGGCAAGTTCTGAGCAGTCCCTCAATGGAGGAATGGCAAAGTGATACATGCATAGAATCTGTTGAAGAAAACACTAAAACTTATGAAAGCCAGCTGTATAAGGATCAATTGTTGCATATTTATGAAACTTACCCATCAAAATGAGGCGACACTAAGAGCTTTTAAAACACACACTCACACAACAGCATGATAAAGACTTAGACTCAGTTAGCTAAAATTGGGTAATGCTTCCTAAAGTCAACCAAGCAAAGCAATCTGACTTTATGTTCTATAAAAGTAGTTTAATGATGACATTAAGAGCAAGTCTATCCAATGTTGAAAGATGTGGATGAAAAAGGATAATATCAAATATTTATTCTAATGGTAACTGGAGATCTGGGTCATTGGCATATTTTGCATGTCAGGCATAATCAATATTTAAGGTTGGGATATGTTTTGTTGTTGTACAGACATAGTAAATAAAATAGAGATTTCAGCTAATATGGGCTACTTTCACTGATTCCAATGACCTATGGCCAATCGTGTCACTTTTATAAATAACAGAATAGGAACCCAGAGAAAAAAGCAAATATTTTGCTGTTGACCATCTGTTGCTTGATTGAATTCCCTTAACCTCAGCAGCAAGTTGTGGCTTTGATAGTCACTGACATTTCCGCATTCAGCCCAGTGTGGATCATAGGCCTGAACAATGTATATTTGCATAGCATATCAGAAAAGTATTTATAAAAAGAGAGCCATGATTAAGAACTAAAACAGAGATAAAAATTTGAACAACCTTCACATTGTGGGTCCTATTATCCCCCCAGTCTGTATAGCAGTCCATATTAGTCACCATTTGAGCTCCAGTGTTTAAGGCCCAGTTACTTCTCTCTGACTCACTTAGAGAAAGAAGAATTAGTTCATGCAGCATATCATTACACATTACATGGCAGAAAAATTTGATATATGCATGAACTAAAAAATCTATAATAGTCATATTTAATTTACTTTGTCCATTCATTCTACAGAAATGTGTTTAGCACCTACTATGTGTCAGATCTTGGGCTCGTGGATGGATACACATTAGTTAACAAATCACTACCCTCATAGAGCTTATAGTCCAGTGAGGAAACAGCTGTTAAAGGCATGGCCCCCAAATAAACTAAGAATTATAAATTGTGATGAGCATTATAAAGGAAAAGGATGTTATGTGATAATGAGTGAGATGAAGAGGTCATATGTTAGATTGCAAGGTCTGGGAAGGCCTTTTTGAAAAAGATTTAAAGGGAAACCTGAAGGAATATTGAAACGCTTACCAGGGGAAGAGTGCCTATCAAAACTCTGCTGAGGCATGCTAGATTCTATCACAGCTAACTCTTTTGTGAGTGGCTAAACCCTTTCTGTGGGTGAAATCTACCACTGTAAGGTCAAGTTATGACAACTCCCCATCTCCTAGCATTTTTTTTCACTACTTGATGCTTCTGTTTATTAAAATGCAAGGCATTGCATGCTGCTGGGAGAATACTAAGCCATTTTCCTGAAAATAAAAATGGCGGCTTAGAGCAGTGGCTTCCCAATCTATTAGAGAGTGAGAAGATGATAGTGGAATATGGATGTACATTTATTTTTAATCTAAGAGATAAGAAATTAATCTTTATTAATATTTAATTTATGGATTGGCATAGTATGTGTACACAGTTTATAAATAAATATATATCTTCTGAGGATGTGTGTTAACAATATTTTTACTGATAAGTGTGCGTGCGCAATCAAAAAGTCTGGAGATCACTTGCTTAAAGTAAGCAATGGATAACCATAGATCATTGCACAGAGTAAGCAGAGCCCAGACTCTCTAATCTTTCATCTTTTCATCAAGGGCATCTAGTCCTCTTTCACAGTCCAAATTAGACTTCTCTTTGGTAACCAATGAAGCTGCCTTCTCAGATAACTTTGACCCATACTCAAATTGTCCGTATGCCTGACAGCTCATAGTGCTCCTTATTTGATTCAAATATTTTGCTATGTTAGTAATGTTGCCCTCTATTGCTTTCTGGTGTTTTCATCTGCAATGGTCTTGCCTTTTTAGGTAGACATAGGTTGTTCTGGTGCTAGATTGAGTCTAGCCTATTTTATCTGACACAGTGCTGGGAAAATAGAAAGTACTCAATGAATAATGCTAGACTACATCTTCCACGATCTTGCTATTCAAAATATGGCTAAAGGACCAGCAGCATCAGCATCACCTGGGAGTTTGTTAGAGCACTGTCCTATCTCTGTGTCTCCACACTTCTCCCATTTCTCCTGAAGGCCCATCATACTAAACCAGTGCTTTGTGCATGAATCACCTGGGAGGATCCTGTTAAAATGCAGATTCTGATTCAGCAGTTCTGGCTGAGGCCCAAGATTCTGCATTTTAGCAAGTTCCCAGGTTATTCTGGTGCTTCTGAATGGCATTTAATACCATGTGTCTAAATGGGGCTTACACGTTTAGATTTTAGGCTGTAGAACTATGCTGTCCAATATGGTAGCACTAGCCACACATAGTGATTGAGCCCTTGAAAAATGGGATTTTCAAGACTTAGTATGGAAGAAAGAATGTAAAAGATCTCATTAATAATTTTTAATATTGATTATATTACAATGATAATATTTTGGATAGATTGGGTTAAATAAAATACAGTTTCACATTTAATTTTATCTGTTTCTTTTTACATTTTTAATGAAGCTACTGGAAAATGTAAAATTACACGTGTGGCTCATGTTATATTTCTGTTGGACAATGCTGCTCTAGAACACTCCTCTGGTATTCTTAAACACAGAAGGTGTGAAGGTAGTGTTATCCATTGAGAATCCACCTCAAATTCCTTTTGTTAAAGTAGCACCAGTATAAGGATAACTGAAAAAACCTAATTATAAAAATATCCTCAGAAAGATTTTCTTTCTCATAGAAGTATGTATACTATAAATGCAACTTCTATTGCTCAAAATATTGAGATTTTGTCAACATTTCAGGTTTCTATGTATATGTGTGATTCATAATATAGGCCTCCTCCTACATGGATGAATACGCATATAAGTATTAGATTAGTCATCTGTAATTAACTTCTTCACAAATATGGATAATGGACGAGAATGCTGTTGTTGTATCCAAAGTGTAATATAATTGTCTCACAGTTGTTGAGTATTATGTTCCATTTCTTTTCAGTCTTTTTACTCTTTGCATTTCAGTTTTGGAAAGTTCTATTGACATATCTTCAAGTTCTTTTCTCGGATGTGTTCAGTCTACTAATGAGCCCATCAAAGGCATTCTTCATTTCTGTTACAATGAATTTGATTTCTAGCATTTCTTTTTGATTTTTTTCCTTAAAGTTTCCATCTTTCTGTTTATATTACCCAGCTATTCTTGTGTGCTGTCTGCTTTTTCCATTAGAGTCCTTAGCATGTTAATCATAATTATTTTAAATTCCTGATCCTCCCTATGGGTAGGTATGGGAACAGTGGTGGCTCCAGAATTTCTATACGGAAGGTAATCTGATCAGAAAAGGAGGGGGTAGAGACTTGTTTTAAAAATGTATTAGAATTGAAAACCCATTGTTTTTAACTTTTATTAGTGGCTGGAGAAAATGATGGGTAAACTGAGACATGAAAATATGACTAGGAGGCAGCTAGGGCAGGGAAGACGGAAGAGTAATCTGCCAAATACATACATTTTGGTTAGCTATTGCTGTCTAACAAACCTCCCCAATGATTAATGGTGTAAAGCAACATTCATTATTTTTCTTTACAGTCATGGATTCTGTGGGTCAGTATTTCAGACAAAGCATTGTGGGGAAGGATTTCGCTATTGTTCTATAGTGTCTAGGTGCTCATCTGGGAAGACTCAATTGGCTGGGGTGGCTTGCGAGCTGATGGCTGGAATCATCTGGGGGATTCTTGCTTCACATATCTGGGATGGCTCAAGGGCTGGGCTCAGCAGGACTGCTGATCAGAGACCTTATACATGGTTTCTTCATGTGCCTTGAGCTTCTCACAGAATGGTGACTGAATTTCAAGAAAGAGTATGCAAGAGAAAGCATTCTAAGAGAGAGCATCCAGAGAGTGAGCATTTCACAAGCCCAAGGAAGAAACTACAAACTTCTTCTGATCTACTATTGGAAGTCACACAGCATTACTTCATCCACATTCTATTACTACAAGCAAGTCACTAAAGACAGCCTGGATTCAAGGTGGGAATTAGATTCTACCTCTCAATGGGACAGTGGAAAGGTCACAGTTCAGAAGAGTGTGTAGGATAGGAGATGATGTTGTGGCTATCTTTGGAAAATTAAATCCATCATGTGATACTAATAGAGTGTGGTGTGTTTAGGGGGACAGAAAATTGACCCTGACTGGAGCATAATGTTATCCTCAAATACTTTTTTTTACTTCTCCTTTTCCAATGGCTGTATTCTAGGGAAAGACACTCCTTTGATTCTATAACAGGCAGCCTGGTATATTGGAAAATCCATGGGCTGTGAAATCAACAAAACCTGGGTTTACTTAGTTTCCTTATTTTCTGTATTCATTGCATAACTTTTTATTGTTCCTTCAAATGTTGTTTTTATCATACTTTCATACAGAGGGTAATAAACAACTTATGACATTCAGTCCTTGGCTTGACTAGAGCCCATTAACCCTTAGCAAAAATACCTAGTAGACACAGCTATATTTGTATCTATAGTTATAAAACATGCAATAATGCTTTGAAAATCTTAAATAACAATAGAATAAAAGACCCAAAGTTGATAATAGTGATCTAGGCAAGCTGGTATTTGTCTTACTTTGTATGTTTCTCTTACTTTTCTCTTGGATGTATGTTTCTTCATATCTTTTTATATGTCAGTTATATGTAAATGGTTGTGTTTCTGAGTCTTTGCATAGGTTTCTATGTATTTCTATGAGTCATTTTGTGTGTGTGTCCTTCGTATTCTCTGTGGTAGATAGAATTTTCCAAAATGACTAAAAAATACCTTCTATTCCACATGCTTTTCTATAGTGTGATATTCATATTTCTTCAGTGGGAGATGAGGTCTATGGTCTTTTTTGAATCTTAATGGGCCTGTTACTATGGCAAAAATGATGTTACATGACTTTGTAGGCTAGGTTATTAAAGGTGATACATCTATTTGGCTTTCTTGGGGCATTTTCTCTTGAAAATCAGTCACAGTATTCTAAAGAATCCCAGGTCACATGGAGAAATCATGTGTAAGTGTTCTAGCTGACAGCCAGCATCAACCACCAGGCATGTGAGTGAGCAAGACTTCAGATGGGTTCCAGCCCCTAGCTACTCAGTGATCATGAAACTTTAAGCTTCCCTAGGTGACAATAAGTAGAAGAGAGATGAGCTGTCCTTGCTAAGCCCTTCCCAAATTGCAGAATCTTGGGTAAGACAAATAATTATTGATTTGTACCACTACAGTTTGGCATGATTTGTTGTGCAGAAATAGATAACTGAAACATTTTCTGATTCTCTATGTATGTCTTTCTCTATCTTTTACCTGTATTTTATTTTCTCTTTTCCATTTTGTCTGTAATCCTCTTTTACTTCTTTTTCCTCCTCATGTTTAGTTCTTACTCTTAAATTTCTCTTATATTTTCCAGTCTTTTGTTTATTTTTAAGATGCTTTAATATAGAAGAGAGATAGAATTTTATTATAAATTTTATATGTTGGATAGTAATTTTGTGCTCCCTTTTGTTAGTTTCTAAAGCAGAGTTGAATATTTAATCTTTCACTCTAAAAAACAATAGACATAAAGTTATTATTTGTTATGGAAGCTTTGATTGATATTTTAGGATATTCTCTATCCTACCTCTGGTGCTTTAGAATGGATGAATATATGGATAATGTTTTTCTGGTGAATACAGTTTTCATTTTTATATCTTTTTTATTTTTCAGTTCTTGAAAAATGGTATTAATGTACTATCTTTATGGTGGTGGTGTATTTCTTAAAAATATTTTTCTGAACTCTTCCCTTTCATTTCAGATGGACTAAAAACCTGCCCTTTTGACAATGAAGGGGAGAAATATTTTCTTTCAACAATTCTTGAGGTAAGTAACTTGTGCTAGCCCTAGTATAGAACCTTAGAGGGATTGTAGTAAGGCAGACTCTGACCTAAAACCTGGAGGACTGAGTTAGGAATATTTTGAATTCTTCCCATGTGTGGTGTTTTAGAATTTTTATTTCCATAGATCTTCTTTTTATATATTATTATCAGTTCTACAAAATACTATCCAAATACAAAACCCAAATATATCACCATATTTGTTTTACTCCTTTATGGGAAGGATTAGTTACTTTCTACCTGATTCTTTACTTTTAATTCTATAGCGTGCAACCATGCACCTTTTATAATAATACTTCACATAAATTAGAAGCCAATATCATTGCTGAATGCTCTCTATGACCAAGACACATCCCAGGATTTTACCACATTTGTGATTCTACCTCCTAAATATCTCTTGAATACAATTCTCTTTAGCTTTGCCTGGAGGCATCATGGCATAGTAATGAAAAGAACAAGGCTTTGGGGACCAGATAGTCTTGGGCTTAGTCTTGGGTCTAATGCTGTGACCTGGGGTGAGCTTGACCTGGGGTAAAATTGATTCTCAATTTCTAAATCTGTAAAGTGGGGATTAACAGTGTCTACTTCATAGTGTTTTGTGGTAATTAAATAAGAGTTATAAAGTATCTAGAGCATGGTGACCCTTTACATTTTGGCAACTGTTTCGGTTCCCTATTGCACTATAGCAATGGTCAAGTCCCATCCTTCATTGATCAAGGGCTGCTCCCTGGGGCATTAGCTCCTGACATTTGGCCCTGCCCTGTGTTCTAAACTAAGCCTGAAAAGACCCTAAGGTGGAAGGTTAGATGGCTATTGAAAAAAAGCTAATGTACATCTATTGGGTGTTGGGCAAGTGGAGGGGGGAGGGGATGGGTATATACATACATAATGAGTGTGATGCGCACCAACTGGGGGATGGACATGCTTGAAGCTTTGACTCGAGGGGGGAGGGGAGGCAAGGGAAATATATGTAACCTTAACATTTGTACCCCCATAATATGCTGGAAAAAATGAAAAAAAAAACATACTGACAAAAAAAAAAAAAAGAAAAAAAGCCAATGTTGTTCGAGGAAGGACATGGCATGAGCTAAGGAGACGGTAGATGGGGGAATCTATAGCATTTGCAAAGGCCAATTCCTACAAAATAATATGTATTCAACAAATTTTGGTTTAATGACAGTAATGAATGAATGAAGCTTATAGATTTGTTTTTGTTTTTGTTTAGGATGAAGCCCAGATCATGAAAAAATAAAAATGTCTTTTTTGAAATCAAAAAGATTCGTGTTAGAAAGCATGTCTTTTTAAATCAGAATGTGTGATATATACTAATATATTTAGTAATCTTTTATTATTTTCCTCTCCTGAATACTTTTAGCTTTCTGGTAAAAATGTCCCACAAAACATTACCAGAATGTTATGCAGTATCTGATTGCAATGCTTTGCTTTTGAACACATTATATATAAAATGGGACCCATCCACTTTACAGGAAGAAGTTTGAGGAATTTGGGCAAATTGCATTGGATGGAGAACTATCTGAAGGTTTTGGCACAAATTGTGTTAATATGTTTACTGATGCATCATTATTTCATTTTAGTTGTAAATTATTCTTTCATTTATAAATTTAGTTCTGCCATTGAGAGATTTCTGCAAAGATTCTACTATATTTTATTCTTACTTTATTTATAATAATTTACTTCAAGTTAATTTTTCTCAGGATCTGCAAAGTTACTTTAAAAATTAAAAAGCAAACATTCAGAAAGTTAATTTATGCACAGTAGACACCCCAGAAAACAGTGATGTTGAGAAATGAACATATCTATTAATGTTAAGACAGTATATCTCCCTGGACTTTTTAACATAGTTGTGATGCGACTTGACTTATGAATTAATCAGTACAATAATGAGGCATCTTTTAAAGAAGTGAGGCTATCAAACTTTGGGTGAATATCAGAATTACCTAGAAGCTTGTCACAAATATAGATTTCTAGAATCCATCCTTCTGAAATATATATTTAATATGCAAACCACATCAGTCTTAAGATCCTCCAGGTTTGAGAATTGCTATCTAAAAGGCATGAAAACCACTTAGCCTGCCTGAATGAAGTTTGGTCCACCTAGATTATCAACTCCTTATGGACTGAGGCCATGTTTTATATTGATTCGGCTTTCCCTGTAATGCCAGTACAGTGTTGAGTATGTAGTGAACCATCAGTAAATATTTATGACAACTGTTTTAAGGCCAGCCTATTTGCAGTTGACTTGTTTGGTGGAGAAATGGTATTTCAGGAAAAGGGGGATCTTGGATAAATATACAAAATTTCTATGATTTTATTGCTAGATTTGCAATTTGGCACCTCAGTGGAATGTTGATTCGGTTACTTTGCTATTTAACAGAATTCTTTGGATCATTCATTCAAGGGTAATGGAAAGGAGCTACCATATATTAAGTGTGTTCCACTGACAGATACTTTCTATAGGTTATCTCATTTAATTCTCACAACAATCCTATGAGGAAGTACCTATTATTCTCATTCTGTAAAACAGTTTAGGGGCAGATAAGTAACTTGCCCAAAGTTATACAGCAAGTAAGTGATGGAACTGGGATTAGAGTCCAAGTTCATCTAATCTCAATGTTTATGCTCTTCTGAAGACACAAAAAGACTCTTCCCAAGCAAAAGTCTAGTGCAAAACAGTGTTTGATTTGGAGGATGGGAGTGAGGGAAGCAAAGTTTAGTTCTTCTTTAGTCAGATTTGATTCTGAGCTAAGAGAAGCAATACATATTGAATTTTTAAAAAATGATTAAGATAACTGTAGTTGAGTGAGAATTTTGGGTGGCTATAATAAATAGAATTCACATGTTCAAGAGGGATTTAGAAAGGTTTTAAGAGGGAGTATTGCAAGAGTTGACACAGAAGAGGTCAAGATATATATGGGGATTTCAATTCTATTGGGAGGTCAAGGTGAGAATATTTTCAAGTAGCATCAAAGGGAACATGAAAAGTAGTCTCAGAGATAAGAGAAATGTGAGAATTGCCAGGCATGGATCATTCCTAGATTGCTAGCTTGGGAGCCTTTAGGGATAAAAGGAATTAGGACTGGTTATACTTAAATTCCATCCTGCAAATTGTCCTGAAACAGAGATGGCTGTCAAAGTCAGGCAGGTCATCTGATAGGAGACCAAAGTGTGGGCCAAAGGGTGTGCTTGAGTCATACATTATCACGGCCAAAGTCACATCCTTAGTTGCTGTTCATAGTGAGAAATCTAAGTGTAAAGTTAGCAAACAACCAAATGAATTCTTGCTCAAAAGGGTGAGCAGAATGTCCGGAAGCTTTAAGGAATGTCGAAGGCATATTCCACTTCATATTACTGTTACTATTTATAATGGCTGTCACTTGCATTTTATGGCAACATTGGTCCCTTTTTCCTCTCTCACCTTTCTCTCCCAAGAAATTTTGTTTTTGTTCTTTTTCTCTTATATAAGAAAAAACCCATATCTAATGACAAATTTCCCTCCAAAGGCTCCAAAGAGGATGTGATCTGAGAGTAAACCCAGAGAAGTCAGGTAAGGTAGTTTCAGCCATTTCTTCTGGTGTTTATTGATATGATTGCTCATCAAACCTCTCTCTTTGACGCCACCCTTCAATATGTGGAAAACTCCATACTTATTCCACTCTCTGTCTGGCCCTGTTCTCTCTCCATGTGCCCCCGCTTTGGTACCTGGGAATTTTACAGCGCAAAGAATGACATTTTCTCTTTCTTTAAAAAACATATCATTCTAACCCTCCTTGATCTGATGGGGAAGATGGGTAAGAGCATGAGGTGGAGACAATCAATTAGGATGGATGTTTGAGGGGTCAGAATTGGCTTCTGGAAGGTTATGATAGTAAGGAATTTGACGGTCATGCCAATGGCAGAGGAGCTGATAATTTTTCTGTCAATTACCTAACTAAACTGTAAACTTCATGAAGGCAAGATCCATATTTGTATGAATTATTGCAAAAATTGTCTTCTTTGTAGCAAAATCCTGGCACATAGTAGGTGCTTAATCATTATTTTGTGAATAAATGAATGAACAACTATAGACCTTCAGTCATAATTACTAGACGCCATTACAATAATTTAGACCCTTGAGGCTGACCAATTCCATATTCACCTTACACTCGGAGCCTAGCTCTCTACCTATCATTCACTTTCTTGTACTATTGGCATTTATCCCTCTCACCTGCTGTATTTTAAGCATCTTAAAGGGTAGGGCTATCACAAAGCTATCACTATTCTCAGATCTCAGTTCCTAGCATAGTGGGATGTATGTAATAGGAAGTTAGCACATGTTTTATAGATGAATTAAACAACTTTCATCATAATGTGGTTTTGAAGGGAAACTTTCAGGCACCTGAAAATGATATTCTGGCTTATTTTGGGATCAGACTTCAGGAGATAATAAAAACTGGCCTCTAATGATTACCTTGAGCTGATATATGCTACTCTTCAGGAGAAATTGAAAATTCTATCCTGATACCTATGATGACTATTTCATTGGCATCTTACTTGAACAAATGTAGGTTAAATTTGGAAAGGATATACTCTAGTAATAAAACTGTCAGAAGATCAGCTTTTGATGGTCTAAAGCTTCCATAGTTGGTGAAATATTTGCAAGGGTATTGGAAAGATATGATAATTCATTTTCTTGAGGAAAGAATTTAACATCTTTCCTTGGTGCAGACATGGATTGCCATTTCCAGAGAGAATATATTAGGACCTACTGGGTACATGATGTTTTCTGCTTATTCTTAGCTTCCATAAACACGTCTTGTAAATTATTCCACAAGAGGAATGACACAATTTGGGCTTGTGTCAAAGAACAGAAGTCAAAACAGATCAATATACCACTATTTTATCAGAGGTTAAGGATTACAGATCACTAGTAATGAAGGGGACCTAGAGATTACTGCATTAAGAGGAAGCCTGGTTGTGGTTAAGGGTCCCAACTTTAGAGCCAGACTACTTGAGTTCCTGACCTGGATCTACCACTTACTACATGCACCACCTCATTCAAATTACTTAATCACCTTGTGCCTAAGATTTCTTCTCTATAAAATGGAAATAATAATGATAGTCCTTATCTTAAGTCATGAGGGTTATGTGAGTGAATATCTGTAAAGCATTCAGAATGGTATCTGGCATGTAATAAGGCCATATATGTGTTTTCTGTTATCATTAGCTTAAGAGCTCAATTTAAATAGAAGAAACTGAGGTCCAGAGCCATTAATCATTGCATGTAGGGCCACAAAGTTTGGGCCAGAATCCTGATCTGCTCATTCCAAATTCAGGGCTCTTTTTACTCTGCCATGATGTCTAGCTATATAAATAAAAAGATATCTGTAAACCCCAAGGAATTGAAATTTCATTGAATGTAATGGTTTTTTTTAGGGTAACAACCACAAGCAACCAGTGATACTTGTAACTGGTATCAAGAAGTATATATTAATCCTTTGGTCTTAAACATCGTTGCAAATTATGTATATGTTGGTGTTTCATCCATATTTCACTACTCACTTGGACCAGTGTGTGCTCTCAGCATCCTTCTGCAGGCATTTGTGACTTTTTGCTTGCAGGCTTTTACTTGGCCTTTGTGTGAGCAGGGCAGAAATAGTCAGGTTTTAATGCTCCCTTGGGGCTCAATGGTGGAAAGGATTTGAAGAATAAACACCCCAGCTCCTTGTTCCTCAGCTGGCACAATGCTGAGGATTGATATTCTACCTTCTCTCTCAGAAGTCCCCAGCTGGATTAAGCCCTAAAAGCTCATGGTAGACACCTGCTCACTGATAACACACCTTGAATTGATTGCTTTTTCTTCCAGTCTCACTGCACTTCTCTTCTACTGGTGTTTCCTGGGATCGTCTGTCAAATATACTACTTGTACTCAAATCGTCATCTTGGGGTCTGCTTGACCTCATTGAATAATGATTAGAACTAAGCAAGAGATCTAGGTACTCTTTGGTTTGGGTATAGATACACCCAAATTATTGTTTAGTATTCTGGAAGATGCAAAAAGAAAAAAAAATCTAACTGTGAAGCTCTTCAGAAAAAAATGGACATGTTTTTAGACTACCTTTTTTCCATACATAACTAACTGGGCCTACTTAGAAATATAAAGTTCTCTGAAACTTTTAAACCCTGAAGAGAACCAGAAATGTTTGAACAAATAAAAATACTTACATAGCTTATATAATTTTTAACACCCTTCACAGATCTAAAGTCACTTTGTTAATTTAGGAACATAAAAATGCATTATGTATAACTTGGTTGGCTCCTAAAAGTATCATGTTTGATATCTTGAGAGATGTGAAGGCCTGGAAAATTTGAGGGGCAAAAAGAATATTTTGAAAAGGAATCTCGAAATGCCATGATTAAATAAAATTCCAAGATTATTCTATAAGCTGGTCAGGTATAATCTGCTGGTCTAGGTGAGATCATTCCCCTTGCCCTAAAATTGCTATAAGTAGGAGTTTGATTTTCAGGAAAATTTGGGGGCTAGATCTGTGAGGTTGTGTTATTGGAGTTCTGGGGTTTGCTGATGACCTGTAGTTTTGATGTGGGGTACTTGAGGACTTGGGGATTGAGATGCCCCATTGTGATGCATTATCCAACTCCAAAGAGTGGGCCTTTGACATTCCCTATGCACCTCATAGACATTCAGGCTCCCCTAGATTTATAAATCCATCTACAGTGTGAATACAATGTTGAGTAAAGAAAAGACAACCACGTTAAGATGCAGATGCTGGGTAGTCTGTAAGACCTGCGCACTGGCCAAGGGATTTGTGTCCTCACACCAGTATCACAGATGGTTGTATGCAACCTTTGTATGCATTCCTTTGCAAAGTCACAAGATAAAATCAATTGGCAAATGACATTCCCCTGGCTACAGGGATTAGTTTTAATGTGGTATTTTTAGCTCAATAGTCAAAGTTTTGTTGACTGGTTGAAGGAAGCCTCCTCTCATATGTAAACAAAGAAACATGTAATTCTGATTGCTGCTTGAAATCACCCTTTGAATCAGCTTGAAGAAGAGGGCAAGCATAGCTGAGAAAATTGCCTAGCATTTAGGAAAGAAGTAGAGCCAGAGGCATGATCAAACTGTACCTGAAACTGACACTATCTATGGTCTTCTCAGTTACACAAGCCACTAAATTCTCTTTAGTGTTTCAGCCTATTCATATAAGAACTTTTATTTCTCTTACCAGAAGGCATTCTTATCAATCCACTTAGACATTATAGGAATGTGACTATTATAACTTATTCTTTGAAAATAATTTAATAAAAAAATTTTCTTTAACTATAATCTATCACAATAAGCTGTGCTCTCAAGCCTCATTTTATGGATTTTTCTGGAGTTGATGTCAAGAATAGCTGAGAAATCTGAGCACCATTAGGAATTCAGCAGAGGACAAAGTCCAAAAGTCTTCTTTTTTAAAAAAAATAAATTTTGGAGGGGCGGCAAGATGGCTGACTAGAGACGTCAGTTGCCAGATTGTTTCAGAATTATGGTAAAGTTTTAGATGAAAAAAAGCATAGCCCAGGTGTAATTTTGAGAGAAGAGTGCCAGAAACCTACTGGAGATTCCACGAGAAGAAGTTGTGGAGCAGAATAAGAAGAAGCAAGATCTAGGTAGAGATCAACCCTTTAGGAATTTAGAGCCCTATGGAAAGGGTATGTGGGGGTGCTTGTTTTTCTTCCCCTCACACCTCTGGCAGACTGCAGGCTCCCAAACTGGTGGAGAGCTTCTCCACCCTCATGAGCCCAAAAGCTGCTGCCACCAATAAACTGGCAGTTTCTCGACAACAGAGCACCAGACTGCCAGCCCCCTCAGGGTCGCTCTTCCTCACTATGGACCCGAGCCAAGACAGTGGGCACCATACTGGTTTTTCATCCATTATCTGCCTTTGTCCTCCCAAGGAAACTTCAGCCCTTCAGTTTTCTTGTCACTGGTCTCCACACAAACATTTCCCAACTCCTGCCAGACTGTAGTGGCCACAGGAGGCCAGTGGGTCCCGGGGGAACTGTGTGATCCCAGAGCCTGGACATTCAGGGCAGGCTGCCTTCAGGGGAGAGGAGAGTGCAGCAAGCCAGGGGAGTCCCTTGAGACAAAGGAGACCAGAGTGCCAGCTCTCCTCCATTCAGACTCTGCTCATCCTCCACCCTTCCCCCACTCACAGCTACTAATGCAACTGTGGCAGTTCCCATGTAAGTCAGCACAAGTGCCCCAGAGGACGATTGAGCTAGGGCTCTCAGGAGTGGCTGCTTCCCCTCTCTGGGTGCACCCACCACACTGGGGCTTCCACAGAGAATGGGGCTCACTTCATTCCTCTAAAGACCTGTAGCAGATCAAGGGGTGCTCAGATTGTGGGACCATGAGCTCCTTGCCCACTGGCCCTCCCCAGTGCTGCCTGCCTGGCTGCTCCAGTAGAGCAGGGCATACTTGAAGCAAAGTGACATTAAGTCTGCTTGAGCACGCCACAGGCAACTTGGGACCAGTACGCTTCTCTCTGGCATGGTCACAAATTGAACTTAGGGGATCAGAAGACAGGCCAGATCCCCTATCCCCAGGACTTGATTGTGTTGCTCAGGTCATGGAGGAGAGATTTGTGAACTTATATTGCGAGGTGAGGGATCCCACATGGGCAGAGTTAAAAGGAGAGTGTGGTATGGGTCTGATCCACTGTGAACTTGTGGAGCACCCCTCTACCCACAGGAAAGCCATGCTTTTGATCCAGGGTGGGATCCTGGGCAGGGAAGCTCCCAGCATGCGTTGCCATTGCTGGTGAGTTTAGCTAATTTGTGCTGATGTTTTGGGCCAGACACCAGAAGTAGAACTGTGGGGCAAGGAAAGAGGGAGAAGAGCAAAACCCACTCCTGCTTACCAAACTGTGAATCCCAGACTGCTCCTGTCTCATGAGCAGACATTTTGGCTTGGTAGGGCCAATTCAACTCCTCACTGGTGGTTTTCTCCAGCAGCATGGGAGCAGACCCTTGTCCCCTGCTGAAACAGCTCTTGTGCCCACCTTTGTGGAGCCCAAAGGCAGGTTCATTTGGCCTAGACCCACCCAGCCTCACTCCTCCAGCCACCTCTGCTGTGTTGGAGCACAAGAAGGAGCCCCTGGCAGCTCCAGGTCCCCACCCACTGCCTGGGACATCCAAGCACTTCTTCTGATGGACTAAAGCCAGTTACACATCCAAATAAAACACTACTGCAGCTGGCTCTCTCCTGCAAGCACTACCTATGGACAGGGAGGACACATTGTACAGCCCATCACAGCATTTACTGACTCAGTCATACAGGGCATAGCTGATTTTTACCTACAAACTCCACCTAGTGACTTAGAGAGTAAACTGGGCATCCCAATATAATTCAAGAAGACCACAAGGCAGGGGAAAGAGGAAGGATTTTAAAGACCTCCATCTCACCTTATCAACAAGAGACCATGCACATAGTACACCACCACTACAGCCTGAAAATAACCAGCAATTTAGAAAATCACCACACTTAACATATTTATAGTCAACATATCCATCCAGAACCTATATGCCCATCAAAGTACCCACAAGCAAAGCCAAATGTCCTTAACCAACATATGTTACAGGCCTACCCTTAAGAGTGAGGCAGGAAAAAAGTCCCATCTAAACAAAAGAAAACCCCAAAACAAGAAGCAACAACTACTCCAGATGTGAAGGAATCAACACAAGAACTCCAGAAGTATGAGAAATCAGACCAAAAGGACACACCCAAAGGAGCACACCAGCTCTTTAGCAATGGATCCCAACCAAAATAAAAACACTGAAATGACAGATAAAGAATTCCAAATATGGATTGTAAGGAAGCTCAATGAGATCCAAGAGAAAATGGAAAACCAACTCAAAGCAACCAGAAAAATAATCCTGGAAATCAATGAAAAATTTACTAAAATAGATAAATATATTAAAAAAATAGAACTTCTGGAAATGAAAAATTCATTTAGGGAAATAAAAAACACAGTGGAAAGTTTTAAGAATAGACTAGACCAGGCAGAAGAAAGAATTTCAGAGTGTGAAGACAACTCTGTTGAATTAATGAAGTCAGGCAAAAAATAAAGAACAAAGAGTCAAGAGGAATGAACAAAGGCTATGAGAAATATGAGATTATATAAAATGGCCAGATATAAGAATCATAGGCATCCCTGAGGATGGAGAGAAAAAGCAAAAGGCCTGGAAAATCTATTTGAGGGAATAATTGAGGAAACTTCTCTGATCTTGCTGGAGATTTAGACATCCAGATGCAAGAAGCTCAACAAACACCCGGGAGATTCATTGCAGAAAGGGCATCGCCAAGGCACATAGTCATCACACTGGCTAAAGTCAAGGTGAAGGAAGAATTCCTATGAGCCAGGAGATGAAAACATCAAGTAACTTACAAAGGAAAGCCCATCAGAATAACAGCAGACCATTCAAGAGAAATCTTACAAGTCAGAAAGGAACGGGCTTCTATCTTTAGGCTCCTTAAATAGAATAAGTGCTAGCCAAGAATTTTGTATCAGGCAAAACTAAGTTTCATAAATAAAGAAGAAATAAAGTCTTTCCCAGACAAGCAAACACCAGAGGAATTTGTCACTACTAGACCTGTCCTACAAGAAATGATTAAAAGTGTTATATACATGGAATAGAAAAATTGACACCCACCAGTGTAAAAATACACCAATGTTAAAACTCACAGCTCTTATAAAACAGTAACATAAGAGAGGGAACAAAGCAACTAGGTAATAATCAAAATGATGACAAGAACAGTATCTCACATATAAATACTAATATTGAATGTAAATTGTCTTAATATCCCCCTTAAAAGATGTGCATTGGCTGAATGAAGTAAAAAACACAACCCAAATATATATTGTGTCCAAGAAACCCATTTAACTCGCAAAGATTCTCATAGATTTAAGGTAAAGGGGTGGAAAAAAATATTCCATGCAAATGGAAGCCAAAAGTGAGCAAGAATAGCTATTCTTATATAAGATAAAATATACTTTAAATCAACAATGGTAAAAAGAGGACAAAGATGGTTATTATATAATGATAAAGGGTTCAATTAACCAAGAAGATATAACAATGCTAAATGCACCTAACACAAGAGCTCCCTGATTCATAAAGCAAATTCTAGTAGATCTAAGGAAAGAAATAAACAGCAATGTCATAATATCTGAGGACTTCAACAATCCACTGACAGAACTAGACCAATCATTGAGGCAGAAGATCAACAAAGAAACACTGGACTTATATGGGACTCTAGAACAAATGGACATAACAAACATTTACAGAGCATTCTACCCCTAAAGTGCAGAATATACATTCTTTTCATCAGCACATGGGGCATTTTCCAAGATGGAACATATGTTAGGCCACAAAACAATTATCAGCAAATTTAGAAAAATTGAAATCAGACCAGGTATCCTCACAGAACACAGTGATTCCAGAGAATAAAACTAGAAATAATTCCAAGAGGAACTCTCAAAACTACACAAATACGTGGAAATTAAACAACCTGTTACTGAATGATCCTTGGGTTATTGATGAAATCAAGATAAAAATAAAAAAATTTGGAGCTTCAATATAAGTATCATAGTAGAGGATATTGTCTTGCGATCAATAATAGTTTATCATTTTGCAAGCACATTTCATAAAACTGGCCACATTCTAATTTGAAAAAGCAGATTAGAATAAACAATTCCACCTGGCTTAGATACCTATTTTATTTGGGCAATTGGCTGTTCTCTTGGCATGTAGTAGTGAGCATTCAACAGCTGGTGCTCTCCTACCCATGGGGCCTTTCTTTTCAGAAGATAATTACTTCAGAGACTGACAAAGAACTAAGATACAATCTGGGATCATTCAAGACCAAAGATGTAGGGGCGGGGGAGGGAAAAAAAAAAAACAAAAAAAAACAAAAACCAAAGATGTACCAAAATCTTAGGATATCACTATTTTAAATAATGATGGATGTGCATAAAAGTCTTTTCTCTTTAAGACACATTGGAAGCATTTTCCCCTGAGTGAAGAACATAATTTTAAAAGATTTTTTCCTTTATATATCAATTTGAGAAAATACTTAAACTTATTGAGTGTGACCCTGTACCCATGACAGAAATTTTCTCTTTGTGAGATGTCAACAATTCATAGAATACAAAACAAAATGAAACATGGTTTGCCCACATGCATTTTTTTAAACATATGGAGTGTTTTTCATTCTATTAGGCTCTCTGCCTGGAACACTCACCATGCCCCAGTATACACACATTGCAAACTAGAGGGACTGTCTCAACTTGAGCACATCTGAATCCACTTGTGTTTTCTAAAGCAAGGCTCTTTGTGTGAAGGATTAGAATAGGAAGCCATAATGTGTGCCGTGCGCGCCACCTTGGGACTGGACTCACTTGAGGCTCTGGCACGTGGCGGGGGAGGAGTGGTAGGGGCAACGTATGTAATCCTAACAATATATGTACCCCCATTATATGATGAAATAATAAAAAAAAAGAATAGGAAGCCTAACTCTGGTTGTTTAGCATGAAGCACCTTGCTTTGAGGCCTGGTGACTTACTCTTCCATTGATATTTAACATTTGGAAAACATGGGAGAGAATGGCCTTAGAATCTCACCCATAGGAATGATTTCTGTGCTCAGTATCCAGTTAAACATTTTTTTGTTAATGCTCATTTTTCTCTAGAAGATGATGAGCTCATCTGGCTGGAAAGATAGCGCACTGTTCTCTGCTTGAGTGACCACACTGAGCTCTTCATGGATAGCTTGGCATTGTGGATGGAAATGAGAATGGTAGAAAGATGAGTGGGCAGCACACTTTGCAATTAGGCCTGTTAAGCTGGAACACATTGTCAGCCTTCATCATATTTCACAATTGTCTCTGCTTTTTAAGAGCTGGACGTGGCATTTTAAAAAAAGTTTACTGGGTGCTATGGAATAATTTCACTCTGTGGAAATGTCTATTGAGATGCTGCTTGAAATCATTTTATAACAGATTTTTAATGGAGTACTTAAAAATGTTAAATTGCTCCCTCCTTTTCCTCCTTCCTCCTCCATCCTCTCCTCCTTTCCTCCTTTTCTCCTTTTTCTTCCCTCCCTCCTTCCCTCTTTCCTCCTCCAAACATTTATTGAGCACCTACTGGGATTAAAGAGTTATACAAGGCTTATAATATCCCATATCTCATGGAGCTTATATTATAACATACGTATGGGAGTTGTTTATAGAAATACACAGGCAAATAAAGTAAAAAACAAAATATCCAATTTTAAAGAGAAAATTGTGGTGATATAATACAGAGGGATTAGTGGGTGAATTTCTTAGATTGGGTGGACAGACAAGGCCTTTTCGCGACATTTTAAGCTAGGATGAGAAAGACTTAGCCATGCAAAGCTCTAGTGGAAGAGAATTGCAGGCAGAGAGAATAGTTAATGCAAAGCTTCTTAGGTGGAAGTAAGCTTGGTGGGATTGAGGGACAGCAGTGAGGTCACCATGACTGACTGTGGTGGAACAGGGTTGGAGGGGACAGGCTTTAGATGATGGGCAAGGACCAGATCACATAGGACCTTGTAAGCCATGATAAAGAGTTGTTACTTTATTATAAATATAATGTATATCAATGAGATGCTTTTAAGTAGATAAATGACAACAATCTGATTCATTATAAAAAAGGGTTACTGGGTGATAGATATGTATGTATTTATTATATTAATCTTTTTTCTGCTTGCGCTTTTGAAATATTTCACAATTTTAAATATAATTCTTATTATTGTATGCAAAATTAATTGTTAGAGGGCAAGAAGAGAGGAGGCCACTGTATTTCAGGTGACAGATAAAGGTGGCTAGAACCAGGGTGGTAGTAGGTGTGAGGGAGAGAAGTAGACAGAATCAGGATGTAGTTTTGAAGGTTGTGTTGATAAAACTTGCCGATGGTTAAATATGGAGCATGAGAGAAAAATAGGAATAAAAGATACATTTTGCTTAAGCAATTGGGTAAGAAGATGATGTCATTTCCTAAGATGGGGAAAATGGCAGGGACACAGGTTTGGGTAGTGGTGGGATGATGGAAAATTCTCTTTTGGCCATCTTAAGCATGAGTTGCCTATCAGATCTTCACGTGGAGATGTCAGGGTTGGACTAGAGATGAAGCTCTGGGCTCATTAGCTTATCAATGGTCTTTAAGGCCATCAGTGGGATGAAATTACCTAGTTAAGAGTATAAAAGGGGTACAGGAATGAGCCACAGAGCACTCCAATATGGAAGTCAAAGAGAAGAGGAGAAACCAGCAGAGGAGATTGGCCAGTGAAATAGAAGGACAATCAGGAGAATGAAAAGCTGAGAAAACCAAGAGAAAAATATTTCAAATAGGAGAGAATAGTCAGCTTTAACTAAAGCAGCAGCTTCTAAACATTTTTGTGCCTTAGCATCTTTTAAAGGCTGCTGAAGCCTATGGACCACTTCTCAAACAAAAATGTTCTCTTAATGCACAAAATAAAATACATGGGATTACACAGGAAACCAATTATGTTGGAGTTGTCAAATATTTAAAATACAAATTTGATGTTAATATGTTTTTTATTAACATATTTTATAACTAGATCTAGAAGTGGGTCTAATAACTATTGAATTCTTTAAGAAGTGATGAGCAGAAATGATATTTTGAGATATCTGCAACATCTTCAATGTAATATGTATGATGTAATATTAAAAATATTATGTACAAGTTATAAAAATACTTGTGATTTTTCTTTGTGACAAAGTCACAGACACTACTAATACTTGTGTAATTTGTTGACTGTATCTAAAACTCAAGGAAATACTAAATTTCAGTTAGTGATTAGTGAAAATAAAGATATATTTTTTCCCACACAAGTTCACAGACTGATTTCAAACCACTGGTCCAGTGTTAAAGGAAATGGCACTCAGTGATATTGATTCTCCCAAATGGTGACTGATTTTGCTATACTTGCTTAATCTTGAGCAATAACCTTAGGCTTGTCACTGTTCTATCTCACTGTTAGACAATGACATTAAAAGGGCATAGGAGCAATGACAGAGGGAGTGGGTGGAGTGGGGAAGAGAATGCTGAATATTCTTTTCTGTAGTTACTTATGTTGAAGAACATTAATATTCATAAAGATGTCTAATATTAAAACAGATTTGGAAGCGAATTCATTAGGGCAGAAAATGTTTAAATCTGCCTCTACTCCCATTATTTGATATTCAGAATACTTTATAGGGAAGAAGGATAGATATTCCTATAAAGGTTCTCCCTTTATTTTTTGTTCTTTCTATTGCCTCCTTTTGAAAGTTCTAGAATATCTTTTATATTCCTCTCTCTAATTACGGACGGATATACGACATGTGCGTAAATTGGGGTCTTTAAAACACAATGCCCGATTTATGGATACGCTGTTAATTTTGGAATTTCAAAGGCAGATGCTCAAAAAATATTTGTTTGTAGACTTCTGGATAGAAATAGTTTAACTCCTTGCTCTACCACGTACCTCCTCACTAAAGTAGTGTTCTAAAAGTCTAAACATTTATCCATGTATTCATGATACCACCAATTCCATGATGAACAATGTTTCATGTTCAGTTTGCTTACATTATACAATTACAGGATTGGCAAAACTATGGCTTGTGGGCTGTTTTTGTTCAGCCAGTGAGCTAAGAACACTTTTTGCATTTGTATAGGGTTGTAGAAACAAAACAAAACAAAACAAAAAAACCAAACAATATGCAACTCAGACCTAATGTAGCCTGCAAAACCTGAACTATTTTCTGTCTGGCCCTTTACGGAAAAAGTTTGCTGATCCCTGCATAGTGGCATATGTGTGTGTGTGTGTGTCCATGCATATGTGTTCATGTGTGTCCATGCACGTGTGTGCACATATACGCAGATGCCTGGAAGCTTTCTCAGCTTCCTTCTTTAAATAATAGATTTTGCCCACTTGATCGCCGTGGTGGCCAAATGATCAGACCTGGCCAATCCTAGTATGTCATCCCCCTAACAACTGTGATTGGTCCAAGAGGTGAGCATGTGAAATCAGCAGGGGCCATCAATGTCCTTCCCACAGAATTGATATGTACATGTTGTGGAAAAATCCCTTCTCTTTTCACTGGAGCTGCTAAACTGAAATGAGGTAGGACTGGACATACTGGTGGACATCATGGAGGAGCATCTGCAGTGGGAGAGAATGGGGCCAACACACAGAGGAAAGTAGGTCTGATAGATGGAGTATAAGAAGGCACACACCACAGGATTTGAGTCCTGATGCTTGAGGCCAGATCCATGCTACTACCTTATCTATCAGCAATTTCTCTTTGGTTTTGAAGCTCATTTGAGTTACAATTCTATCACTAGTAAGCAGAATGGCTCTTTGTAATTCAAATATGTCACAGTTCTTCCAAAAGTCCAGTCAGAGCCTCAAGTTTTTCTATCTTGCTTAATTGGAAAGCTGCAATAATAATGTATATTGCTAGCAAATATTGAACACTCTCAACATTCTAAGCACAGGGTTGGTTGCTTTACAACGTAATGAAGTACGTATTATTGTGCCACATTATAGAGGAGGGAACAAAACTCAGAGTTTAAGTAATTTGATTAAGATCTCACAGCCAAGTAGGTGGCAGAGCTGAGATAATATTCACATTGTGACTCCAAAGTTCACATAAATTTTATTGTTATCATGGGATTTCAGTGACATGACAAAATAGAACCTTATCATGGTCTTCCCTCTTAACATAGCATAACAATAAGTCAGGACCTATTTCCTCATTGACATTTTAGGGTTTAAATGGAGTGGCATTGTTTTCTTGTTGCATATAAATGTAAAAGTTTAAAATACATGTTAACAACTTGGCTGTTATTGCTTTGGGGTCTCAAAACATCATGATGTATATAATGTACTGTACCCCATTATTTGGCTGAGAAATTCATGCATTTGAAAATGTAGGAATGGTTTCTAACTAGCTGTCTTAGCTCAGCTTCCCTAGAGCCTGAGGCAAGGATTAAGTGCTGGTATTTTATCTGGGAGATATAAACTCAGGGCACTTAGAGCAAGGGCAAAGAGGGAAAGGAAGAAAAGAAAGGGAAGCTGTGTAAGGTCATGTGTGACAATGCATAGCAATGAGCCACAAAGAGACAAAGCAGATTGTTTTGCAGATGTGTCCACTTAGCCAGGATGTTTATGGATGTCTGTGTATAAGCTGTGCCTATAAACAGTCCATGAGAGGAAGGAGGGAGAGATAATTTATGTGTTGGGCTCCCTCCCATCTCCTGTTTGCCATTGGTTAGAGTTTGTTCAAAGGGAAATGAACTCTCCAACACTTCTAAGTTGTATCACCCTGACCTTTTAGTATCCAAGAGGATGCTCCATCCCACGCCCCATGGAGTGGTGCTCCATCCTAATTCAGTGTAGGAGGAGTTAGAAATGCCAGGCAAGTGTCTGGTCACCCGGCTGCATAGCAAAAGCCAAGGCAAAGCATCCAGCACTCCTGTGGCAAGTAACTGATTGATCCCAGGTGGTGGAACCACACAGGCCTGAGGGGAGGTGGTGGGCCATGAAAGTGACTGAAGCAGAGCAAGCAGCTGTGGACCCAGATGGCAATGTTAAGGAGAGATTCTGAGTATGCAGAAAATGTGATGTCATATAGCCATTGCATAACCCAGTAAATCATACATTTTCAAGTTCTAGTATATTACATCAGCAGATCATGAACTCCTTAAGGAAATGAATGCTAGTTCACTTTGCATATGCAATAAGATAAGCAACTCAAATTTGGTCTTCATCAAATATTAAAGAATTTTTCTTTAGGTCCAACAGAGATGATTTATCTAAGTCTGAACATTTACTAAAGCTTAATTTAGGTTGATGCACTAGAATGTTATTTTTCATTTTTAATGTAGTGAGCTGTTATTATGAATTAGATCTTTCATCACGGAAATAGCAGCTTCCAATTCTTGAAGACAGCCAGTGGTGAATGGTTATTTAAGTAGTCGCTCATCTATCAGTATAGACTGGAGTCAGGGTATATATATATACACACACACACAACACAATGTATATACATATATATACCATACAGTCATCTCTTGATATCCATGGGGGATTTGTTTTGGTACCCACTGCAACTACCAAAATTTGTGAATGCTAAGTTCCTTATATAAAATGGAGTCATATTTGCATAAAACCTACAAACATCCTCCCGCATACTTTAAATTCTCCCTATATAACTTATAATATCTGATACTAATACAGTTCCTACACATCACTTCATTCGTGTGGATTCAACATAGTACTTGACACATGGCAAGTTCAAATTTTGCTTTTTGGAACCTTGTGGAATTTTTTTTCAGAATAGTTTTGATCCATGGTTGGTTGAATCCACAGACACGAACTTTGCAGATATGGAGGGCTGATTGTGTGTGTGTGTGTGTGTGTGTGTGTATGTATTCATCTATCCACTGGTAACATGGTTGAAAATAGAACTTTCTATTTTCCACCTCTGGCTTCTCATGAGGACACCTAAAAGGCATCCACACTGTCACAGTGGCTTGGCTTTTTGTATCTGGAAAGTTGAAAAAGTCATTGACTGTTTCAAATAACAAAAGTATATTCTCCCTCATAGTCTCAGAGGTGAAATCTGAAAAATGAAACATTTACAAAGGCACAATTTGATCTTTCACATGAAGGAGTCTAAAGTTGATAATACAGTCGGGAATGTACTCCTATTGTTTTTATTTTCCCCTTCCTGAGCATTCTTCCAGCTCAGCTGTTGTGGGCACCTCTGATGCTCCCTGAGCAGAGATTTTAAATGACTCCACAACAGATTGGTCTCAGACTGAATTGTGCGCAAACAAATCTTGGGAATTTTAGTTCATAGCAAATAAATAGACTCCTTTAGGGTGAAGAAAAAATTCTCATATTCACATAGGATATTTTCATTTCTCTTATACATCAAACTGGACCCAAATGGTTTAGGATTATTTTCTGAGAAAATATGTTTTTGTGGACTTTTAGTCTATGGTTTTAATGATTCCTGCAGAGTCTGACAGTTATTGCAATATTTTACCCACCAAAAAAGCAGCCAGTGTTTAGTACCTGATGACTGAAAATTCATAGCCATGTGCCTCTGTCCTTAAACAAAGATTATTGGGGTGGGATGAGGTGAGCAGAAAACAATGAGATGTAGTATATGTCTGTATCTCAAAATCTTAAAATCACTCTATGTCTCCCTTCAAAAATCTCTTTTAAATTTTTTTAAAAGGCTGAGCTCTAAAGTAATGCTAACATTCTTCACAAAGCAGTATCATCACCTCCTCCTACCGTAAACCCTGGCTTAGTGAACCCAAATGCTGGGAATTGCTTTGGCCTAGACTTATAAGATATAGAGGCCAATGGCCAGGAAACCAATTGACATCAGGGATTTAGCTAATAAAACAACTTCCAGGGAATGGTCCTGGGTCAGATCCATTAAGCCTGATTGTTCACATGTTTTATGTCTCTTCATCTCCATCTGAAGTGTAGTCACCTTTGCAATCAGGACTTTAGGGCACTACATAGCGTTTAGTTGATAAAGAGTAACTGACATTTATTAAGGTTAAAAAGGGGGAAAACCAGTTTTAAAAGTTTGAACTGCAAATGGTGAAATAAAGTGGGTTTTCAGATAAATCCTTAATTGTTTTCTGGAAACACCCCACTCTCAGAGCATTTTAGTTAATCAGAGTCTTACTATTAAAAACCATGGGCTTTATTTGTGATATCATACTTGTTAAAACTTTCTACTATAACAGATGAGGACCTTCTGCTTGGCAGACTATTACCAATATTCTCTTGTAACAGAGTGTTGATGTTCAGCCTCCTAGAAGCTCTATTCGAAACACATCATCCTGCTTTTAAGCCTCAAATTATACTCAATACTGCCATTAGTGAAGGAATGATGATGTTATTACTTACTTTCTAAAGGAAAAAATATATGGAAAATGGGAGAAGGCAAAAGACATTGCTTATTTATTTTTGGAGCACAAAATAAAGGAAGAATGAATTACCAGAGAGTTCTTGCCTCTGCTGTGGCAGTTTTGCCCCACCATTTGATATTAACATTCATGAAGAGATATCTATAATTCTCTGGAGCCCAGGAGCAATATCCCTTCCCATTCAGGTAATCCATCACTCTGAAGGGTGGGTAGATAATAGGAACGTATGTTTCATTTATCGCTCCCTGCCAGTAGAGGAAATGACAGTCATATTGAAACTCTTTAATATCTTGCTTGACGTGTAGGAGTGGGTTGATTATTTGCCCAGGTTCCCATTCTGCCTGAGGTGCGGTCAGCATTCATCCTCTCTGAGATGTAGAGCACAAGAATAGGAATGTTCTTTTGAGCTGTCTTAGGTTGGAGCCAAAACAAATCTGTCTAGATCTGTGGTTACCAAGATATATGTACATGAGGTGGAAGGATAGGTAGATGGGGGGCTTGGTTGTATTTTAGAATCTCTGACATAGAGAATGCTGTATAATTTGCAAAATCTCTACCACCACCAAAGTTGGAAAATACTAATCAAGTTTGAGTTGGCATTGTTACTGAAGAAAATAGTTTTCTCCACTGAAGCCCTAGCAGTAACAAAACATGGGACATTCAGGGGTCTCCCTCTGCCTCCAAAAAATCCTGAATGCTATATAGCAGACTGAAGAGACTGTGCTTTAATTCAACTACATGCCCAGAGGCCAGCATTCGATACATTGTAGGACTTTGAAAGTTATACTCTGAATGATTAAATAAAGTTAGAATTGTAATTAAAGGGTCTCTAAATTATTGTAGTTCTTGTTACATGAATAAACTTGCCATGGTCTATTTCTACCATTTATTTTTATTTGCCTCTTTTCTTTTTCCCACTCTTCTTTTTTTCTTTTGTTATTCTCTGACTATCATGTCATCACAGTGTTGGGAACTAACTTTAGCCATGTGGTTGTACAAGAAATCCTTGGCAGGTAAGGAAATGGAAGCTCAGTGAGGTGAATCCAAGGTGACTCAGTTAATGAGTGTCAGAGCCAGGATTCAACCTGAATTCTGTCTACTTTCTAGACACCATGATATTTCTTCTTCCTTACGCTACTGCCAGAGAATATTTATATTAATATGACTTGTACTAAAAAGTCATCATCTTTGAATTAATTAATGCACCTACTAAACATGTATTGAAGAGCTCTTTGTATTATGCTGAGCACTGAGGATAAGATGAAGAAGATAAAGTTTTGCTGAGATTTGGAAAAAACCACCTTCCTTAGTTAGCCAGGGCTAAAATAAAATACATGGTAATATCATAAAGATCTATAAGAGCACTGAGGATGGAGCCTCTAGCTCTACCTGTGGAGTCTGGAAGGCTTCACAGAGGGGGCGACTTTTAAAATTGGCCGTGAAAAAAAAAAGTAGGATTAACTAACTACCTGATGTGACCCTGGGCAAGCCAATTGAAGTTTCTGATTGTTAGTTATCTGTTTCTCTCAAAATTGTTTTGAAGATGAAATGAGATTTTAAAGCACTTTGAAAACTTTCAGATCATATTCCAAGAAGTATTAATATTTTCAAAACTATAGCACCTAAGGATAGGAAATGAGGCCTGGTCCATTAGAAAAATAAGATGTACATACTAGTTTTAGAAAAACACCAGGCTTTGATGCTATTGTTTGGGAAATTCATAGTTCTTAGTGCAGCTTATATGGGCAATTGTCAATTTTCTATACCATACAGGTAGCCCTTTAAACAATATTCAGATAATTTCTAGGAAAATTGCCTAGCAATCAGAGATGGACAACTATACTAGCATGGAGTAGTTAAGGGAATGCTTTAGAAATAGCCATGGGCATCAGCTATAGGGGAAGGGCTTTGCTTTGGACCTAATTCATAGAATGTACATTTTTCAGGGTAAACACAGATCTGCCATTTTTACCTTCTTTTTGTCACCCAGGATAATTCATATGTAGATAAAAGGAGCAGAAAAATGTCCCTGGGCCACGTGAGTCAAGGATGTCGTGGCTGAGAGAATTTTTAGCAATAGAAAAATGCAAAGATGGGAGGAGCTGAAGTGGGCTGTTTTGCAATCTCCATATAACAGAGAATAATAATTTAGAATCTAACCTTTCATAAATCATGGATAGTGTACAAACTTATCCTTTTCATCTTTGATAGATCAAATAATAAGGAACACACTGTGGTATGTTATATGTGTGTATGTGTGTGTTTGTGTGTGTGTATAGTTCGCCTAGTTATTTATAGTATAAAGCCATGTGTCTTTCTTCCAGGGCACTTCTTTTTGTGCATAAGCTTTGCATAATGTTAGCTTACTCATGATGAGGGATAAGCCCTGTATCAGTTAGCCATTGCTGTGTAACAAACCACTCTAAAACTTAGTGGCTTAAAATAACAGCCATTTATTACTGTTCATGAGTCTACAGGTTGGCTGGATATTTTTTATGAACTAAGCTGGACTTTGTGGGACTTACTTAGGTTTCTGTGGTCCGCTGTGTGTCATCTAAGATGAAATTGAGATTATTTTCATGTCCAGAAAGGATAATAACAGAGATATAGTTCTATAGAGGAATCATCTATACTGGGGTTTTATTTTTTCCATTATGGGAGGAGCCAATTTCACTCTACATAGATCAGATGAAACAATGAGTGTGGTTAAATTTCTTATTAAAATGAGATATAAAAGTAGGCATTATCTTTGTTTACATAGCCCATTAAATGGACTAGATTTTAACTTATGTGGATTGCTTTGAGAAGCTTCAGGAAGCCCCCTTTAGGTTAAGCATTACTTTATTTATTTATTTTGATCTACTGCAAAAGGTAGAGCCTTTGAGAGCTACAGAACTTAAGTGATTGTCAATCATTGATCCTTCTGAGTATGAATACGCTGGAAACTTGGTGGGAGAAAAGGGGGATGCTGAAAGGTTAAGGGGGCACAAGACAGGAAGGTAAAGATGAAATATAATCTGATTTCACAGTTTTGCCCTAGAGCAGACTCTTAATAGATCCAATCCACCCTGTCAGCCTTAGATTGGTCCTGTTTTGGAGTTCAAGTTAAGAGAGTGGTTAGGATGTTTAATGAGACAAATTGAACAGATGTAATAGAGACTAGTGGAGAAAGGTAGAAGGATTCTGGAGGAAAGCAGAAGCTAGTTAATGCCACAACTAGAGCACTAAGCACTGGGAACACCTACAATTCCATTTCCTTTTTTCCTCTTTCGAAAGGGAATTGCATGTTTAATAGGATAGGCTTGAGTAGTATACAAAGAAAAGGAAATAGCTGCTTCTTATAACCTCCTACCAAACCTCTCTGATTATAATTTGGTTTCATAATTATATTAAATCAGGTTGTAATCCCTTAAAAACTCAGCACCCTTTACCTGCTAATAGTGCAATCAGTCTAAATGCCATTTATAGTTAGTCTAGAGCTGAAAACAATATTTAAAACCAATTTTCAGTCTCAATTCATGAAAAAAACCCCATCACTCTATCTTATTTATAATAAACTCATTCGAGTAGATCCAGGCACAATATAAACAAGTGATGGAAAATCCCTAGGAGGTTTTGGCTCATGCATTCTGAGCAGACATGCTCTGGAAAACACAGACATTCTCAGAAAACTGCAGTCTGCTGAAAATGCCAGGAGATTTCAGGAGACGACTCTTCATTAGGCTTTGGCATCTTTCATTGTTTTTGCATAGGGAATGGTGTCAACAATTTTTATCTGAACATCTGCATGTCCAACTCTTTTTTTCCAATTCTGTTTCAAATTAACACAATCTGAGGGCATAAGAGAAGATGTATGCATGGGACAAAGGTATAGGGATGCTGCAAAGTGATCCAAATCATGACCCATGAGAGCTCACTTTTGGTGGTTAAAAAAGGAAGCCAGGCAGTTTCCATGGAGGCCAGGAAATGACAGGGAATGACAGTTCAATGTGATAGAGTAGAATAGTGGGAAGTGCAGAGGCTTTGCAGCTAGATAGACTTGTTTGAATTTTGGCTCTACTATTACAAGTTATGTGACCTAAGCCAACTACTTACCATTCTGAGCTTCAGTTCTTTCATCAGTAAAATGGAGAAAAACATATCTATCTGTAAATGTTGCTAGGCTATTTAGCTTAGATAATATTACTAAGCATCTAGGACATGGCATTCCTTGCTTTCTGCCTTCTTCCTTTCTTCTTTCTTTTGTCCTTCCTTTCTTTGTTTCTTTCATTGAACAACTTTAATATACAAACAGTTTATTAAACACTGTACCAGAGGCCATCAATGCTCTTTCCATATTCCCTTGGATCCTTTTACCATTTTTGTGCACATGGCTCCCGGTGTGCTGTTACTCTCAGAAGCTAGCATCTGTGTTGCATTGTCAAAGGTTTGCCCTCAAGCTGCCAGAACTTACTTTGCCCGAAGAATCAAAAGTGCCTGGAAATGTACATTCCCCTGTGGGCATCCCTTAAAAAAATAATTGATAGGGGGGAAGGAATAAATGTTCCAGTCATCATGCCCCCTGATGGGGACAATGCTGAGGTGTGACCTAGACTCCCTCCAGAACCCCTCTGTGAGATTGAGACAAAGTTATCATCTTTGGGAATTAGTATGCCATCCTGACTTGGTTTTCTTACCTTCTTAGTCCCATTTCCCTAGTCTCCTACTGGTTTCCTGAGAGTATCTCCTAATAATCCATTTTCACATGAGTCCTTATCTCAGGGTTTGCTTCTGGAAAACTCACCCCAAGTCATGCACCTTTCATGTATTCCATACTCTTCTAGGGTCTAGGAATACATGAACAAGTCGGAGATAGTCTTACTCTCATATTCTATTATCTGGAAACATCATAATGAGAACACACGTTAAATAGGTTACTGCAATAAAGACTGAATTTTAGACCTTCTGAAGAATTCTACACTTCCTCTATGCTAGAAAGAAGATAGGTTTAAGAGTTAGAACTTCTGAATTTGTGTTCCCATTCATTCACATATTAGCTGAAAAACCTTGGATTTGACTTACTGAGACTTGCATTTAACTTACTGAGGCTCATTTTTTCCATTTAAAATGAATTTACTAATGCCTGCTCTGCCAAACTCACAGGATTGCTGTAGGGATGACTAAAGTAGGATACTTGAAAGCCTTTTGAAATCTATGGCACATAACCCCAAATTTAGTCATTACCTAGAGATATTACGTCAACCACAAGCAAGGGCTTTGAAAAAATGAAAGTACATTGTGTCATTTTGTAGAACATGTTACATATTTTATAAGGCATTGCTTTAAAAATTAACTTTAATGCTTCATCCTTGCTGAATTAAACAAGTATGATTTGGTAGGGTCAGTACAACATCATAAGCTTGGTATGGTTCAAAGGAATATTAGGCCAATGCATAAAACAGGCAATGCTATGGGTGACAGCAAAATATAAACACACTTTTTGGAGTTCTGCTAAATGTAAAGTGTTGATAAAGAACAAAGTAATGAAGCAAGTCCCTTGAAGAAGCCCTGCCCCTGACACGCCCCACTCTACACCAGTGCCAGGGAATTAATAGCTGCCTCATGGCCGGGCGCGGTGGCTCACGCCTGTAATCCTAGCACTCTGGGAGGCCGAGGCGGGTAGATAGCTCAAGGTCAGGAGTTCGAAACCAGCCTGACCAAGAACGAGACCCCGTCTCTAAAAAAAAAAAAAAAAAAAAAAAAAAAAAAAATAGCTGCCTCATGTAACTCCATCCTTTGTGGAAGGGGTTGCCAATCCTCTTGTCTCCACTGATCCTGCAGAAAGATTTCCTTTGACTTACTCCATTCTGATACTAGAGAACCAGGCTCGACACTTTTTTGGGAATGCCTGTGCCTGCATGGTGTTGCTTTTGGAAGTTAAAGCCCTGAGATGTCTGATTTGGATTTTCCAGAGTTAATTATGTCCACAGATGATTTTGATGGTAAAATCCAAAGTGGGGTGAGCAAAAGGGGACATTATCTGAACAGACACAAGGATATCTCCAAGATCTGAAGGGCAAGACATGTATTCAGGCCTCACTAAGTACTGGAAACAGGACCTGGAAAGTCAACATAAGTTAAGATAAGACTTCTCTTATCTGTATTCATCTCTCTCTTTGGGATCACATGGTCTTTTATATCTGCTAATCTCTGTTAGTGGCTTCATATTTCTCTTACTCTTCAAGGCTGGTTCTTTTGCCATGTTTCTATATGGTATGTCATAGCTGCTTCTAAATAGTGGCCTCCAGTCAAGTTTATAAGATGACTGCCTACAGTTAGTTATCCTGACCTTTCTGTGTCCCAATAGCAAATGGTGAAAGACATTTTTTTCCTACCAATATCGACTCTGAATTTGTTTCCTTAAGTCAAGGGTCCACTTTTGTTTCTATCAGCTGGGGTCAATGAGTGGTGAGAAAATAGCAATGATAAGGTTTCAGGGTCTTACCTCTCAGGGGGAGGAGGATTGATGAAGTAGAGCTCAGGATGGGTAGGCATACATTCTAAAACATATTTACTACAGTGATTCAGATGTATTTCTGGGGTTGCAAGCTATGTTTTTATTACCCACGTCTATTTACTTCTCAGAAAAAAAATCTCCACAAACCAAGCAGCTGAAGACAAGTCTGACAGAACCATCTGGACTCCATGAAATTTGACATCATTTTGGCTTGTCTTAAACTCATCCTTCTTTTGAAATCTCCAGTCTTTCAACAATTGATTCCCAAGTAAGGATGATTATATTTACATAGGAAAGGGTACTATTGAGACATTTTACTAATATAGAGTCTGTGATTATTCTGGCATATTTTTCAAAGGAATTTCTAAAAAAATTTTATTCTATTATTTTCTTGAAAAGGGTTATTTTCCCATGAATTTTGGTGGAACATCCATTTCAGTGAAGAATAAACAAGCCCACATTGCTGTCAACTATTTCATCAGCACTGAAATTGGACTTCATTAACATTGAGATGGGACTTTAATTTCTGCAATCTGATCCATGTTTTATGGCCAAAGCATAATACGATAAAAAGGAGAAAAAGAGGGAGAAAGAGAGAAACTTCTTTTGTAGCTGCAACCAATCTTTCCAGTTTGTTTTCTTGTAAAGCTCTCTGGGGGAAAACACTATTTCTTTCAAGCAAGCCGCACTTACAAGAAGCTACAGGAAGTTATTGTTCTCTACTAGAAAGCTTCTTCTTCAAAAGAAGAATCCAATCTTAGAAGAGGCCAAGTTCTTTTGTCTTCACAGGAAGGAGCCTATACACCAGTAGATTTGGTCACTGTAAAGAGCTTGGAAACTTGCAGGTGGGTTGAGATGTGACTGGGCTGTGGGTGGGACCACTGAATCAGCCACTCACACCATTCAGTTTGGGAGTGGAGAGATTTTCTTACATAAATCAGACTTTAAAATCCAATTTCTTCCACCTCAGACAAAACTCAAACATGGTAGAGATGCTTCTTTGTGGCTTTGAAAGGAAAATTGAACTCTGATTATTTTGTCCTAGGTACAGGGACTCTTGTTCTTTTTCTTATGGGGATGGAACTGTGGAGACCAGAGATGAACAAAAGATTTTGTGAACCAGGGGTCAAAACTGGGCTTTTCCTGCCATGGTTTGCATGGAGGTTGTCATGCCTGTGAGTAGTGGCCTGGATCTTTTCCATTTGTCACTCCAGGCCCACTTTCTGCTCTTTTCCCATCCTGCTCCATACTCGCAGGCTGATTTTATGGCCTGCCTCTATGGGTTCCATTTTCCTTTGGCTTCTAGTTAATTTTGGCTATTAAGTCCCAGGAAGAGCTAGGTGGGCACAAGGAGAATGAGATCAGGGTTTTTATTCCCCAGCTCCTTCCCTGCCTGGTTATTGTGGGTTGACCTCTACTGAAAGCTACAGCTCTTGTCAGATAACCTGTGGCCTTGCCATTTTAGACTTGAGAGTGGTAAAGGCCATCCCCAGGGCACTGGATTGTTGGGTTCCCTTTAATAGTCCTTTGTTAAACTCACCCTATTTGAGTGTGCCTTTCTCTTCACTGCCAGGCTCCTGACTGACACAAGTAGGGATGGACCTCACATTCTCCCATGGGTTCTTCTCACTAGATCTGCTTTTGGCACTTTAAACTCCTTCATGTTCAGACAAAAATAAGTCAATCAATATGACATTTTTTCAGGAATATTGGAAAGATGTTCTACAAAATGTATCCTGTTTGCCCCACTTTCCTCATAGTTTCTTTCATAGGAGGTTAAATCTTTCATTCTATTTAGAGATAAGGTTTTAATTGCAAAGATGTTTAGGAGAGGCATCACATTTAGTAGTTTAAGGATAATTGAGAGGATTAGGGCCAGGTTCTAGACATTGAGAACATAAAGATTGTCCCTGGTCTCAAGGGGTTTATAGCATAGGCCAATAATTGACATTAAATTATTTCTCGGTAGTATGTTTTGATAGAGAGATAGGCTTTGGTCTTTTGATGACAGAGAAAAGCTTAGGGAGTGTGGCTTATAGCTCCAAAGACAGATAAGCTAGTTATTTCTCCTCCTTGCTTCTAGCATCTTTGCATTATTTTCAGAACTTGAAGGAAACTTGATGATAATTTACTCAGTGTTTCTCCTTAACAGATTGGGAAACTGAGGGCATCAGAGTTAAAGTGGCTCATTCAAGTCATACAACTAGATCCTTGACTCCTAGCTTTTTCAAAAGTCCTTGATGAAATTTCATAGCATATTTCATAATTTCATAATCTCTATTGAGGGATTGGGCTGTGGCTGAGATTGGAGATGCTTGTGAAGGAAGGATCAAGAATGTCTGGTGATGAAGAGGGAACTGGATTAGAAAGAAAGGCATATCTCTGGGTGAGTCTGTGAGAAAAGAGGCTTTTTATGTAAGTCTTATTCATGATAAATGATAAAAAGGAGGAAAACAAAGCACTCATGTTTAGTGTCTTAAACAGTATGTACTATGTCTTTTTTGGATTTGGGAAAAAATTAACACAGGACTATAAGAACTTAGTTGGTACATTTTCCCCAGAGCAGTCTTACTGACATGTGACAGAACTGATATTTCAGATCCTTGCCACATATCCCGGCTGCATAGATATATACAAATTGAGTTTTGGGATCTGGCTTCACTTGGCCACATTGATATGGTCTTCTTCATCAATTAAATATCTTCATAGCAGGCTCTCATCTTTATCACTTCACTTGTCTATCTAACCTTGGTATTCATATTATTGGGGAAGGCTTTGGAGAGATGAGAAGCTGGCAGCCTTGAGGTGGGACTCCCAGCGAAAGCCAAAAGCATGCAAAAGGAACATTCCTAGAGTGACGCAACCACACAATGAGTGGACAGAAGGTTGGGAGACAGGCCAGATAAGATAATGTCTTGGATTAAGGCCACACTGATAAGGGGAGTTTGAGGCATGGCTTCCAGGTGGTGTGTTTATTGCTTTTAATTATGTTTAGAGAGGATTTCTGTCCAAGAGAGGTAAGTTGGGAACAAGAAGCCCCATATTATCTATATTGATTAGTATTTTGCAGTGTTGAGATCACAGTTATCCAATAAATGTATTTATACCACATGTGTTTGTGCATATACACATATGTATATGTCATTGCTGTAGAGTTTTGCCAGATAATTATAAGAATTATTTAGGTTATAGACTTATAGAGACATAATAACTGTAGTCTGAGCTTTCTCCCACTCTTTGGGAGGCTGCAATGACAAAGCAACAACACCTCACTCTGTATACCCCAGCACCCCAGGGGCTGAATTGGGATAGGGGAACCATGGAGGATGATATGGAGAAGGATCAGGCACCTGGGCATTGATTTGACTGGGATGTTTCTAGAGGGCACTTACCTTGCAGCTTATCAAGGGTTTATGATTCTATATAATAAATCATATGCCTACTAACAGGCAGGACTTCTGGGGATTTCTACAATTTATATAGAAGACTATCGATACTTCCAAACTGTGACTTAGTCAAACACTTAGCCCACTTCCCCAAGGACCTCAGGTTGTGAGAGAGAACCATACAATTGGGCCCTGGTCTCCCAACCTTGAGAGATTCTGCCTAAACACCAATATACAACCATTTTGTATGTACATACATCACTGGGTGCCTTATGTCCTTAGAAATGCATGATTTTCAATTTTTATGGCTGTATCCTTAAATGGGCTTTTAATCTCCATAGTCTTTGAATTGCGACAAGCTTTCAAAGGAAGAGATCACAAACCAATGGCTTGAGCACAGTTTGAAAGGAGTGCTTAGTTGCAGACATTAGTCCCCCAGCAGGGCACTGGCAGGCAGCCATAATACACAGCCCCACATTACCAGCAAATGTAGGTTCTCAAGGGGAAGACTAAGGAGACATTGTTCTCTGTAGGGCATAGAATTACTCTCTGTGTTGTAAAGTGTAATAGAACATGTGAAATGGAAAATGTGTGGATCTGAGATACCTGTATTTAAAAAGTTGTTCTAAGTTCTCACCTTTGGCCAAGTGATTCCCTGATACTTGCTGAGAACAAAAACACAGTTATAGAAGCAGTGCCCCTTTCCCTTGATTGGATGGAGGCATCCTTTTCATTGTGTTGAACTTTCTAACTTTGCTTTGTTCCCATTTGTCACCTCATCTCTGTTGACTCTGCCTTCTAAATTAATCTTTCTGTCCATGTGACTTAGTCTCTTATTGCTAACTCTTCTCCTTACACAACCTCATCTGTTTGAATTCCCTAGTGTCAATCATTGCTTAGGGAACAGAAGAGATGGAAATGGCTTCTTATATCTCTTTCATTCCCTTCTCCTGCAAGATTATTCTCCCAAGGGGGCCTTTTGAGAGGGAGCTTTGGCCTATTCAAAAGCACACAGTATTCACAGACATGTACAGGGTCTGCCCCTTGATATTTAATCTTCAAAAATATTCTTTGCATTCAACTCTAGCCAGTGATCCAGAGATTTCTCAGGCCACTTAAAATGAGGCTGGCTCATCCTTGGTATCTGGTGTTTTCAGATGTTCAGAGTTGCTATTCTTGTTTGGTTGATTCAGGCTCTTCCATTGAAGTCTCAGCAGTAGCTGTTGTTGCTTTCCCCTGCCTTCTCATGACTCATTCCAACCTTGGGGAAGTCACTGCTGAAACATCCCCAAAGGCTGGTGTCCTGGAATCTGCAAAGTCACAAAGCAGTCATCCACCTGCACTCTAACCTTCCATGTTATCAGGTCTATTATTTTGTTGAAAAGTTGTATTAATATGGAGCTTAACTATTGTTCTCATCTTCTACAAAGGGGGCAGAGGGAGGCCTGAGGAGGCTTGTGTTCTGGTGATGATGGAATTTTCAGGTAGAAGATCTGAGTTTTATCTGTTCCTGCTGTGAAGTCTTAGACAAATCACAGAGCCTCTAGGCTTCAGTTTTGTCATTTGTGAAATTGGGATAATAATAACATTTGGCTTGCCTTCCTGGGTAGTTTTAAGGACCAAATAAGTAACATATGAACTCTAAAAAAGTCTACAAATCTAGTTACTAATTAACCAGCAAATTATTTGGTAGATTTCATTCCAGAATAAATCTGGTTAATTGGTATTTAATTCCACTCATCTTCTTGTTTATGCTTTCTGCTAAGGTTTTCCTGTGTCACTACATTGCTGAACAAACCTAACCATTAGCTTAGGAATCATATATAATTTCTTATTCATACAAAATTCCTATTTCCATATGATGTATTCTTCTTTGCTCCTGTATTTCTTATGGTTGTAGTCAGAGTAGTTCTTTCATGCAGTATCTAAATTTGTATGGGCGTGTGAGAAAAAGAGTTATGAAAGCAAATGCGAGAGGGAAAAACTCCTCACAGATAAGGAAGCTAAAGCAGCAGATGAATGCTACTCAGTATTTCTCTCTGGAAGACAATAAATGTATTCAATATACCTGTATATGTCAGGCACTGTATTAGTCACAAATGAGGTGACAGATACTCCAGATTTAGCTTGAGAGGCCACTGATCTGTTCTATGAGATTTCTAAAATTTCTTCTATTTTGATTTGAGAGGATGCGATCATCTTAAAGGCTATGGTAGAGTTGATCTGTTTAAGCTACTGACTAAAATTGTTCAAGGTCTGTGACTTGATAAAATACCATGCTGGTAAGGCCAATGATGTGAATTCAGATTTCTGAGGCTTTTTTTTGAGACAGTTCTCACTCTGTCTCCCAGCCTAGAGTGCCGTGGCATCATCATAGCTCACTGCAACCTCAAACTCCTGGGCTCAAGTGATCCTCCTACCTCAGCCTCCCAAAGTGCTCAGATTACAGGAGTGAGCCACCATGCCTGGCCTATATTATTGAGGCTTTATGCTAAATATCACTACAGACTCAATCCTGGGAAGCTGTTTTGCAAGTATGGAAGAAAGGATAAGATAGGTCAGAAAGGGGGGAAAAAAAAAGGCGTGCAGCCAATTCAAAGTTTACATTATAACCTAATTAGGATGGCACAGTAGAGTCTTGTATTTTCTACCTGTGAAGGGACAGTGAGAATAGAACATGAAGGTAATCTTCAGAAAAGCCATTAGTAGCTTGAGCCTAGGTGAGGAAATTGACAAGCAGACAAACCACTTCAGTTGTCTCAAATAAGTTGTGGTCCATAGGGAAGGCTGCAAGGTTTAGAGTAGGAAACTCAGAAAGAATCACATTTTAATCTAGGACATCTTCATTTTTCAAGTGAGAGAAATAAAAGGATTAAATGGCTTACCAGTGTGAATGTGCTTGACAATAGGCAGCTGGTGCCATAGGTGGTACCTCTCCAATTTCAGGTGATGACTTTCCTATAGAATGTTAGAATCAGTTTCCTTTGTTATTCTCTCTCAAGCTTTGTGTCAGTGCAGTCTTGTTTATCTCCATCTTGGTGTCTTCAGGTTAACTTTCCTTTCTTTAATCCGAGGCAACTAGAGTTTTTAAAATCTATTTCATAAGTATTTATTGAAAGTCTTCTTTATGCAAGATCCTGTGCTAGCAGCAGGTGATACAATGGCAAGCAAGACATTGTAATGCAAACATAGTTCAGTTATGACCAATCATCACAAATGGACAATCTTTCACTGAGAGTTTATTCAACTTACATAAATTCAATAGAAATCAAATTTTGGTATTACAAAGTGATCCACTCTTCTGCAAGGTACTATTTCTCCAATTCAAATTATCCAAAGAGAAAAAGCATATTATGTTGCTTAGTGATGGTGAAAGTTTATTGTTTTCCTTTCACATTTATTACTGAAGTTGCCTAAGGGGCCAAAGACAATATTCAGTTTTCAATTTTATGAATTTATGTCCTTGAGGTTTGGATGCAAAATGAATTCATTTGCTGTAGGACTTCGCTGGAGATTTGGTTGGTTCAAGATTATGTTCCAAATAGATTTGTTTAAGAATATCAAAACATAATGAAATTGTTCTATTCATGGCCATGCCACCTGACTCCCGCATTCCTGCCTGGGCCAAAAGTAAAGCAAAACACTACAAACACATTTTCTACCCCTAAGTAGCATATTGATGCCCGCTGTTGAGTTTGACTACAGTATCTAAAGCAAAACTACAATTTGCATATTCAGTTAAGGAGAGCCTGAAATGCTTTTGTAAGATTGTTCCAAATGTAAAGCAGCTTGAAATTTGAAACCTTGTAAAAATGTAAGGATGAGTAGTTGGAAGATTCTGTTATCTTGAGAGAAGCAAAGAAAATAATGAAGACATTTATGTCTTCAAAAAAATCTCTCAACTTTCGCTGCTTTTCAAGTAGAAAGATTATTGTTTGAAATATTTTGAAAAGCATTTGTTTTCTTAGAATTTGTGATATCATAATTAGCAGTGTGATATATATTCCCATATTTTTCATAAGGAACTCATGGTATCAAAGAGCATTAAACATACCACTTCTGTGCACACCTAGTAAAGTGAAGTACAAGGCTTCTGAAGAGAAGCTACGATTCAAGTCAAGGTTAACAGGCCTCCTGTTTGGACGAAACTTTCCCTTGGAATAATATAATGGGAACATTAGGGAGAACTCAGTGAATATGTAAATAAAAAAAATTCCTAAGCCTCCTGTCAACCCCCTCTTGGCCATAGGAACCCCAGAAAAATCTTAAAACTGAGTACCTTGCCGTGAAGGGAAGGGAAGTCAGACATGCCTCCTTATACCTCTCCTTTTGGAGTTTAAATGCAATTGACCAGCATTAATGTTAAAATAGAGATCATAAAGATGACTCTTTGTGACAATAAGATACTACATTATTAACAGGACCTAAGGCTATGCAAGGCAAAGGTTAAATCATGCCTACAGAACATCAATTTGCTTAAGAGGTCACTTGAGTTGGTATCTTCTGGCTTATCTCTGATTAACTAACTTCCTTATCCTAACTTAAAACATTCCAAGCCTTTAGACAAAGCTTTAATTCTTCAACCAATTACAAATAAAAGATTCTCTAAAATCACCAATAACTTGTAAACCCCTGCTTTGAGATGTCTTGCATTTTGTGGCCAAACCAATGTTTACCTTCCATGTACTGATTTATGATTTTACCTGCAATTCTTGTCTCCACAAATATATTGAATATGAAACCAAACTGAAATCCATTGGCCTTGGGTGCATTTTCTCAGGACCTCTTGTGATATGTTTCCTGAGCCATTGTTGCACATACTCAGCTCAGAATAAACCTTTTTAAATTATTTTATAGGCTTTGGGTTTTTTCTGTTTACAATTCACACTGTAAAATTTTGGATCACCACATTTATTTTTCACAGCACACCAATCATAGCTTTTCATTAATAAAACAACCTTAGTATTTTTGCTCATAACCTTTCAAATTAGGATAGTTGATGGGAACTCATTGTACTGTCCAGTGGTGATATTTGCCAGAAGAATGAATGACTATTGAAGATCTGCTAACCAGTCAGGCCACCTAAAGATGATAACACTCTTTGAATTATCCATATGTCAAAATAACTCTGCACTTTATCAGAAAAAGTCCCAATTAGGGGTCAGATCAAAAGGAAATATTTCATAGTCTCATAGTATACAAAAGAGGGAAAGATGTAGAGAGAGATTTTCTGATTACAAAATAATTTTTTTAAATTTTTTAAATTTTTAATTATTATGGGTATACAATAGTTGTATATCTTTATAGGATACATGTGATGTTTTGATATAGGCATACAAGGTAAATTAGTCAAATCTGAATAATTGGGGTATCCATCACCTCAGGTGTTTAACATTTCTTTGTTTTAAGAACATTCCAATTCCACTCTTTTAGTTATTTAAAAATATACCCTAACTTATTGTTTTTTATAGTCACACTTTGTTGTGATATCAAATATTATTCATTTTATCTAACTAGCTAACTATATTTTTGTACCCATTAACTGTCCCCCCGTTAATTCCACCCTCCCTGCTTACCCTACCCAGCCTCTCCTAACCATCATTATACTCTCTGTCTCCATTAGAGCAATTGTTTTTAATAATTATATTTTAATATTACATTTTTGATAATTAATAACACATATGAGTGAGAACAGGCAATATTTGCCTTTCTGTGCTTGGCTTATTTCACTTATCATAATGTTCTCCAGTTCCATCCATGTTTTTGCAAATGACAGGACTTCATTCTTTTTTGTGGCTATATGATATTCCATGTGTATATATGTACCACAATTTCTTTATCCATTCATCCATGGATGGTTGATTCTAAATTTTGGCTATTGTGAATAGTGCTGCAATAAACATGGGACTGCAGATATCTTTGATATACTAAATTCCCCTCCTTTGGATATATACCCAGCAGTGGGATTGCTGGGTCATATGGTAGCTTTATTTTTAGTTTTTTGAGGAATCTCCATACTGTTCTCCGTAGTTGTTGCACTAGTTTGCATTCCCACCAACAGTGTATGACGGTTCCCCTTTCTCCACATCCTTGACAGCATTTGTTATTGCCTGTCTTTTTTGATAAAAGCCATTTTAAGTGGGGTGAGATGTTATCTCATTGTAGTTGTGATTTGCATTTCTCTGATGACTAATGATTTTGAGCATTTCTACATATACTTGTTGGCCATTTGTATGTCTTCTTTTGAGAAATATCTACTCAGACTCTTTGCCTATTTTTTTAAACACGCTTGAAGCCCTTTACCCATTTTTAATTGGATTATTTGACTTTTTCCAATGGAGTTATTGGAATTCCTACATATTCTAATTATTAATCTTTTGTCTGTTGGGTAGTTTGCAAATGTTTTCTTCCATTCTGTGAGTTGTCCCTTCATTTTGTTGATTGTTTCCTTTGCCGTGCAGAAGCTTTTTGGTTTGATGTGATCCCGCTTGTCCAATTATCCTTTGGTCGCCTGTGCTTTGGGAGTATTACTCAAGAAGTCCTTCCCCACACCAATGAATGTCCTGAAGCATTTCCCCAATTTTTTCTTTTAGTAGTTTCATAGTTTCAGGTCTTAGATTTAAGTCTTTAATCCATTTGATTTGATTTTTGTATAAAGTGAGAGATAAGGGTCTAGTTTTATCTTTCTGCATATAGATATCCAGTTTTCCCAGCACAATTTATTGAAAGAGTGTCCTTTATCCAATGTATCTTCTTGGCATCTTTGTCAAAGATAAGTTCAGTATAGATGTATGGATTTATTTCTGGGTTCTCTAGTCTGTTCCACTGTTCTATGCGTCTGTTTTTATGTCAATACCATGCTGTTTTGGTTACTATGGCTCTGTAGTATAATTTGAAGTCAGGTAATATAATTCTTCCAGTTGTGCTCTTTATGCTCAGGATGTCTTTGGTTATTCTGGGTCTTTTGTGGTTCCACATAAATTTAAGGATCATTTTTTCTATTCTGTAAAGAATGTCATTGGTATTTTGATGGAAATTGCATTGAATGTATAGATTACTTTGGGTAATAGGGACATTTTAGCAATATTGAGATGCATAATTAGGATGTTTATTTGAAGCCTTTCTACTTTTTCAATGTAGGCAATTATTGCTAAAAACTTTCCTCTTATTAATGCTTTACTGTATCCCGTAGGTTTTTGATATGTTGTGTTTTCATTTTCATTTTCTTTGAGAAATTTTTAAGTTTCCTTCTTAATCTCTCCATTGATCCACTGGTCATTCAGGAGCATATTGTTTAATTTCCATGTGTTTGTGTATTTTCTAATGTTCCTCTTGTTATTGATTTCTAATTCAATTCCATTTTTGTAAGAGAAAATATTTGGTTTGATTGCAATATGTTTTGAATTTTAAAGACTTGTTTTGTTCCCTAACATATGATCTATCTTTGAGAATGATCCATGAGCTAAGGAGAAGAATGTGTATTCTGCAGGTGTTGGATGAAACATTCCGTAAATATCTATTAGGTCCATTTGTTCTATAGTGCAGATTGAGTCCAAGATTTCATTGTTGATTTTCTGTCTGGATGATCTGTCCAATGCTGAAAGTGGAATGTTGAAGTCTCCAACAATTATTGCATTGGGGTCTATCTCTCTCTTTAGTTCTGATAATATTTGCTTTATATATCTGAGTGCTCCAGTGTTGGGTGCATATGTATTTAGAATTGTTATATCCTCCTCCTGAATTGACTCCTCTATCATTATATAATGACCTTCTTTGTCTCCTTTTGCAGTTTTTGGCTTGAAGTCTATTTTATCTGATAGAAGTAAAGCTACTCCTGCTTTACTTGGTTTCCATTTGCATAGATTATCTTTTTCTATCCCTTTATTTTCAGTCTTTAGAAGTGAAGTGGGTTTCTTGCAGACAACATATAGTTGGCTCTTATATTTTTATCCATTCAGTCACTCTAGGTCTTTTCATTGGAGAGTTTAGTCCATTCACATTCAATGTTATTATTGATAAGTAAGGATTTACTATTGTTATGTTGTGATATTATTTCTGGTTATTTTGTGGTCTTCTCTTTCTTATTTCCTTTCTGTCTTCCTTTGTTAAAACTGATTTTCTCTAGTAGTGTGTTTTATTTTCTTGCTTTTATATTTTCTATGTATGTGTTGTAGGTTTTTTGATTTGAGGTTACCATGAGGCCTGCAAAAAACATTTTATAACAAATTTTTTAAACATGTGACAATTCTGCTTACAAATAAACAAACAAGCAAAGACAAATCTAACAGAAATTATACACTTTAACTCCATACCCCCCTGCTTTTTAACTCTTTGTTGTTTCCATCCATATATTTTTATACTATTTATCTTTCAAAAAGGTAGTTGTAGTTATTTTTGATAGGTCTGTAGTTTAGTCTTCCTACTCAAGATATAGGTGGTTTATACACCACAATTGCAGCAATAGAGTATTCTGCATTTTTGTACTTACAGTTGCCAGTGAGTTGTATACCTTCAGATGATTTCTTATTGTTCATTAATGGCCTTTTATTTTAGATTGAACAACTGCTTTTAGCATTTCTTTTAAGACAGGCCTAGTGTTGATGAAATCTCACAGCTTTTGTTTGTCTGTGAAAGTCTTTATTTCTCCTTGATGTTTTAAGGATGCTTTTGCAGAATATAATATTCTAGGGTTAAGAGGGTTAAGGTTTTTTTTCCTTCTGCACTTTGAATATGTCATGTCACTCTCTCCTGGCCTGTAGAGTTTCCATGGAGAAGTCTTCTGCCAGATGTATTGGAGCTCCTTTGTATGTTATTCTTTTTTCTTGCTTTCCTTAGGATCTTTTCTTTATTCGTGACCTTTGGGAGTTTGATTATTAAATGCCTTGAGGTAGCCTTGTTTATGTTAAATCTGTTTGGTGTTCTATGACCTTCTTGTGCATGAATAGTGATATCTTTGTCTAGATTTGGAAAGTTCTCTGATATTATTTTTGAATAAACTTTCTACCCCAATCTCTCTCTCTCTCTCTCTCTCTCTCTCTCTCTCTCTCTTCTTTAAGGCCAATAACTCTTAGATTTTCCCTTTTGAGGCTATTTTTCTAGATCTTATAGGCATGCTTCATGTTCTTTATTCTTTTTTCTCTTCTGACTATGTATTTTTAAATAGCCTGTCTTCAAGTTCACTAATTCTTTCTTCTGCTTGGCCAGTTAGGCTGTTGAGAAACTGTGATGCATTTCTCAGTTTGTCAATTAAGTTATTAAGCTCTAGAATTTCTGTTTGATTTTTTTTATTATTTCAGTCTCTTTGCTAAATTTCTCTGATAGGCTTCTGAATTCCTTCTTTGTTTGGCTCAAAGTTTATTGAGATTCCTAACGACAGCTATTTTGAATTCTTTGTCTGAAAGGTCACCTATCTCCATCATTCCAGGATTGGTCACTGGTATCTTGTTTAGTTCATTTGGTGAGGTCATGTCTTCCTGGATGCTTGTGGATGTTTGTTGATGTCTGGACATTGAAGAGTTAGATATTTATTTTAATCTTTGCAGTCTGGGCTTGTTCGAACCTTTCCTTCTTGAGAAGGCTTTCCAGATATTCAAAGGGAATTGAGTTCTGTGATCTAAGTCTTCTTTCACTGCAGCTGTATCAGCACTGGGAGTGCCCCAATCTCAGTAATGCTGTGACTCTTGCAGACTCCTGGTGGTACTGCCTTTGTGAATTTGGGTAAGACATGGGAGAATTTCATGGATTACCAGGCAAATTGTCTCATTCTCTTCCCTCATTCTCTGTGCTGGGCTTTTGAAGTTGGTGGAAGAGTGACATGGACACTCCCTCATGATCACCAGCACCAGGTCACACTGGAATCCATCCCAATCTCACCCAAAGCCTATGGTGACTATTGTCTGATTTCCTCTGATGTTTATTCAAAGCCTAATGGCTATTTAGTAAGCAGATGGTGAATTCTGCCAGGACTGGGTCCTTCCCTTCAGGGTAGCATGTTTCTCTGGGCCAGTGTGGGTACAGAAATGCCATCTAGGAACAAAGGCCTGGACTCAGGGGCTTCGGATTCTGTTTGGTACTTGATTTTACCATGGCTTAGCTGGTGCCCAAGTTGGTAAACAAAGTCATGTGAGCTCTTCCTTTTATTTTCTACAAGTGGAAGTAGACTCCCTGTGTTGCCTGGAGTTGGGGGAGGGGTGACACAGACACTAGCTTGGCCATAGCTGCTGGCGTCTCATTGGGTCACATGCATCCCATGTCCACAGGCTCTAAGAAAGCATAGCTGCAGGAATTGCCCAAAGACTGCAGCCTTTGTGGCCCAACTGCCTTATAAATTTAGTTCAGGCCCCAGGCTGCTTTTTGTCAGCCAGTCCTAGTGCTAGCGGGAACTCAGGTCTTAGGGTGGAGGATTTCCCTCTGGCTGGGCTGGTCTAAATGCTCCCTTTGTGGGCACTGGCAGAGTTCTGTCCTGTCCTGTGTTTCCCTGTGGCAGAATAGCCCTGAGCGTCAATGCAAAGCCACACAATCACTTTACTTTCCCTTCCCTGGCACACAGATTCTCTCTTCACTGGGTGCACTGGCATGGCCCTATTGGGGGATGGAGGAGGGAGTGGCATAGGCAATGCAAGATTGTCTTTTCTGCCCTCTTCAGTGGCTCTTTCCTTGATATAATATTAAAACCAGGTAGTATGACCACTCACCTGATTTTTGGTTCTTCTGAAGGTGCTTGCCTGCATGGGTAGTCGTTGAATTTGGTTTTCACGTGGAGGGATGATCACTGGAGGTTTCTGTTTGTCCATCTTACTCCACCCCATCTGATTACAAAATAAATTCATGTGCAATTTAGTAAATATGAAAAATAAGAGTATAAAAAGAAAAATATCCATAATCCTACCATCCAAAGGCAAACATTGTTAACATTTTGTTATATTTCCTTCCATACTTTTTTCTAAGCATATTTTACCTAATTGAGATCATCCCACAGATCTAATTTTATTCTATGTATTTTTATGTAAAATCATAAAAGCACATTTCCTTACTCTTCACATATATAGTGTTAATGGCTGCATAATCTTTCATCTTAGTGGTATACTACAATTTATTTAAGAAATCCATTTTATTATTGAACCTATATGGTGGGAGTTTTTAAATTTAATTTGTTGTTTTAGTAACACTGTGTAAATATCTTTGGGTATAAGTCATCTTTGGACAGCAACTCTTGCCAGCAATAGACAGTGAGATGATAGAGTGGGAACACTTGAATACTAAAAAATAAATTAAAGTGTCTGTAATCATAATTATCAATCCTATCACCTTCTTCATTGAACTGATAATATTAATTCACTAAATTGGTATATAAGACTCTAAGCATAAAGTTATAACTGATGATTTTAAATCAAACTGGAATATTAGATCAAATACTAATTGAATTTTCATTTGTCTACCAATAACTTTACTGCATTATTTGTCTCCCATCTTTGAAGGTAACTTTGGTTCAAATGCAAAGAGCTGCCAACATTGGTGAATGCCTAGCAACAGTCTTTATTCATGGCTCTTCTTCTTGACTGACATCCTCTGCTTTCTCATTTCCATGTTTAAGATGTTTATTTTTCTAAGGTGGCATTTAAAAAGTAGAAACAATTCTTTAAATTTCTTGCCCAGTTTGACAGACTGGAAATTTGTGGTTATCATGGGGTTCTAAAAATAAAATTATCATATTTTCTACTTGAATTATTTTATTTTTGCCAATTGTAAATCTTATTATAAATTTTTATGGGTATGATCAAAAACCGAGGTGCTGACTAAAGAGCTAAAGCCACCTTCTTAAGGATTTGCTGAATGACACTCTGTTAAGCTCAATTTCCCTTTTTTTGATTGGCTAATTTGACATAAAATAGATGAGACTTGTCTTGGAGACTTTGCTCTTCTTTAGATAGAAAATGTCCTTCATTTCTCTGAGGTCACATATCTTTATTTCTGTTTGAAAGCCAGCCAGAAAAAGAACTTTAAGCAACAGAACTTCCATGTAATATTTCCTTGGAACATTTAATAAGGTTTTACTCTGATTTTTTTCTTATCATAATCAGAGCTTTGGGTTAAAACTTTATCTTTTTTCCACTTAAAATACATATATGTCATCAAAACTAAAAGTGTTAATCTTAGAGAATTCCACAGGAAAAACAATACATTTAGCCAATTCAGTGACCTCCTTATTAAGTAGGCAAGAGACCACCATTAGAATTAATTGTGATGGGCAAAAGTAAGATTTGTATATATCTTTCCCAAGACTAATGTGGGAAAAAACAGGAAATAAAAATAACATAAGGAGAATAAAATTTCTCCATCAGATTTATTTATTGTACTTATATCTACAATCTAATATATGATTACATTTAAGAATACTTTAAATGATATTTTTGTCATACTAGATAACTATAAAAATCATCCTGCTACAAAGCACCTAGAATTTTCGGGGGAGGAGGAGGCAATATCTTTTAAAATGGATAGTTTAGTTTGTAAGCAATTAAGAGAAAGTCCCAAGGGGAAAAATCCCAAAGAAAACTGAAAACCAGAGTCTACATATCTTAACTGAAGATGCTAGAGATGCTCTGGGTGAAGATGGGATGAATGCTGGAATTGGTAATCTAGCAACTTGGTTTTTAGTGCCTTCTTAGGGATAGGAGACAAGGCTATAGGCTTGTCAATGAAACAGAGCTGGTTCTATGGAAAGATTGACAAAATAGACAAACTTCTAGCAAGACTGCCAAAGACAAAAAGAGAGAAGACACAAATTATTAATATCAGGAATGAAGCAGGTATATTACTACAAAGCCTGCAGACCTCAAAACGATATTAAGGGAACTATGAACAACTCTAAACACATAAATTTAACTACTTAGATGGAATGGACAAATTCCTCAAAAAGCACAAGGTACCACAACTCAGACCAAATGAACAAGATAATTTGAATAGTTCTATAACTATTAAATAGATTGAACTCCTAATTAAAAATCTCTCCCAAAAGAAATCTTCAGTCCCACATAGTTTCATTGGAGAATTCTACCAAACATGTAAAGAAGAATTAATATCAATTCTATACAGTCTCTTTGAGAAAATGGGAGAGGGAGACACTTCCCAATATACTTTATGAAGTTACTATTAATATTACTCTGATACCAAAGACGGGGAAAAAAAAAAGCAGAAACAAAACCAAAAATGACAGGTGAATATCTCTTATGAATATAGAAGCAAAAATCCTCAAAAAAATATTAGCAAATAGAATTCAGCAATCTCTATATAAAATTATGTACCATGACCAAATAACATTTATTCCAGGGATACAGTATCTATCTTATGGATAGATTACTAGAAGGGGATTACTCGATGAAAGGATACATGCGTATGTAATTTTGATAGATCTTGCAAAATTCTCCTCCTTAGTGGTTGTTTTATTTTTCATCTTCACCAGTACTATATCCGAGTTAGTTTTAAACTTTGTTATTCCACTTATTAAGGAGTCACTACACTGTAAAATCCTTCTACATTCACAGCAACAGATAGGATGTGGAGGTAGCTATGCAAAACATGGATCCCAATTTGTAATTATAGCTAAAATTCTAGAGGCCTAAATACACTGATCAGTGTCAGGCCTTAAGATAATTTAATGGAATGGAAGATTTAATATTTTTAAGATGGCAATACTCCTCAAATTGACCTATAGATTCAATGTCCACCAAAATTCCATCTGTCTCTTTTTCTGGGGCCAGGGGAAGAAATTGACAAGTTAATCCTGAAATTCATATGGAAATGCAAGGGGCCTAGAGGAGCCAAAATCATTCTTGAAAGGTTGGAGGAGTCACACTTTCAAATTTCAAATCTTACTACAAACCTACAATAAAGACAGTGTAGTGTTGGCATAAGGATAGACATAGAACAGAATTTAGAGCCTGGAAATAAACCTATACATCTATAGTCAATTGATTGTTGACCAAGGGTGCCAAGGCCACTAAATCGGAAAGAACAGTTATTTAAACAAATAGAGCTGAGATAACTGGATATCCACAGATAAAAATATGAAGTTAGATACTTACTTAATAGCATACACAAAATTAACTCAAAGTGGAATAAGGACTTAAATGTAAGAACTAAAACTATAAAACTCTTAGAAGAAAACATAGGGGTCAATCTTTGAGACCTTGGATTAGACATACATTTCATAGATATGACACCAAAACCCAAGCAACCAAGGGATTATAATAGTAAATTTTATGTTATGTGTATTTTATTATAAGTAAGAATTTTAAAAAGACACTTCAAAAAACAGTATCCTAAGAAAAAATACTTACAGAAATAATGCCAAGTCAACTCCATGGTGTATTTCTCCCAGTTCATACATGGGAACAAAGTCACTTTTTGACAAAGAAAGTGTGCTGGTAAACTTTCTCTTTCTGTGCAATTTTCAGCATAGTCAATTGTACAATAATCAGTGTAATGCAGCACCCACTTGTTACTTCTTACTTGAGAGTGGGTGAAAATCACATAGTTACGTTTTGTTTCCTGATGGATAACAGTTAACACTGTATTATTCTGTTGTCCTCTGCTTTTCATTTTAAACAAATGGCATGAGAAAATAATGACATGGAGAAAAGGTTCAGGGCTGATAAATAGGAACCATCTCCCTCTACCTACTCCCCAAATTTATTAATAGTAGCCTCAAAGCAAGATGCATAGCCCCAAGGAGATGTCTATGGGCAAGTGTAAATTTCTAAGGATCTAAAAATAGAATAGTGAGAAAGGTGCTAACTACCAAAGTTTAAGGGGAATTTATCTAATACGTAGAAAAATTCTCTGAATTTCCAAAGTTTCTCTTTCATTTCTGATCATATAGTCTGAGACAGTAAAAACTCAGTTAGTTATAATCCTGCCACTACCACTTGCCAGCTTTCATCCCATCACATAATTTCTCAGTGCCTGTTGTCCTCTCTGAAACCTGAGGCCAGTATTAGAACAGCCTTCTTGCAACCACCCTGAAGAGTAATGAATAGAAATGAGTTATAAATATAAAATGCTATATAAATCTTTTAGCATCAAAGACTTGGGATGTTTTAAATACACAAAGGACAGACTAATAAGACTATCAATCCTGTCTCCAATGTATAGACATTTGGAAAGTGGGATTCCATCCATCTCTGACTCTTAGAGCCTCAGTTTTTAAAAAAAAAATCTATGATTTTCATCAATGTAGAGAAATGCAACCTTTTGACTTTCCTTCTGGGGCTAATTTAATGAATTTTCCTGTATATGCTAAAGCCATGTCAGATGAGGTTACATTTTATCTGCAATATAGTTACACTCATTATGAACAGTTTTTCTAATTCAGAGAGTATTTAGTTTTGCCCTTCTCTGCTAGCATCTGGCTACATTGGAGGCATCAGAGTGAGTGAACATTAATAATGAGGTTTTTTGCATATTATATAGCTAACATGAAAGCTATTATATAGCTAACTGAAAGAAAAACAATTCAAATTTATAAGAATCAAGGCTGGAAGTTTAAAACCTTAATAAGGTGCTATTTTCAACTGCATTGAGTTTTAATATTGAATAACTTGGTCTTCATTGAGGAACCAATATTTTAAATTACATTTCTCTGAGGGTTCTGAAAAAAGGGTAAGTTTGACTATCACATTGTTTCTGAAGTAGTGAGAAACTCTCAACTGTGCTCAACTATATTTAGGTAATTTTTATAAAATAATCTATAGGAATATACCTAGAAAAATATTACTTGTATATAAGAGATCCATGTTAAAGAGGAATGTGTGTTTATGTGAAACTAATTTAAGAACCTTTGCATAGAACCTTCTGGCATAGAGTTATAAAAAAAGAAAAACAATTAGCAAGTAGTCCTGAAACCAAAACTACCTGCATAGTTTATTAGAAGATGTCTTCAATGTCCAGCATTATTTTTTGAGGAAATATAGGAAAGGAGATGAATGCCCTTGGAAGTCTAGTCCCTATAGTAAAGTTGGTGCCATCCTACTCCAAATACATCTTCCTCTCAACCTCCTATTCTTATGCTGGTCTGGATTCCTAGAGGGAATGTTTTAGCAGTTTAGGGAGATATCAATAGAGACATTTTTCTCTTTATTTTCCTTTATGAGCCTGAGAAACAATGTCCCTACAGCCTTCTTAGGTGTAAAAGAAATAATAAAGTAAACTAGGCTTGTCTTTTTTTTTTTTTTTACTATAAATTAAAATTGAGCTAATAAAACTCTTTCCAGAAGGAGTAAAATATTCCTCACTTCCACTTTCCTTTCTGTTCCCATTTCTCAGAGTCTCCCTTTCCCCTGGGACTAGCTTACTCAACAGAAGATATGTACAAAAGTATATAATATAGATAGAACACTGGCTGAAATTGAGGAAAGGACCTTAGAAAAGCCATCATTTTACAGATGAGCAAGCGTATTCACAGTGCCCAGGTAACTTCTCCAAGACCAGGTTGAGCCACCTTCTCAATTGAGTTAAATCTGTGTGTGCATGTATTCTATTTATAAGCAGATTTAATAAAGGCTACAAAAAATTTTAAAAAACAAAAACATTGTTAAATCATCAACTTCTCTATCAGAAAGACAGCTAGATACTATGTTGAACATTATCAGAGGCCATTTTGGGTAAAATATGACTTGCATATTTTTCCCCATCTCAGCATCACCACATAGGTAGATTAAGCCACCTAATCCCCAGTGATTCATCAGTGACTTTTCCTTTTCAAAATAGCCAGTCTTCTCATTATCATTTCAAACCAAAGAGCTTACTAAAATACCAGCTACTTCTCTACACAGATACATTAGATCAGGGACAATAGCAAATAAACTCTGAAGTCTAAATCTGAAAGAAGAGTTTCAGTGATAACTATAAAAATATTTTCAGTTACTTAGTGAGAAAAAAACACTCCCATTTGTATTTGTGGATCATCACTGCCATTTATGGTTAAGTTGTTCTTCTCCCTAGTGATTCTTAACTGGAAATGGGTTAATGGAAATGTCTAGACACACACATTCATAAGAAACCTTACTTATGAGCCCATAATTTGTTCTAAAGACTTTTCTGGATAGTGTTGAAGACAAAAGTATATTTTAAAAAAGCAAAAATAAACTTCAAAACCCGAGTTTCAGATTATCAAGGGTTACTTCCTCCTCCTCTAATCTGATTAAAATTTTGGAGTCCCAGCTATAGTAAGAGGCTTATAATATTCCATTTAGCAAGAACTAGTCCTCTATAATTACAGCTTTAAAATGTTTTCTAGGCTTCATACACTTATTCAGAAAATGAGCAATTTGAGGATTCATAATAAGGTATTGTTCAAGGAAAAAAAACCACTTCACCTTCTGAAATTCAAGTCTTTGTGGCTTTTCACAGAAATCTGGCTCTTCCTCACAACATTTTGTGGTCAGGGCAAAATCAATTATTCAATGACCTGGGCATAGAGATGGTTCTCTCTCATTTCAAGGAGGGAAGAATGCCAGGACCACAAGCACTCCCAAGTGAAAGGTTGTGCTTGACGCCTTTATCATAGGAGTTGGATGATGTCTCAGGGCGCAGATGCCAGGAGTTTTGTTTTGTTTTGCTTTTAATTTCATCATGCTTTTAAAACCATTTTTCTTTCTACAGGCCCTGATAATGCCTTTGAAAAGATCCATTCTCCTGAGTCATCCAAGTGGAGGGAGAACAGTATGAGGTTTGAGTGGAACAGAACTCTCCCTCCTCTGACTGGTGGGAGGTGGCTCTCTGAGTGCCTCATATGCTCACCCTTCAATTAATTCCACTCACACTATACCCCCACTGGTAATGAAGACAAATAGTGCTGCAGTCTTTGGATACATCCTCAATGTTTACTTCTGATAACAACCAAGGATATACTGCTCAGACTCTGGGGACTATAAAAATCATCTTGGAGAAGAAAGTTTTGACTCTACCTTTTCTTTCTCTGCCACAGAGAGGAGAAGGACCACAGAAATGGTTAAGGAAAGTTAAATGAGAAAGGGTGCACAGAACCTGGATTCCCTCTTCATCTGACTTCAGACACCCTATTTTGTAGAGTTAATTGCAACTAATACTTATCGAGTGTACCAGATGCCCCCTCCTCCCCACCCATATCCCCTTAGGCCTTATCACTTCAGCACCCTGCCCAATGCCAGCATCTGCCTCTCTTTACCCTTGGGCCTTCTCTGGCCTTAAATTCCTCAGTGCTTCTACTCCCCCTCATACAAACATGAGGCCAGAAAGGCCAGGAAATAAATGCCCCTTAATGATAACAGCCTTTGACCAATGATTGACCAAAGTTGGTGCATAAATACCTCAGTGCCTTTGTCCCTCCAGTGGGATAACTCTGAGGTGTTGTCCTACTCTGGGACCCTGGGCTCCCCAGTGAGATTAAGCTCCAGTTGCCCACAGTAATAATAACAACCTTTATTGGTTGGATTCTCTTCCTTATTTCACTTCCCCACTCTTCTACTTGTGTCTCCTGAGACCACAATCTCGATAAACTACTTGCAGTTGAATCTATGCCTGTGGGTCTGCTTCTAAAACACAAAGCTTTGGGATGTGGACTTAAAAAAAAGAGGACTAGCTGCTTTGCTAATTGAGGTTCATATACATACTATCCACACTTTTCCCTACACCTACTCCAGGGGTATTGGCAGTTTGTGATAGCTTTTCCTCTTGTGGTTAAATTTTGCTTGATTCCATTTGGATAAAAACAGTGGAGCTGGCTTCTGCCTCATGCCCAAAGACCTGCTTCATTTCCCCCTGTTCCATGTTGATGTATTTTCTGATGTCCACCTCTACCCTATCCATAGGTTTAGCCTCACCTCAGCTTCTGAGTCTCCTAAAGGTCCTCAAACACACACACACACACACACACACACACACACATCCAGGACTTCTTAACATTTGTTATGCTATGTACTCCTTCGGCAGCTTATGGACACATGCAGAATGTTTTTAAATTCATAAAATAAAACATCTAGGATTACAAAGTGATATAGTTTAGATATTTGTCTCCCCCAAATCTCATGTTGAAATTTGATCCCAATTTTGGATGTGGGGCCTGGTGGGAAGTGTTTGGTTCACGGTGGCAGATCCCTATGCTTGTTTTGTGCCCTCCCTGCAGGTAATGAGTGAGTTCTCACTCTAATAGTCCAGCCGTCCTCAAACTAGGGCCCGTGGGCCACATGCGGCCCGCCGAGGACATTTATCCGGCCCACTGGGTGTTTTTGCTGCTGCTGCCTGTCCTGCTTAGCAGACGACTGGTCCCGGGCCCACAGTGCGCATGTGTGGAATGTGCGCCGCACTCTCCAACGGCCCTCCAACGGTCTGAGGGACAGTGAACTGGCCCCCTGTTTAAAAAGTTTCAGGACCCCTGGTACACACAATAGCTGGTTGTTTAAAATGGTGTGGCATTTTCTCGCTCTCTCTGTCTTGCTCCCTCTCTCACCATGTGACAGGCCTGCTCTCCTTTGCCTCCTGTCATGGGTGGAGGCTTCCTGAGGTCCTCACCAGAAACAGGTGCCTGTGCCATTCTTTCTGTACAGCCTGCAGAATGATGAGCCAAATAAACCTCTTTTCTTTATAAATTACCCAGCCTCAGGCATTTCTTTATAACGATGCAAACAGACTAAGACACAAAGGCAAATAATAACAGTGAAATATGATTAGTAACCTGGAGTCCAAATAAGCGTATATTCTTACATAAATACATAAAAGCTCGAGGAACTTTGGCCTTTATCACTTCTCTTTATCACTCCCCATAAGGCACTGAAACTTATAATTAAATCATGGTTTCACACAATTGTTAATTTCCAAGGCTCTAGTGCTAAGATCAGAGTGAAGATTTGGGGTTCCAGAAAATCAGTCCTTATCCATGTTGCTCCTGATTTAACATCCCATTCTCACCTTTTTTCTCCTTTCCTAGGTAAGTCCCACTCACATTATTGCCTTCTCTATATAGTGTTCAGTTGCCTGGCTAGCTTTCTTCCCTGACATGAGATTGGTGCCCACCTTGGATCTCTATTTGGTTGTTGTGGCCTCAAATCTTTCAATATTTCCCCGAGTATGCCTCTTCATTATACCTGTAGCTCACTGGCTAAGGTGCTCTTAGTTATGAACAGAGATACCCTTAACAATGTCTGTAATTTTTTTTCTTCTAAATTTATTTTTTTAATTGACAGATAAGATTGTGTATATTTGCTGCATAAAACATGATGTTTTGAATTATATATACATTATAAAATGACTAAATCTAGCTAATTAACATATGAGTTACATAATATAGTTATAATCTGTGTGTTCAGAACACTTTATAACCACTCTCTTGGCATTTTTCAAGAATACAATAAATTGTTAACTATTGTCACAATGTTATACAATAGATCTTTTGAACTTATTCCTTCTGTCTAACTGAAATTTTGTATCCTTTGACCAACATCTTCCCCAATCACCATTCTACTCTCTACTTTTAAGAGATCAACTTTTCTAGATAACACATATGGGTGAAGTCATATAGTATTTGTCTTTCTGTGCCTGGCTTATTTCACTTAAAACAATGTCCTCTAGGTCCATCCATGTTGTCACGAATGGCAGAATTTCCTTCTTTTATGGCAGAATAGTATTCCATTGTGTATATGTACCATGTTTTCTTTATCCATCCATCCATTGATGGGCACTTTGGTTATTTCCATATCTTGGCTTTTGTTCAGATATCTCTTCAGATGTCTGAAATTTTCTTTAAAATATTTTAGCATGAACTTCATGATACAAATGTGTTAGTTTTACTCTATCCTTAAGAGCAATCAGTGATTCTATTCAGGAATCCATATCCCAGGAATGGTGAGGTAACAATTAATAAGAAAAAGCACTCTGGAGATGGCTATTGCAAATGTCTTCACTATCTTTCTCTTCCATCAACACTAGACATTTTTCTAATTAGTGTAATTAATAGTAGAAATGAATTTTCATTGTTAAAGTTTATATCTAGGTAATTACACTAAGAGATGTTAGAATTGGGCTGATATAGGTGAAATTGGTGGTATTCAAGATGTGTTTCTTGGCTAAAATATTTTAAAGACACTATCCATCTTTGAATAAACTATAAGCCTTTTACAATTACCATTAGTTTTGGAACATTATGTTTAACCCTAAACCCAGAACCAAGCTGTCATTCTGAAATATTCTGGATCACCTCTAGAATGGATGATTTATCAAATCCCACCACTCCAATAATATTGTATTGCATTTGTCTCAGGTAAACATATTATGCAAGTTGCTTATGGAGCACCAAAAAGGACAGAATTCTAGGATTTCTTTGTTTTGGGATCATATGCCTCTTCTTGACTGCTTGTTAAGTCTATATGTGTAGCAGGATTTGATCTGAGACTTGTTTTCATTACCAAGTTGTAGAGGAGATGCCAACCCCCACCTACTTCTAAGTATTGGTGGTTTCTAAAATCTTCCAAAATGAGCCTAAGAATTGTGATGATCAAATTGCCTTATACCTCCCCCCAATCACAGAATAGTATAGATTTTCCATTATGTATAAGACTATCATGTTAAATACCTTGGTGCCAACTATTTTCTACAATAACAACCGGGATTGTTTCGTCCCATTGGGCTGACCTCTTTGGTCCCAACTCTGGTCTTGAGTAAGTCTTCTCTAACTTTCATCTTGTTTTGGATAACAGATTTTGGCACTGTTATGTCTAGTTCCTTACAATTATTGGTATTAGAGTCATTCATTCATTAATTTATTCAACAATTATTAATTGAATTCTATGCATCATGCAGTGTTGTAGACCCAGAGGACATTTCATTCAACAAGACATGCAAGATCTTATGAGTGAAGATTAGTAAAAGAGTGAACAAATTAATAAAATAATTTCAGATAGCAGTAAGTGCTATGAAAAAATTAAATAAGGTGTTGATGTATGGCATTATAGCAGGAGGTTGGCTATTTTGGAAAGGATGGTCAAGGAAAGCCATTTGGAAGGATAGTAAGAAATATATTAAGCAAAGATCTTATGCTTTCCACCGAGCTTTACAGAGCTTTAATAGGATTAGTAATTAGTATGATTTGCAATGAAGAGTGGCTCTGAGGGTTCCTAACCTTTTAGGAACAGCCAGATTCTCATCAGTGCCCATGCCTCACCCATGGTCTAATCAAAATGTTAAAGAATCCCATAAAAAACCAAGATCTATTTAGCTATCTTGAAGCAATATAATGCACAATTAGCACTTTGACTTTTTTCATTGAATTGATCAGTTGGATCAGTTTGTATTAGATGATTAGTTTAGCATTTTGTAGTTCACAAATAGATGAAGAAAATCATTGAAAACCCAGCTTAACTTAATTAGTATTGATGAAGCACTGAGAATCATAAAATCTGAGATTTAGAAGTGCCTTTAGAGATCAGTGTACCCAGGAAGAAGATGAATTATGCAAAATTAACCCCAAAATGCTCACCTTATACTCTGAAAGCTCTCATGTTTATATTGCAACTTACCAATAAAGATTTTTCAAAGATTTTTGGCATTTATATTTCACTTACTGTAAGACAGCTTGTAAGGATCTGTTTTTATGTATTTTATTTTTAAATTTTATTATCTCAAAGTATTAAGGGGGTATAAATATAACAATGATGAGATGGGGCAGGGACCCCTTCTAGGGGTCTACTGCCCTCCCAAACCAATATAGAAATAAAGGAAAATCTTGAGTTCCTTCAGGGAAAGTTTCAGGCACATGGCTAGCCTTGAAAAGTAAATGGGAAACTTAATGAGAACAATGGCCCTCCAAGTGAGCCAGTGTCATTAGGTGTTTTAGTTCCCTATGGAAACTAAAAGATAGCATCTTAAGATATATTTTAAAAAAAAATTTAAAAAAAGATATATTTTTAAAAATTTATTTTATTTTAAAAAATTTTTATATGTTAATGGAAAAAGTATTTTAATTAAAAACAACACCTGGGTGATTTCCTGACTGGTTAAAATCAAGAATACATGAAAAATTTTAAATGATATCATTCAATTTTCTTTAGAAGCCAAACCTTTCATTATATGACCTAGAAAACTCCTGATACTTTTTAAATTAATTTTTATTTCAAAATATTAGGGGGCACAAGTATTTTTGTTATTAATACATGGATGAATTGTATAATGTATTTGTACAAGTCAGGGCTTTTAGTGTGTCTGTTGCCGGAATAGTATACATTGTACCCATAGGAGAGTTTTTATCCCTCCCCCTTCTTTGTTTCCAATGTCCTTTACACTACATTAGGACCATGTGTACCCATCATTTATTAGTGAGAACATTTGGTGTTTGTTTTTACATTCCTGAGATACTTCACTTAGGATAATGTTCTCCAGTTCCCTCCAAGTTACTGCAAAAGACATTATGTCATTCCTTTTTATGGCTGAGTAGTACTCCATTATATATATATATATATATATATATATATATCACATTTTATATATATATATATATATATCACATTTTATTTATCCACTCATCAATTGATGAGCACTTAGATTGATTCCATATCTTTGCAATTGTGAATTGTGCTGTGATAAACATTCAGGTACAAGTGTCTTTTTGATAAAATGACTTATTTTCCTTTGGGTAGATATGCAGTAGTGGGATTGCTGGATTGAATGGTAGGTCTACTTTTAGTTCTTTGAGGAGTCTCCATGCTATTTTCCATAGAGGTTGTACTAGTTTGCCAACAATATGATATTGTATTGAGAAAACTCTAAAGACTCCACAAAAAGACTACTAGAATTGATAAATAAATTGAGCAAAGTCTCAGGTTATAAAATCAATGTACACAAATCAGTAGCATTTCTATATTCTAATAACAGTCAAGCTGAGAGTCAAATCAAGAACACAACACCCTTTACAATAGCTGCAAAGAATATAAAATACCTAGGCATGTACGGTATATGGAGGTAAAAGATCTCTATAGGAGAACTACAAAACACTGATGAAAGGAATCCTAGATGACTCAAACAAATGGAAAAACATCCCCTGTTCATGGAATGGAAGGATCAGCATTGTTAAAATGTCCATACTGCCCAAAGTGATTTACAGATTTAATGCAATTCCCATCAAAACACCATGTCATTTTTCACAGATCTAGAAAAAATAATCCTAAACTTCATCTGGAACCAAATAAAAGGCCAAATAACCAAAACAATCTTAAGCAAAAAGAACAAATCTGGATGCATCACATTACCTGAATTCAAATTATACTATAAGGCTATAGGAACCAATACAGCATGGTATTGGTATAGAAGTAGAGACATAGACCAAAGGAACAGAATACAGAACCCAGAACTAAAACTGTATATCTATGACCAACTGATTTTCAACAAAGCAGACAACATACACTGGGGAAAGGATGACATATTCAATAAATGATGCTGGGAAAATTGGATAGTCACATGCAGAAGAATGCAACAGGATCCCTATCTCTCAGCATATACAAAAATTAACTCAAGATGGACTAAAGACTTAAATGTGGAACCAGCCCCACAATTGAACAAATTTCAATGACCCCTACATAGTCCTTTCCCTTAACTAACTACTTGACCTTTTGAGTTGTTTCCCAGAAATGGTAGATTTTCTGCAAGACAGAGGAGCTGAGATCCTGAAGGCCCCTGGTCACACTTCCTGATAAGATTCACCACCCCACGCAGCCTGCCCCTAATGCATGTAGCCCCTTGTTAGTTACACCATGACCTGCCCCAATGCATGTTACCCCTCCTTTAAAAGCCCATGATCTCTGTTAGTCAGAGTAAGGAATTTGAGGCAGCTTCTCTCATTCTCCTGACAAGACATCTGTCATATTAAAAATTCCTTTCTTCCTTGGCAATCCACATTGTCTAAACAATTGGATCTTTGTGCCATGTGCAACTGGACCTAGGTCGAAACTCCCTTGTGCTTTCAGTAAAAATTATGAGGCCTCATTGGGGATGGCATTGTTTGTGGTTTGTGGCTGCAGAATGTGGAAAGACCAAAAACTTCCCTTAGCAGCTGCCTGGCTATGTTTGTTGGAGGACAGCTTTGGACTCTCCCTCTAGCTCCGGCATTACTGGTCTCCACAGCATTCTTAGTGGCCTTCATCGCATTGGTGATTGCCTCCGGATTGACTGTGCACTAAAGAACTCTGGATTTGGATTTTGACATTTGTGTCTGGATGGGCAAGTGCTATTTGAAGGTACCACACAGTGGGGGGAGGATGCCCCTCTCAATTTGGGGAATTCTGAGGGAATTTCCATTTGTTTTGGGTTGGATATGCTCCCAGCCGTTTGGTTTGTGAGAGTGGGAACTAACCTAACTGTTCTGATTTGGCACTCCCAAGGCTTATTAGGTGAAACTGCAGTTTGTTTGTTTGAAACCTCTTGAATTTGCCTTTTGTAAAAATTATTATTTCATCATATTATGGGGGTACAAATATTGTTAAGGTTACATATATTGCCCTTGCCATCCCTTCCCTCCCCACCATGTCAGAGCTTCAAGCATGTCCATCCTCCAAGTGTTTATCTGCATTGATGTGTGGAATGTAAATGTGGAGTCTGTTAAGCTCTTTGTCTCTATTTTCTTTTTGCCTACTTTAAATTTGCTGTTGATGTTATTATAAGTGCAGTCCAAGGTCTGGGAAGTTGAAAGACACCTCTCATGGTAGTTCCTATTGTGGCAGGTTCTAAAGTCTTAAAGGTTCAAAGATAACTCCCTCCTAAAGTCTGGGATACTAGAAGACATCTCTGTCCTAAGGTCTAGGAGATTGAATGACATCTCCATCCTTGGAGGCAACTGGACCAAGATGCAGGGACGCCCACTTTTGGACAGGGAAAGAGGAATGGAAACATAATGTATACAGATTTATGTGGAACTTCAGAGGATCTTGTGGCTAGAGTTCTTAGATAAAATGTATCGAAACTTTGTGTGCATGTGTATATGTTTAGATGTGTTCTGTGCATGTACACATGTTATAGGTCTACATGGTACCAAGATTGGCTTATAAATAAGCCCAAATACTTTTCAAATTCACATTAATTTAGTAATCTTTGATAAATGAGCTGGTTTTTAAAAATTGTTGATAAAATAGCAATAAAAATGTCTTCAAAATTGTCAGTACACATTTTTGCTTGAGTTTACTAGTCATTTTTATATTTGAAGGTGTCAGGGTTTGGCACAAAGGTAATAAAACTAAAAACACAGCCAAAACAAAATTATCTGTGTTTGTAAGATTTGTAATAAGTAAGACTAATTTAATATTGCTTGTTGAATAAAAAGAACTATGTCTCCTGAGTTATCAGCAAAAATACCCATGTGTTTAAATTTAAGGTTCTTACTCAGGTAAAAATGTAGACACGCCTAAACAAAAATAAGTGTCAGTAAATTAGAATAAATAAAACTCTAAGCAAATGATAGCACAAAAACAGAAACTTATGGTCAAAGGTTTATGAAGATATTTTAGTTTTGGTTACTCTTTCTGAGTACTGGTTGCAAGTTAGCCTGTTAGGTGTACATTGTGTTGCCATAGCAAAGGCCTTTGCCTAGAAAAATTTTTTAAAAAGAATCCTTGAACAATTAATTATTGTGTAGTAATTTATTTAAAAATGAACAAAATGGTTATTCTTAGAATCCAAAGATAATCTCAAACAATCTTATTCTTTGGAAGTATTACATGTAATTGAATTTTCACTTAAGTAAAAAAAAATGTTTTGAGGCCAGTTAGATTGTTTTTAAAAGGAGGGGAAAGGTGTATATGGACATAATGGGTGAGCTGCGCACCACCTGAGGGTTGGACACGCTTGAAGCTCTGGCAAGGTGGGGTGGGGGAGGGGTGGCAGGGGCAATATATGTATCCCCAACAATACTTGTACCCCCATAATAAATAAATAAATTAATTAAAAAAATAAAATAAAATAAAATAGCTTGATCTTGATCCTTATGTAAAAAAATGATGACTTTGTGCCATTATTTGAGATACTAAGGATTGATGTTAGAGGTTTATTTGGTCTACCATTAGGTGATGTCATGTCAATAAATTTTATTTTGGGATATTGGTATTAGAAAGATCAAATTAATTAACATCTTTAAGCAGGATGTGTTCTAAAACTTCTACTGTATTTATAGAACTTAAAGATGTTACATTGTTCAGAATAGCAAGTCTTACTACAATACATATGTTTGTTATTTTGGTAGTTTTTTTAAGTTTAAAAGTAATAGTTAAAACTACATTTTGTTATTGTTTCTTGGTTTATGTTTTAAATTTCATTTCCCATTTTTATTTATGAAAATATGTTTAGATATTAAACTTAAGACATTAAATTACTTTATTGAGAGTATAATTAATCACATTGCTTGTATATCTAATATTCACAGGCTATCAAAATGGTTAAGTAAACTGCTAAAATAAATTAGGCAAATGTAAATGAGATAAATGTAATAAAATTGCTTCTTTTGAAATCTACTTCTTTTGAAACTTCTCACATCTATATCTCAGAAGTCCAACTTTTGCTGTGTCTTACAGCTTTCAGTTTTTCCTCCCCTTGAGAAGGCCTGAGATGGCAACTCTCTCCTTCAACCTTTTCATCAGCTCCTGTAACTTTTTTTCCCTTTTGGTTCTAAGTCTGCTGTTAAGGGCTGATGCTGAAATGTTTATTGATATGTCTGAATTTTTCAGCATGGTCAAAAATCTTCCTGTACTGTTACTAAGAGTTGTATATTCCCCCTTCTCGAGGTATTAGTTTTCTAGTTTCTTGTTTCCTTGATAATATAATGTTGCACAGTCTTCTTATGACTGATAAATTCTGGTATCCTTTTCATGAGGCTTGACTTCCAAGTTGTTTAGATGGGCTTCCCATAAGAAAAAACAATTGCACTAAAGAAGGTGTTTCCTAATCTTTGATAACTGGCCTGATAAACAAAGATTTGATGTTTTATTAAGGTAATTCCTATGTTGTCCTTATTAGGTTTTTGATTATTTGGGAAAACAGCTTTAAAAAGTTAGTTTTTCTGTATGGCTTTTAAAGTCTTCTGATTATCACTCTTGGTTAAGTGTATTGCTATTCTTTTACAGCAACCTGTGATTCTGTTTTGATCATATGTTTTGAGCCTTTTACCATCTTTGGGAAATGTCCATAAAATCTAGATAATTTGAATGTTTAGCTACCAGTAAGCTTCCATTTTTTTGTCATTGTTGGAACTAGGCAGGACTTATAACCTTTTTTGTTTAGAATGTTGTTTGCTCATTCTGATCCAAGAGTCTCCAAATCACTAGCTCAAATGGTTTTAACAAATGCTTATGTTTTGTATAGCAAATTCCTATGAATCTGACAGTAGCTCAATGCTTATAGACAGGTTAATTTTATAATCTTGCTTTTGGTGTTTCATTTTTTTGCTCTTATGTTGCTTAAAAGGTTTTGAAGTTTGATAAATGCCTATCAACCTCTAATCCAGCCTGGCCTAGAACATTTAATTGGCTATAAGTGTTTTGACTTTAAGTCCCTTGGCCACAGGGTCCCACTGAGGGACAGGATGGAACCAGGGCAGGTAGTCACATCACCCTGGCAACAACGGGACAAAATAAAAGTTTGGCCATTGATGCTGCCTCTGGCAAATCTTGGCCAAAATGGTGGAGCCTAGGCACCTCCCCCACTGACTGAATGGACTCCCTCTTAGCTAAGGAGACCCTAAGGGAAAACAAACCTTAAAAATGAGTTCCTGGCCATGAAGGGAAGGGAGGTCAGACACATCTTGTTATACACCCATTCTGTTGGTCAAAAGGAAAAAACCTGGAACCCAGGAATACCAGTTTGTTCAAGATCTAAGGTCAATAAACCAAATAGTAGAGGATATTCTTCCTATGTTACCTAATCCTTACACCCTTGTTACCACTTTATCTGGAAATTTTGCCTGATTTTCAGTAATAGATTTAAAAGATGCTTTCTCTTGCATTCCTCTTGCTCCCAAATCCCAAGTACTATTTGCTTTTGAATAGGAAGACTTAAAGTCTAAAGCCAAATGCCAGTACTGCTGGACTGTCATTCTTCAGGGGTTTAGAAAATAACTCCCCAACAATCTTCAGAAAATTCTAGCCAGAGATTTAAGGTAAATAGTTTTAGGCAAGGTAATGATTTTATAGTATGTAGACAATATCCTGATAGCCAGTGAGACTGAAGCTGAATCAAGGTAACATGACATAATTGTATTAAATTTATTGGCTAACAAAGGGTATAAAGGATCTCAAAAAAGAAAAAGCTCAGATATCACTTTCCACTGTCAAATACTTGGAGTTTGAATTGTCTCTTGAAACTCAGAACCTCCTTCCAGATTGGAGAAAGGCTATAAATCGAATAGCAGTCCATACCACCCACAAGCAGTTGGAAGAATTCTTGGGTATGGCTGGGTTTTGCCAGATTTAGATTCCTAACTTCAGACTAATAGCAAAACCCCTCTATAAAGCCTTAAAAGGGGAAGAAAAAGAACTACTTACTTGTACCAGGAATGCCACAAGGCTTTCTTAACTATTAAAAATTAATGAATGTCAATGCATTGGGCCCCTTGACTTATATAAGCCCTTTGATTTGTTCATTCAATAAAGGCAATTAATTGGACTCAGGGTATTGAAGCAAACTTTGGGGGATCATAAGCAACTTGTACCTTATTTCTCTGAGTAATCGGATGTGGTAATAAAAGGATGATCCACTTGTCTGAGAGCAGTAGCTGCTATTTTACAGGAAGCTGAAAAGCTTACTCTTGGGCAACTGGTGATTGTTCACACCATGCATTTTGTATTACCCCTACTAGAACAAAAAAGAGGCTTTTAGTTACCAGCAAGTGGATGGATGGGTAAATATCAGGCTATTTTGTTAGATAATCCTAATGTAACTCTGAAGCTGGTGTCCACCTTAAATCCAGCCACCTTGCTGCCCATGGACTCTCATTCCCCATTCTATGATTACATTCGAATTATTGACCAAGTGTATTCTAGTCTCCAGGATTTAACTGATAAGCCCCTGTCAGACCTAGATGAGGAGCTCTTTATGGATGGAAGCAGCATTAGGAAACAAGGACAATGCAAATCCGAGTATGCTGTGGTTACTGGCCAAAAGGTAATTGAGGCACAAGCTCTACTTCCTGGGATGTTTGAAAACATATATCCTATATGTCTAGCTTGTCCTTTGGAGATTTTCACTGGGCTGGCAAGACAACTCTTCAGTTAAGATCTCTCAGTGTATTGCATCTTCTGCTGACATATCTCAATGCTGGATCAGCTACCTAAAACTGTTTTCATAAATGACTATGGGAATTTTAGGATGGAGATTCCATCTGGGGAATACTGGGCCAATATTTCCTGGGAAGGATCCAAGATGGGGATTGGTACTTCTTTTGATATACTTTACTACCTTGGTGGGGAGAGAGTGGTAACTCAGCAACATGTACTAAAAAGTTTCAGTTATAGGCCCAACATGTTCATTCTTCCTCATACCCCAACTATGTTCCATTTCAGCAGGAAGCAGCCAAATAGATTGATGTCCTGATTTGCCCAAGATTGAGGAATTAACTAAAAATAAGGGGGGAGTTGTAATCAGTCCCCTATTGAACAAATTTCAATGACCCCTACATAGTCCTCTCCCTTAACTAACTACTTGACCTTTGGAGTTGTTTCCCAGAAATGGTGGATTTTCTGCAAGACAGAGGAGCTGAGATTCCGAAGGCCCCTGGGCACACTTCCTGATAAGATTCACCATCACACACAACCTGCTCCCAATGCATGTAACCACTTGTTAGTTACACCGTGACCTGCCCCAACACATGTGGCCCCTTCTTTAAAAGCCCATGATATCTCTTTGTCAGAGTGAGTGATTTGAGGCATCTTCTCCCATTCTCCTGACAAAGCAACTGTCACATTAAAAATTCCTTTCTTTCTTGGCAATCCACATTGTCTCAATAATTGGATCTTTGTGCAATGAGCAACTGGACCTAGGCTGAAACTCTCTGGCAGTTTCAACAACAAATGTAAGATCTGAAACCATAAAAATACTGGAATAAATCATAGGAAAAACTCTTCTAGACATCAGCCTAGGCAAAGAATTTATGACTAAGACCCCAAAGGCAAATACAGCAACAATAAAAAAAAAAAGTGGGACTTAAAATATATTTTTGTGTTGTTTTTAAGAAACTCCCAGTGGTTGGAAAATGCAGATAAGGGGGAACTGAGGAACTGAAATCTGACTGCCATTCTTTGCTCTAAATTTCCCCCTGAGGGGCCTGTAATACCTATTTTAACATTCCTTTCTGCTGATCCATGAATGTCTGAATCTACCAATGCTCCCTCACTTCAGGATATCCAACCTTTTGGGGTCAAGCCAATGTATAACTTCCATGTATTGATTTATAATTTTACCTGCCTAAAATGTCCCTCTTCCTTTAAAAATCCTGCCTTGTAAGCCATCAAAGAGTTCAGTTTTGAAGTGTTAGCTGCATGGCACTTACTTCTTGCATGGCACCCTGCAATAAAGCCTCTTTCTCCTGCTGCAACTCTCAGCTTCTGTGTCTGGCTTTATTGCACTTGGTGAGTGGACCCCAGTTTGGTTTGGTAACAATAATGTGAGAACATTAAAGTCTAAAAACAAAATAAACAAATCACCCATCATATTTATAGATGGTCCTTAACTTAGGATTTTTCAACTTTACAATCATGGGAAATATAAAAGAGTATCAGATTCAGCATAAACTTACCAGCATTCAGTATCTTCATTTTTAGGGCTTTACTAATTAAGTGGGTGAAAAATGTTACCACTTTTTTATTGAGCATAAATTTACTTGTTGAATTTCCTCTTTTGTGCATTGTCTGTTCACATCTTTTTCTTGTTTATTTGTTGATCTATCTATATAGATGTTTGCCTTCAGAAATTTTTGCTGCAAATATTTCTCCCAGATGGCTTTTGGCTTTTTATTTTCTCTTATATAGAATGTAAAAAATTATTTGTCCATCTTTTTCTTTGTGACTAGAAAGTGCTTAGAAAGTCAGTATCCTCTACAAAGTTTTTGATAAATGATAAGTAAAATTCAATTTCTTTCCCCTTTTTATTTGTTATATTTTGCCCCTTTATTTATATTAGAAGTGTATTTATATAAAACTTTTTATTCATATTTAGTGTGATATATATGTTCATGTTATTGTTCATTTGTTAACAAATTATCCCTATTTTAGTTATTGTCTATCCTTTTCCCATCTTAAAAAGATAAAATTACTTTTTATTTATAGTTGAATGTATATATTAATATAATGTGTTCCATATATTTTAGTAGCTTTATTGAGGTATAGCAGATGTATGATGAATCACCTATACTTAAAATGTACCACCACCATAATCAAAATAATGAATATATATTAAATGAGTACATATAGCACTCTCCAAATGTTTCTGCACCCTTTTGTATTCTCTCCTTCTTGTCCCTCTTTCTCCTCTGAGATCCTTCTTCCCATCCCCAGGCAACCACTAGCTACTATGGATTAGATTGCATTTTTTAGAATTTTGTATAAATGGAGCCCCATAGAATCTTCCTTTTTGGTCAGGCTTATTTCATTCTGCATAATTATTTTGAGATTTATCCATGATGTAGTGTGTATCAATAGTGCACTTGTTTTATTGCTGAGTAGCATTCCCTTGGATGGATATACCCTTGATTATTTATTTATTCATCTGTTGATGACCATTTGGTTCATTTAAAGTTTTTGGCTACTACAGATTAATCTGTTATGAACATTCATATACGAGTCTTTGTATGGACATATGCTTTCATTTCTCTTAGGTAAATATCTAAGAGTGGAATGGCTGAATTGTATTGTCAGTGGATGTTTAATATTTTAAGAAACTGTCAAACTGTTTTTCATAGCATTTGTCTCATTTTATATCACTACTAGTAGTGAAGGGGAGTTTCAATTCTTCCACATCTTCACTAATATTTTACATGATCAGTCTTTTTTAATTTTTACCATTCTAGTGGATGTGTATGGTATTTCATTGTGACTTTAGTTTGCATTTCCTTAATAACTAATGATATTGAGCATCTTTTCAGGTTCTTATTTGCCATTTGTGATAAAAGTTTAGAATAATCACGTTCTCTTGATGAATTGACCCTGTTATCATTATGAAATAATCAATTTTTTTCCTGGTAATATTTTTTACTCTGAAATCCTTGATATTAATATAGCTACTCAAGCTTTATTTGATTAGTGTTATTATGGTCCATTTGTTTATTCTTTTACTGTTAATGTATTTGTGTCTTTATATTTATGATATGTTTCTTATAGGATCTTCCATTTTTATCCAGTCTAACAATATCTAAATTTTAATTGGGACAATTAGAATACTTATATTTAATATAATTATTGTTATGATTAGGTTTAAGCTTATTATCTTGCTGTTTCTCTTTTGTCTCATCTTTTTTTTCCTCTATTATCTGCCTTCTTTTGAATTAATTGAATATTTTTTATTCCATGTTATCTCCTTTGTTGTATTATTAGCTTATAACAATGTTTTCTTATTTTAGTGATTGATTTAGGGTTTATGCTACACATTTTTATGTTATCTGTTTACCTTCAACTGTATGCCACCTCATATATAATATATACCACTTCACATATAGTATAAAAAACCTTACTTTAGTAAGTTTAAATTTTTTCCCTCTTGGTCTTGGTGTGTGTGTTGCCACAATACATTGTTATTACTTTTAGTATACTTAATTATCTTTTTTTATTGTGGGAAATATACATAATATATAATTTACCATCTTAACCATCTTTATACAATTCAATGGCATTAGTACATTCACACTGTTGTGAAACCATCACCACCACCCATTTCCAAAACTTTTTCATCACTCCAAACTGAAACTCTGTACCCATTAAAAAAAATAACTCCACATTACCCTCACCTCCAGCCCCTGGCATCCACTATTCTACTTTCTGTCTCTATGAATTTCACTAGGTACCTAATATAAGCAGAAGCATACAATATTTGTCCTTTTGTGTCTGGCTTATTTCACTTAGTGTACTGTTTTCATGTTTCATCCATGTTTTGGCATGTGTCAAAATTTCATTCCTTTCTAAAGCTGAATAATGTTCCATTGTATGTATATACCACATGTTGTTTATCCATTCATCCATTGGACATTTAGGTTGTTTCTACCTTTGGGCTGTTGTGAATAATGTTGCTATGAACATTGGTGCACAAATATCTATTCAAGTTTGTGTTTTCAGCTCTTTTGAATATACACCTAGAAGCAGAGTTCCTGGATTTTATGGTAATTTTATGAAAAATAGTTAATTACCTTTTGAAAAGGTTTAAATAAAAATTTAAATTGTAATTTAAATGGTGACTTAAAATAAAGATCTTCTATATTTACTTGTGTAGTTAACATTTCCAGAGCCCTGAATTCTTTTGTGAAGATATATATTTCCAAATATTTATTTCTAATATTTATAAAGGTTAACTATTTGTTCTAACAGTTGAACTTTAGAATATAATTGTCAATTTTCAGGAAAAAAACATTATTTAGGATTAAAAATTGAATTTCAGGTTATCTAAAACATAGAGAGAACAAAGAGAAGACATTCAATCTTTCCAACCCACAATTTGTCATGATTTTTCATTTATTCAGGTCTTTTTTACAAAGCACCAATAACATTTTACAATATTATTTTTTCAGCTTCTATACATATTTTATGTTTATTTCTTCTTGCTTTTAAGACATTATATTTCTATTGAATGAATTTTTAAGAAAACTATGCTTTATTTCTTTTTAATGAATGTACAGAATACTATAGACTTCTGAATATTTATCATTTACTATTTCCTTAAGTAAGCTTTCATTAAGACTAGTGATTGTTATTTTTAGTTTGAATGCCTTGGATTTCTAGGTATATAATTATGTCATTGCAAAATAATACACAAGGTTATTCTTTTGCTCTCATTTCTTTTAAATGACTTACCGCATTAATAAAAATTTGCAAAATGCTACTATATAAAAACGACGAACATAAATATTTGTTATTGTTGTTCCTGAGCTTATGTGGACTTTCTCTAGAAATTTGCTATTGACTATAATGATGACAGGTTTCTGATAAGGACTATTAATTCTATATATTAATGGGAAAACCTTCAATTCCTTTTTAAAAATACCTTTAAATGTGCAATTTTAGCAAATGCCTTTCTGCAGTTATTGTATTATCGACATAATTATATTAGTGCATGTCATTATATTTTATCATTCCTGCATTCCCAAGATAAGCCCTGCCTTACTGTAGCAGGTTATTCTTGTCTTAAATTGTTATAATCTGTGTGTTAGTATCTTCTTTAAAGTGTTAGTGAATCTGTGTTATTGCTTTTAGGGCAGCCAAGAAGCAGAGAACCTCATGCAACTCCACAATTAGTATTGAGGGAGAAGATACATAAGAATATAAAGGGTGGTGGCCTCATTAAACAGCAAAGGAAAAGATATTCTTTGCAGCATTTTCCTTACCGTAAGGCCTTATAGGCTGCATTCCTTAAAATTATGGCAATTAGCATAACTATAGCTGGCAAATACAGGTCCAGCTTAAAAATTGGAAAAATAGGTAAAATATTAATAAAAGATCATTAAATCCATTTTTAGAACAGTAACAGACTCCTCTCTGCAATACTTACATTGACTTTTCCATACGGTCTGGATGGAGTGGAAAGCAGTGGCAAGAAATTATTTTAAGGTTTTAGGATATACATTTTAAACTATACTATCTCAAAACTAAGGTTCATAAAAACAACTTTATTGAGACATTTCTCTAGAAGTGAAAAACTCCAAATAATTCCACCTCTTACTTCACCACCATAAGGTAAACCTTTCTTCAATGCTTTCCTATTACTCTGTGACATCTTCTTGGAGACAAGAAATGTATTTTGTGTGTGCGTGTGTGTGTGTGAATGTGTGTGTGCACGCGTGTGTGTGTGTTCTTCACATCCCCAGAGCTGAGTACATGTTAAACATTCTATAAATAATTGAATAAATTAAGAAAAAATTGGAGAATAATGGGGGTATTAGAGATCAACAAAATGAGGCTTAAAACACAGCTTGGCAACAGGGAAAGCAATTGCAGGACAATTGTTTTTTGTTCTATTAAATAAAATAAAATTGAGGAAGAAACTTCACAGTTTTCTGTGCCATAACTTTAACCAAGTTTATTAGATTTAGCCAGTGCTTATGTCCCTTTTTTCTTTTTTTTTTTTTTAGACAGAGTCTCACTCTGTCACCCGGGCTAGAGTGCCGTGGCGTCAGCCTAGCTCACAGCAACCTCAAACTCCTGGGCTCAAGCAATCCTTCTGCCTCAGCCTCCCGAGTGGCTGGGACTACAGATGTGCGCCACCATGCCCGGCTAATTTTTTCTATATATTTTCAGTTGGCCAATTAATTTCTTTCTATTTTTAGTAGAGACGAGGTCTCGCTTTTGCTCAGGCTGGTTTTGAACTCCTGCCCTTGAACGATCCGCCCACCTAGGCCTCCCAGAGTGCTAGGATTACAGGCGTGAGCCACCATGCCCGGCCATGTCCATTTTCTTATACTAATAATTCAGGAATTTTTTTAATCCAAATATGCTCCCTTTGGCAATTGAAGTTGCAGGGTTAACATCTCTTTTGTTGACATAAACCATAGAAACTTCAGTTACATGATCTATTATCTGATTACAGCTGTGATTTTGAAGTAATTTTTAAGAATGAACACCTTTTTTTCTAATAGTTTTTTAGAACAGTTTTAGGTTCACAGCAAAATTAAGAGGAAAGTACAGAGAGTTTCCATATACCTCCTTCCTCCACACTTGCATAGACTCCCTCATTATCAACAACGTCCCCAAAGTATACATTTCTTACAGTTGATCAACCTGCACTGGTACATCATTATCACCTAAAGTCCGTAGTTTACATTAGAGTTCAGTTTTGGTGTTGTACATTCTATGGGTTTGGATGTATAATGACATGTCTCCACCATTATAGTATCATACAAAGTAGTTTTGCTGTCCTAAAATTCCTCTGTGCTCCACCTATTTCTTCCTCCCTCCCCCATAACCCCTGACAACCACTGACCTTTTACTGTCTCCACACTTTTGCCTTTTCCAGAATGTTATATGGCTGAATTTATACAGTATGTAGCCTTCTCAGATTGGTTTCTTTCATTCAGTAATATGCATTTAAGTGTCCTTTATGTCTTTTAATGGCCTGATAGCAGAATGAACACTTTGGGAAGAGTTTTTGCTCACAGGCCAAGCCCAGGACTGTAGAAGAGGATTTGCAAAGGTATTTATTAACCCTGTTCTTTTTCTGTTGGCTTTCTCCTGCTCTATTCTGTTAGTGCTTCATTTAGTTTCTTATTAGGCAAGAAACTACAGTGGGATTGATCTTAGTTCTACACAGAAAGAGCACTTAGCCAATATTGCTTTGCCAGTAGGAGAGCAGGAGTGGACTGTACTGTATACTCTTCTATAGGGATCCCTCACACCATGTGGCATTCAGTTCTATAAAATTATCTTAAGAGGAATTTCAGAACGATCTTGTGAAAATCACTATGTTTCATCCATATCTTTGAAAAGGTGACTTTTGGCCCTAATTAAGTAGCAAATTTTATTTTAGAAAATAAGTTTGAAGCAATTATCTAGGATCCATGTTTTTTATTCTGATTTTCAAACACTAGTCCATGAAACATCTCCATCAAAATCATATCGAAAGCTATTTAAAAACAAGAGATTTCCAAGCTGAGACCCCAAGATAAATATATATATTAAATTTCTTATTAAGATAAAAATTACATAACATAAAATTTACCATTTTAAATTGTACAACTGACTGTGTTCTTTTTAAATATTCACAATGTTGGCAACACTCCCCAGTATCTAATTCCAGAATATTTCCATCACCTCTAAAAGAAAGGTTTTACCTCCAAATCTCCCCTCCCCTCATCCCCTAGAAACCAATAATCTACTTTCTGTTTGTATATATTTGCCTATTCTGAACTTTACCATAAATGGAATCATACAATATGTGGCCTTTTCTGTTTGGGCTTCTTTCACTTACATAAAGTGATCAAGGTTCATCCCTGTTGTAGTATGTGTCAGTACTTCATTTCTTTTGATGGCTGAATAATATTCATTGTATGGATAGAGCATATTTTTTTCATCCATTTATTAGTTGTTTCCACTTGATTGTTTCCACTTTTGCCTGTTATGAGTAAAGTTGCTGCAAACATTCATGTACAAGTTTTTGTGTGGACATGTATTTTCAATTTTCTTGGGTATATACCTAGGATTAGAATTAATGAATCATATGGTAACTGTATGATTAACTTTTTGAGGAACTGCCAAATTATTTTTCACAGTGACTGCACCAATTTACATTCTCACTAATAGTATATGAGAGTTCCAATTTCTTCACACTTGTCAACACTTGTTATTTTCCATTTATTTATTATAGTCATTCTAGTGTATGAAATGCTATCTCTTCATGGTTTTGATTTGCATTCCCCTAATAATGAATGATTTTAAGCATATATTCATGTGCTTATTGATTATTTGTATATCTTCTTTGAAGAAATGTCTATTCAAATAATTTTCCCATTTTAAAATTGGGTTATTTATCTTTTCATTGTTGATTTATAAGATTTTTTGTATATTCTACATACTCAACCCTTACCAGATATGTGATTTACAAATATTTTCTATCATTTTGTGAGTTGTCTTTTCACTTTCTTGATGGTGCCCTTTGACGTGCAAAAGTTTTTAATTTGGAGGAAGCCTAACATCTATTTTTTCTTTTGTTGTTTCTGCTTTGAGTATCATTTTCAGGAAACTCTTGCCTATTCAAAGGTCATGAAGATTTCTACCATTGTCTTCATCTAAGAGTTTAATAATTCTAGCACTTACATTTAGGTCTTTGATTCATTTGGGTTAATTTTTGTATATGGTGTGGGGTATAGGTGAACAATTTATTCTTTTGCATGTGGATATTCAGTTGTGCCATCAATGAAAAGACAATTCTTTCCCATTTAATGATCTTGGAACAGTTGTTGGAAATCTGTCACAGTAGAAGAATGGTTTATTTCTAATCCACTGATCTGGATATCTATCTTCATGCCATTACACACAGTCTTATTTATTATAGATTTGTAGTAAGTTTGAAATAGAATAGTACGCATCCAACAACTTTGTTCTTTTTCTCAACATTATTTTGGCTATTCAGGGTCTCTTGCATTTCCATATGAAATTTAATGTCAGCTTGTCCATTTCTGCCAAAATGACAGTAGAAATTTTATTGAGATTGCATGGAATCTATAGTTCAGTTTGGAGAGTATTGCCACCTTTTTAATATTAAGTCTGCCAATCTATGAACACTGGATATCTTTCCATTTATTTAGGACTTCTTTAATTTCTTTCAACAGTATTTTGTGGTTATCAGTGTACAGTCTTGCACTTCTTTGGTTAAATTTATTCTGTAGTATTTTATTATTTTATGCTATTGTAGATGGAATCTATTTTTAGTCTCATTATGTTATTGTTCATTGCTAGTGTACAGAAATACAAACAATTTTTGTATATTGATATTGTGCTCTGCAACTTTGCTAAACTCATAAGTGAGTAGGCTGGAGACAGGATGGGCCTCAGGGCATCAGAGAAGATGGGCAGAAAAGATGACTGAAAGTGTTCTCCATTCTCCAGCAAGGGAGAAGCCTGATGGCCAGAAAGAACACAGGAACCACAGCACATAGCACTTGGATAGGCTCAACTTGAGGATAAGACAATGAGTGAAAGAAGACAAAGTTCTGCAGCACGCAGGCATGCATTTGGGTCCAAATGATCCCTAGAACACCAGAGGGAGGGCAAGCTAGTAACTAGAAGTATCTCTGGGGCACCAGTAGGCCAGCAAAGATGGCTAAAAGTTCAACTGGTTCTCCCAAAGCTTAAAGGCTGCTGGCTTAAAACAACTGGGAACACTAGTGCTAGGGCAGGCTAGTACCTGGAAGGATCCCAAAGGCATAAGCTCAAGGCAATTATGGCAATTAAAGGAAACCAATTTTCCACAGGCTGTGATCAGATTCCAGCACATGAGCAAGCCACAGCCCACAAGAGACCCTGATAACATGGCACTCAGGCAGCATAGTGGCCTGAAGGACCCAGGGACCTTGCAAAGACAGAAGATGTGTGGCAGGAAGAGCGAGTCTACAACACAAGGTGCATACTGTAGCCAACAGGGCTCTTATTTCCATAGAAACAGGCCAGTTGACCTTATGAAGGACCCATTAACCTTAGTGAGTAAGACAGAAAGAGAACTGAAGGGTCCCAAACACCACCACATGACAAAATAAAAAGTGGTCAAAAGTTCACCAGTTTCCCCAGCAAGGGGGAAGGCCAGTGAGCTTAAGAACTAAAGGAACTCAAGCATAGAGTCAGGCTGATACTCAGATAATTCTCTGGAGGCACTGTTTGGAAGATACAACAGTGGCCAATAAGAATCAAAGTTCTAGGCCACAAGCCTACTGGTGTTCTTGGGAAATGTGGCTCTTCTTGGCCATCATAGTACCTTCTGATGGTGCCCTGGTAATGTTCCCCACACCATCCTGCCTTGCTGCTAAGGTTCTGATCAACTTCAGACCATTAGCCTTCCCCCTTGCTAAGAAACCAAGGGCACTTTCAGTCACCCTCCCTGCAGTGAACTGAATTGGGGGAATGAGAATGCAGTGCAGGGACTGTCTGGTCTATAGCCTATCCACTCATTGATGTTGCAGTGATCCTTTGGGCCACAAACTTGACCATGTGGCCTAAAGCATCCTCCACAGCATGACCATGCTGGTAGGCTGGTGACTGAATGTCCTGCAGGGCATCAGCTAACTGGAAGAAAGGTAGCTGAAAATTTTCCCATTTCCCCAGTTCAGGAGAAGTTGATAGCCTGAAGGACCACCAGAAACCTAGCACATGTGCATGCTCATGCCTGGATGGTACTACTAGGGCACCACCTGGAGGAAACTACAGGGAGTGAAAGGAGGCATAGTTTCCTAGCACGCAGGCAGGCTTGTGGAACAAAAGATCATAGGAATTCCACTGGGCAGGCAGGCTAGTGACCAGATCCAGGCAGCAGTGATATGCAGGGAAAGTAGCCTAAAATGCTCTCCATCAGCAGCAAAGGGGGAGGCTGATGACTGGAACCATAGCATGTGTTCAGGCTACTGCTTGAAGGTTCTCTGGGCAACCTGGGTAAGGATGAGATAGTAGGCAAAAGGAGCCACAACTTTCCCAGCATGGGCAGGCTTGTGGCCCCCAAAATGCACAAAATCACACAGGGAGGGTAGACTTGTAACCATATGGGCACACAGGCCATCATTGCATGCGAAGAAGGTAGCCCAAAGTGATCTCGGTTCCCCAGCAATGGGGAAGGCTGATGGTCTGAAGACAATGAGAATCATATCACAATTGCAGACTGGTGCCAGGATAGTAGTCCCAGGGTACCATGGGGCAAGAAATGATGTAACTAAGGGAGCCAGAGTTCTCCAGCACACAGACAGATTTGTAGCCAAAAAGATCCCAGAAATCCCAGAGTGTGGGCAGGGTAGTGACCAAAAAGGGCCCCAGAGAATCAGCAAGGTGTAGGAAAGGTAGCTGAAAGCTTGTCTGTTTCCCCAGCAGGGGGCAAGGTGGTGAGTATAAGGAATACTGGAACTCTAACACTGGAGCAAAATGGTACCCAGAAGGCTATCTGGGGTTACAAGGGCAAGGATACTGCAATACCCAACAAAAGCCATAGTTGCCTAGCATACATGCAAATTTATAGCTGAAAGGATCACCACAACCTCAGTGGGTTAGTAAGCTAATGAGCAAATGAGCCTCTGTGGGAATGAGTACACTGAAGGGAAGGTGGCTGAAAGTGATGGTGGTTCCCCAGCAAGGGGGAAGGCTGATGGCTTGAAGTATACTGGAACCCTGGTGCTAGGGCAGGCTGGAAATAAGAATCTTAAACAAGGCACCATGATCAATTTGCTACATTGAATGAAAAGAAGCCTATTTCCCTAGAACACCAGCAGGCTTGTGGCCCAAGTATCCCCACAACCTCTGTGACTGGTGGACCTTGGGGCACCAGCACCCTGGACTGAAGGTGTCTAAAAAAGTTCCCATTTCCCCAGCTCAGGGGAAGCTGATGGCCTGAAGTACCACTGGAAACCTAGGACACATTGCACCACCTTGAGGAAACCATGGTGAGTGGTGTGCGAAAGGAGGCATAGTTTCTCAGCACGCAGGCAGGCTTGTGGAACAAAGGATCACAGGAATCCCACTGGGCAGGCAGGGTAGTCACCAGATGGGTTCCCCAGGCAGAAACACTATACAGGGAAAGTTGCCTAAAATGCTCTCCTTTCAGTTGCAAAGGGGAAGTTTGATGGCCAGAAGAACAACCAGAGCCATTGCACATATTCAGGCTACTGCCTGGAAGGTTCTCCAGGTGACCAGGATAAGGATGAGACAGTGGGCAAAAGGAGCCACAATTTCCCAGCACACAGACAGGCTTGTGGCTCAAAAGAAACCTAAAACCACACAGGGAGAGCAGGCTAGGGAGTGGATGGATGCCAGTGTCAACAGCACCACAGAAAAGGGGTGACCAAAGCTTCAGCTGGTCCCTCAGTAAGTGGAAAAGCTTGTAGTTAGTAACCTTAAGAAGGACTAGAGCCCTAGTGCTAGAACAAATTGGTGCTAGGAAGGTCCCCAAGGAGTAATCATGAATGACAGTGGCTGAAAGGAACCATAGTTCACCCGAGCGCAGACCAATTTGTGGCCTTAAGGATTCTCCCAACTCTAGCAGATGGGTGCACTAGTGATTGGAGAGGCCCCAGGTGCTTCAGCACGGTGAGGGGAAGGTAGCTGAAATGCTTTCCATTGCACAGCAAGTAGGAAGGCTAATGGCTGCAAGGCACCCAGAACCCAAGCACTGCAGCAGGCTGGTGGCCAGAAGGAACTTTAAAGCACCTGTAACAGGCACCGATGGTGGCTGAAGGGGGCTGATACTCCCCAGGGTATAATCAGGCCAGTTCACAGAAAGACCCCCAAGTTTTTTGTGTGTACATGCAGATAGAGTCTTGCATGAGGCCCTGATAGCTGGTGGTCAGGCAGGATTGTGGCCAGAAATCCCCTGATACCTTAACAGGGCAGTTGGTATGTGAGCAGAAGATTCCACTGGTCGACACCACTAGGGTCATACAGTGGCCCAAATGATTTTTGTTTCCCCAGCTTGTAGGCTGCTAATGATATGAAGCAGTCCATAACCCCATGTGCAGACAGGCAAATTACTCAAAAGTCCCCCAGCCACCACCGCATAGGAGATATCATGGCCAAAAGTGTCCTTGGTTCCCCAATAAGCAGGAAGGCATATAGCCAAGAGGAACACCAAAACCCTAGTACATGAACAGGCCGGTTCCTGGAATGTTCACAGCATAAAGATGTAATGGTGGGCAAAAGAAGTCACAGTTCTCCAGCACTTGGGCAGGCTTATGGCCCAAAGAGTCCCCATCACCCCAGTGGGGAGGCAGGCTGGTGACTGGATGGGACTGCAAGGCCCCAGTGCATAGGAGGAAAGGTGACCTAAAGTACACCATCTCTAGGCACTGATGGTAGCTGAAAGGATCCGAAATTTCCCTGTGGTCTCAAAACGGCTCCTTGGGTATCCATCAAAGATGTCTAAAGTGGCCAAAAGGTCATAGGTCCTCAACATGATAGATGGAATCCAGAAGGGCCAGGTGGCCCTAAGCTGGGCTTGGCTGGTAGCCAAAGGGGCCCATGGTTCCCCAGTATTGGAACAGACCAGTGTTTGGAAGGGTCCTTGGTCTCCCAGAAGGTGGTTTTTTTGGTGATCATCATTTTTACTGATATCACCATTGTCGATATTTTTAAAGAAGCCTGCCAGGGAATTCTGATATACAGCCTGGGTCTGAGAACTGGACGGAAAGGAATCAAAAGGTGGGGCAAAGAGTTTATTCGAGTTTCTGCTACTCTTCCACATAAATTAAGCAGATACATTCAGGATATCAGAAGAAAGCAAGCTATCTATTCAAGTGTAGGTATCAAAGAAGTAAGTATTTCATCAAGCTCCCCAAAGAGCTTGAGCTCTTGAGCATTCTCTTGGGGGCTATTGTGGCTGGTTATGATGATTCTTAGACCGCAGCTTCCATTGCAAATTCATGGAAGAAGTCAAGGTGGAGAATTGGGTCTCTACCTCATTGTTCTTTTTTCTTCAAGTTTCTTCCATCAAAAATGGAGACTTCTTTCTCATTGAAGTGTATAATTCTGAAGCCATTCAAAAGGAGGGGAGCAGGGTTTCTCAACCTGGACACCACTAACATGTTGGGTTGGATAGTATTTGTTGGGGTTAGGGGTGGGAGAGTGCCCTGTGCATTGTAGGATGTTTAGCAGCATCATGGTCTCTACCTACTAGATTCCAGTAGCACTTCCTCCCAATGTGACAACCAAAAATGTCTCTAGACATTGCTAAGTATCCCCTGGTGGCCAAAATCACCCCCAATTGTGAACTACTAGAATGAAAATAGAGTTCCTAAGTTCAAATGCTTATCTTTTTTTTAATGAGGCAAAACTTAGTAACACTAATAATTAAAATATTCTTGAAATTACTGATGGTGGACCAGTACAATGTTATTACTTTTACCTTTTTATAATATGGATTATTTTCTAATTTACTTTTTATATGGATTTAGAAGGTACATGTGCAAATTTGTTATGTGGATAAATTGCAAAGTAGTAAAGTCTGGGATTTTTGTGTAACCCTCACCCGATTAGTGTACATAGTACCAATTAAGTAATTTCTCATCTCACACCTGCTTCCCTCTCCCCTACCATCTTGCCTGTCTGAGCATCCAATGTCTGCTATTCCACTCTCTATGTCCATGTGTACTCATTATTCAGCTCCCACTTATAATTGAGAACATATGGCATTTGGCTTTCTGTTTCTAAGTTATTTCACTTAAGATAATGGCTTCTATGTTACTGCAAAACACATGATTTCATTCTTTTTTATGGCTGAATAGTATTCCATGGTATACACACACATACACACACACACATATACACACACATACACACACACACACACTACATTTCCTTTATCCAATCATTGGTTGGTGGACACTTAGGTTGATTCCATATCTTTGCTATTATGAATATTGCTGTGATAAACATACAAGCATCTTTTTGATAGAATGATTTTTTTCCCATTGGGTAGATGCCCAGTAGTGGGATTACTGGATTTAATGGTAGATCTATTTTTAGTTCTTTGAGAAATTTCTATACTGCTTTCCATAGAGGTTGTACTAATTTACATTCCCACCAACAATGTATAAGCATTCCCTTCTCTCTGCATCCTCACCAACCTCTATTGTTTTTTGACTTTTTAATAATGGCCATTCTGATTGGTGTAAATACAGATTATTTGGATATGAACACTTTCTCTCATTTCCTCATCTCTAAACTCCATGTGGGCAGGGATTCTGTCTTATTCACTACTCTATCTCCTGTCTTTAGAAAATTCCTGGCACATCACAGGTATCAATAAGCACTCATTTATTGAATAAACTGGGGCCAAGTCTCAAGGGAAGACCTTTATAATTATATATATTGTATTCTTTGTTTGCTCAGAACTACTGTATTACAAATGCCCACTGATTGCTTATCTAATAGATTCTTTAAATATACACGCTATGTTCATTTCAGCAAATAGTTGCATAGCTATCTAAATAAGATGTTTCCTTCCTTCTAGGTGCCTGTATTATAAAACTCGATACAAAATATTATTTTTGAAAAGCCATAACTATTGCTAACAAATGCTCTAGAGAAGTGTTTCTCATATCTTAATGAGCAGATGAATCACCTGGAGAACTTGTTACAAATTCTGATTTAGCAAGTCTAAGATGGGGCTTGAGATTCAATGGAGCTAATAAGCTTCCAGGTGATGCCAATGCTGACTGACCACTTTTGAATAGCAGAGATCTAGAGCTACAGATCCACTAGCCACATGGAGCTAATTAAATTTAAATATATGTAATTAAATTTAAACAAAATTTAAAATTCAGTTTCTCAGTCTCACTAGTCACATTTTAAGTACTCAATAACCACATGTGGCTGGGGACTACTGTACTAGACAAAAAGATATAGCACATTCCATTTTCACAGATAGTTCTCTAAGGAATAAATGACCATATATTGAGTGATTCAAGAAAATCTTTATGAATTTTGGCTGCACTTGGAAATATGAGTAGAATTGTGTTAGAAGAAGCATACAGAATCCAGAGACAAGATGGCCTACGAAAGACATCAGCTGCCAGATCATATTAGAAATAAGGAAAAGCTTTAGATGGAAAAGAAACAAACAATCATGGATTGGTATGATTCGGAGGGAAAAGTGCCAGAACCTACCAGAAATTCCACGGGAGGAAGTTGTGGAGCAGAATAAGAAGGGGCAAGACATCGGCACAGGACACCCTCCGAGAGGCTTGAAGTCCAGAAAAAGGGTAGGTGGAGTGGTTTTTGTCTCCCTCCCTCACATCTATGGTAGTCAGCAGGCTCCCAAGCTGCTGAAGAGCCTTTCTACCCTCACAAGCCCAAAAGCTGCGGCTGCCAATGAACTGGGAGCTTCTTAAGGACAAAGTACCTGGCTGCTAGGCCCCTTGGGGTGCTTCCAGTCACCACAGACCCAAGCTGAGGTGGCAGAGGCCATATTGCTTCTCCACCCACCGTGCACCTTTGTCCTCCCTAGGGGGCCTCAGACCCTCAGTTTTCATTTTGCTCATTCCCACACAAACATTTCCCAACTCCAGCCCAGACTTCAGGAGCCACAGGGGGCCAGTGGGTCCTGGGGGATCTATGTGACCCCAGAGCCTGGACATTCTAGGTGGGATACTTTTGGAGAGAGGAACAGAGACAGCCAGAATTCTAGCTTCCCTCCATCCAGACTCTTTTCTTCTCCTTCCCGCCCCCCACCCGTAGCTGCAAAGAGAGGCAATTGAGCCACCACAAGGTCCAGACTTCAAGCTATACTGCAAGGCTATAGTAACCAAAGCAGCATTACAGTGGTACAAAAAGGAAGACATAGACCAATGGAACAGAACAGAGAACCCATAAAACCAAACACATACAGCTGACTGATCTTTGACAAAGCAGACAATAGTATACACTGGTGAAAAGAAGCCTTATTCAATAAATGGTGCTGGGAGAATTGGACAGCCACATGCAGAATTTTAAAAAATATTTTTAAAAAATTTTTATTTCAGAATATTACAAGGGTACAAACATTTTGGTTACATGAATTGCTTTTGTACAGATTGATTCAAAGTTATAAGTGTTCATCACCCAGATAGTGTGCATTGTACCCATTAGGTGTGAATTCACCCATCCCCCCTCCCACCTGCTTGATTCCCGTTGAATTTTACTACCATATGTGCACATGAGTGTTGATCTATTAGTTCCAATTTAGTAGTGAGTTCATGTGGTTTTTGTTTTTCCATCCATGCAATACTTCACTTAAAAGGATGGTCTCTAGTTCTATCCAGGTTTCTACAAAGGCATTAGTTCACAATTTTTTATGACTAATACTCCATCATATACATTTTGAAATAAAAAAGAGGCAGCATTCAATGTGGAAATACTAGAAGGCAGTTTTGTGCACTGGAAATAAATGGAGCTCTGGGTTGAAAGAGTCCCAGTATTGAAACCTGCCTCTGACATTTACAAGCTTTGCAATTCTGAGGGAGTTAAACTTTCCCAGCCTTGGTTTACTCAGTGTAAAAATGTCTGTCACAAAGTAGGCATGAGATATATGTGTGAAAATATCTGCAGTGTCAGTCCCAGTAGGTTTCCCAGCTCTGTAGCTCTCCTTTTTCTTCTCAAAACTGGGGTCACTTATTCCCTACTTATAGTCTCATCTCTATTCTTGATCCCCAAGTTCAGAGTTTTGAGTCCCCTAAGCAATTCTGGCCCCACATGTCCTTATTTGGAACCATTTACTAGATCTCATCATAGGGTGGTCAGATCCTGGAATTGACATGAACATTGAGTACCAAGGCTGAGAGGTCAGTCTCCACTGGATAGGCATTAAAGAGACAATGCTTTTGAGCACGTTAATGTAAAGAGAGAGATATGCTTTACAAAGATTAGCAATAGCATTTAGCACAAATAATTTGTGAGTAATATAACTCAATAGGAGGCTGAAGATGAGAATAGAAAGGTTGGTGGGGCCACATTAGTAGAAAGCCTTGCCTACCTTGTTAAGGAGTTTGCACTTTATCTCATGGGCCATGTGAAAGAGCTAAGGAACTCTAATCAAGGACACACTCAGCTATCTGGTTGAAGTGGGAGGATATATTTGAAGGGATTAAGATTGGAGGAAGGAAGGCTACTTGGGCACTACTTCAATGGTCAAGAAAATGAAGATGAAGACCTTAACGGGAGCAGTAGTGGTAGGCAATGGTGGAGTGGAAGGATGAGGCTAAAGAAAGTTTTATGAGGCAAAACAAGCAGGTTGTGGTGATTAAACCATGCAGGTAAGTAAGAGGAAGTAAGGACCTAAATCTGATAGTTCTATCTTAGGTGTCTACCAAATGCCAAAGTAAATACAGTGGAAGAAAGAGGATTAGGGATAAGACCACGATTCAGGTTTGAACATCTTTGAAGTACGTTGAGGGATATTCAAATAGACGTAAACATCCCGTGGGAGAATGGAAAGGTCAGAACCACAGCATGAGATAAACAAGTAAATCTGTGGGAGAAGATTAAAGCATTCAGGAAACATATGGAGAAGAAAGAATTGTGGAATAAAGATAGATGCTTGGGAAGTAATGACACTTAAGACCTGGTCAGAAGAGAAGCCTATCATTGAAAATTTGAAAGTAATCATCACAGAGAATCAAGGATAAAATGATAAATAGTATTAATACATAAGAAAAACTCAGCACTATATGGTTTAAATATGTCCATTGGATGGGTTCCTGGTGTCCTTAGGAAGAATGCATTAGTGGAGTGATGAGAGTAGATGCTGTAAACCCTCTTAATGTAGATGACTGAGATCCAGTGAGGGACCAAACAAAGGCGGTAGCAAAGGAGTCAGGAATGAAGGAGAGAGCATCGGCTCTGGGAGTTAGAATAACAGATAGTACTAGGTAACTGCACATGCAGAGGAGTCATTTTATTTTTCAGAACACAGGTTTTTGATAGAAACAGATAATATCACAAGGTAGGCCTGGATGTGGGGGAAAGGATATTAGTTTGGTTTTGTACTTGTGGAATTTCCATGTTTCAGAAGGATATCAGCAAAGGGATGTCCAATGAGCAATTGGAAATCCAGAATTAGAAGTCACTGAAGAAAGACTGCCTGAATTTGTTAATTTGGAAATACTTGGCATGGAAGTGATAGTGAAGCTCTCAGGATGATGACATTGACAAGGATCTGAATGTAGTGTGAAAGAAAGAATTACTGAGGAAGAAGTTTGAGTAATGATCCCTACATCAGTCAAGATAGGACAGGTTGCATTAACTAAAAAACCATGAAGTTTCAATGATGTAATACAACAAAAATTTATTTCTCTCTTGTGCAAAGTTCCATACAGGTTCGACAATTCTTCAGGGTATCTTTTCTCCATATGTTGACTCAGAGACCCCAGAATGTGCTTTTATCGTATGTCTGCAACATCTCATCAAGAAAGCAGAGAGAGTTAGAGGGACACACAGTGACTTTTAATTTCTTCAGCCTGGAAGTAACAGCCATCACTTCCTCTTACAATCTATTGGGTAGAACTAATCATATGGCCTTGCCTAACTATACTTTCTGCCTTTTGGTTGGGTTTAGCCAAAGCTAAGCATTGGCAAGAAGTTTACAAATATAATCTTTCAGAAACTCAGGAAGAAGATGAAACCTGGACATTGGTGAGAAGTAGTAATTCCTACCACTTTCATTTCATAAATTAGAATAAGATCAAGAAAAATAGGAGAGGGTAGTGTAGTGGCAGAAGAGTGTAGGGTTATGAGTGCCAAGAAAGAGGGAATCTCAAAAAGGTAGAGACTTGACAAAATGCTGCAACAACTTCAGAGGAAGGCCCAAAACGTTGATCAATGAACTTGGCACCTGCGAAGTCATTGATGAACTTTGAGACAGTAGTTTCTGTACAGTAAGGAACCCACAGATGACAAACTTCAAGCCTAGAGCTTCTGTCCCTCACTTGATTTGGCCAAGATGAGCATTCCCATTCCTGTGCTTTACCCCTCATGGAACTTCAAGATACTCAGTAAGATAGAGATAAGAGAGAATAAGGCAGGGATAAGATTGAGGTGCGGGGGCATCCTCCAAAGTGAGGTATCATAAGAATGGAGGAATAAGCACCACATGTACTCGCCATCAAATTGGCACTGACTGATCAACACTAAGGTGCTAACACTGTAGTAATATTCACTGGGGGGTGGGGGTGGGTAAACTCATAACTAATGGACGCGGTGAGCATTGTATGGGGAAGGGCACGCCTCCAATCCTGGCTTGGGTGAGGCAAAGTCATAACATGTAGCCAAAATGTTTGTACCCCCATAATATCCTGAAATAAAAAAAAAGAGTCAGAAAAGAGTTTATAATATCTGTTGTGAGATAGGTGGTAGAAATCAACAGGACATGAAGAAAGGATTACTGAGAGTGTTTTAGCTAAAACCATGTGACATACATAAATACTGGTTTCAGTCAGCACTCCTGTGATTTTTCTTTAGAAATATTCAGCTGCCTGTTAGCAGGAACTACAAAAGCATACTACCTATCAGAGGCTATTCCAAGGATTAGGATCGTATTAGTTTCCTTTTGCTGTGTAACAAATTGCCACAAATTTCGCAGCTTAAAACAACATATACTTAATATCTCACTGTTTTTGTGGATCAGGATTCCAGGCATTGCTTAACTGAGATTGCTGTTTCAGTGTCTCACCAGGTTTCAATTGAGGTGTCTGCCAGGCTCAACTGGGGAAAGATCTTCTTCCAAGTTTAGTTGGGTTGTTGGCAGAATTCAGTTCTTTGCAGCTGTAGGGTTGGAGGCCCTCAGCTCCTACAGACTGCTCACAATTACTTGCCCTGTGAACCCTATCCATAATTCACATAGTAGTTCTCAACATGGCTGCTCACTTCTTCAAAGTGAAGGAAAAAGAGAGAAAGAAGGGGGGAAGGGGACGAGGGAGAGAGAGAAAAACTGCTAGTAAGACAGTCTTATATAAAATAATATAATCATCAGATTCACATTCCTAGCGCCTTTGCCATATTTTATTGGTTAGAAGCAAGTCACAGGTCCTGCCCACACTCAGAGAATGGGGATTATACAAGGGCATGAACACCAGAGTGCAGGGGTCATTGGAGGTTACCTTAAGGTCTGTCCACCACAGGAATTAACAAGGTGCAAATGGCAGTAAATCATAGGAGCAAAAGATTTGGTACCATACAGAATTTATCAGTCATAGTGCTGGTAGGAAAAAGATGGCACTCTGAAACCTGATAATTTAGAAAGAGTTTAATAAAAGAACTATTTACAAAGTTGTAAGCAGGGTTTAGGGAGATCATAAAAGACATTACAGTATACCAGGGCTAGCAATATTGGGGAGCAGCTACCACCCCTCTTAGAGTCTAACCAGACAAGGGTAGGGTGTGGTTACTAGAATCCACAGAGGACACTTATAGGGTACCTGTTAGGAGATGTGGTCAAAAAACACAGCTAACCTGTGATGACCTGACAGAAATGCAGGGGAGAGAATAAATACCCCATTCTCACTCATCCTTCCCTCTAGCTTCTTGCCAATGCTTCCCATTTGGCCATACCCAACCAGAAAGCAGAAAATTCAGATCAGCCCCCCATAGCAACAGGACAAGGTGGAAAATGGTGAAAAATGGATTTGTGGAAGTAAATGGAAGGCATTCAGCACACTGAGGAGTCACCGAAATTTCTGACAGGCTGATTGATGAATGAAATCAGAATGGAAGGGAGTGGGCTGGGTAAAAAACAGAGAATGAGAGTCATGATGAGAATAAAGGAACAGGTTCAGAAGAAGTGAAAGTGGAGAAAGAGAACTCTCTAGTGAGAGGTGATTTAAGATTTAGAGATTTTTTAAAATTGATTCCTTCTGAGTAATGACAATGGTTGTGTGCCTGTCCAGGAATTAGAGAAGAGTGAAATCAATTTAAATATAAGCCTAGATACCCCATTATTTGGGAAGGTAAGTGAAATTGGCTTATTTTATTTTTATAAAAATTTGTTAAGGAAGGACTCTGTCTAAGGAAATTTTTTATGTTAGGCTTAAGGTACCTGAATTTCAACCATTATAATTTGAAGCCCTGAATTTTTCTGAGCCCTGAATTTTTCATCTTTGTGAAGCCATCATTCGTGATAGATCTGTACTTTCCAACCATTATGATGATGAAAATCTTTCCCAGAATTAGTTTTCTTAGTCACAGAAAGCCAAATGCCTTCACATTTAGGGGGAGAGGTACTCATTTAATGGGTGCTACTGGGGTATGTATATCATCGAGCCGTTGACCTCTAAATATTTATGCACGGATTATCTGCAACTGAGAGTAATGACAGCAGATATTTAATTCCTTTTGGCCATTTCCCTGCTTCCTGAGCTGTTTGGTTTCCTCTAATATCACCCTTTAGTTTGTCCCCATCCCTATAATTGAGTAATCCTCCATGTTAATATTGACCTGAAAGAAGTACCACTGAGAAGGAAATATAAAACTATAGACAGCCTGCCTGTAGTATATTTCCAAGCAAATAAAAATGCTTTGGAGATCAGTCTCTTGTAATTATCTACCTCACCTCTCTTCTGCTGTTGAAAGGTGACAAGGCATTTCTTTCTGCCTATCTTGGTCTTCTTTGTGGTCTTCCTCTCTCTCTTATTTTTGAGCAGAATCATATCATTTTGTAATACACTATACCATTTAAATGAATGAGAGGAAATACAGCAACCTTCCTGTCAGGGTTATGTGTGTGTGTGTGTGTGTGTACGCGTGTTTTAATGTAAAAACCAATGACTAATATATTAGGGATTACTTATCGCCTCAGCTTTAAAATAAACAGCTACATCATTTTTTCTATCTCAATTTCTGCTATTCTGGGCCTATTCCAATTTTATGTCCAGGACAATTGTTTGGAATTAGGCAGAAAAATGGAGGCGTTGGAATTTGAAGACCAAAATATTGATTTTAAACTACTGGTTTATGTGAGTTTTTAAATGGTCAAGGACATTTTCAACACTTTATCTTTCAACTTTGATACTTCTGAAGTTTATTTCCAGACTCTTTCAAACCCTTAACTATCACTTTTTCTGAATTATTAATGCCTAACATACACTTCCATGAGTATGGTTGTATTTACTACATGGTGCAGAGAGGCTCCCAGGCTCATTTGTGTTCAGCTGCAAAAGAAAAAAAAATTGGAAAGCTACTTTCCTTTCCAGGTTTCCCACACAAAAGTCACTGCTCTATGGAGATTACCATCTGTAAGCTAATTCTGAAGTTGTTAATGGCAAGAATCAGAGCAATTGGCATGTGTTGTAAAACACACGGTTTAAGATGATCTCTCCCACTCATTTGTGAGAGCTGTGTGACTTAGCAGTGTGTTCTCTCTAGGGGGTTCCTGCAAAGTCTTTTACTTCAATTACTTTAACTGGCTTTTGGAGAATTTTTAAAGAGTGTAGATTAACTCCCAAACACAAAGCAAATCTGTGCCACTTGAGTTTTTGTAAAACCATAACACATTTTCCATTGATTTCCACCTAGCCACAAACATTCTTCAGACTTCCCCTCATTCCTGAGCTTGACAAAACTTGAGTGGAAAAGAAGCTGTGATTTCTCTCTCTTCAATAGATTCTGATTCCAGGTGCCCATGGGAGGAATACAAGGAAGGGAGTTCATGTTTCTAAAATAATAGATTCCAGAAAAGGGACAAAGGTTCTCAAGCAATCTTATATAAACTTTGCAACAATCTGTTAACAGGCAAATATGTCCTATAGCCTACAAAATATCCTGAAACATTCTTACTCTTAACAGTGTCTCAAAGCAGGCACAATTAACAGCATTGAAAAGCTAAAAGCTAAAACCAGAGGTTTTCATTTCTTTTTTAATTAAAACTTTACCTCTCTGTAACCTAAATTCCTTAGGATTTGTTCTAATTTTTTCAAGCCCCGGAGAATCTCTGCTAGCGTGTTCAACTCTTCTGCAAAGGAAAAGCATCTCACTAACATTGGAAAAATTAGTAATAGGATGTACACACACAAAAACAGGATTTGTTTATTTTCTCCATCTTCTTCCCTCTTTAATCAGGTTGCAGAGACCATGGGGGCATAAGGAGTGCTCCCATGATGACATACATATCCAGAGTTTACATGCAAAGATTTCAAAGAACAGAATGGGCAAACATTTAAAGCTGAAAATATACACAGAAACTATATGGAAAATTCCAACAGAGCTTTGTCATTGTTGAGTCCCAGATTTGACAATCATTAATTTGCTATTAATAAGTCTTATTGTTAGGAGGACTCACTTCACCAGCTGTAGGAAGAGTTTGTTCTTTAGACAATCATTGCTTTAAGTGGTATGTCAAATTGATTCAGACTTTCAAGGTAAGAAAGAGATGTAATTAATTCTATTCAATAGACTAGCTAAGCACTCACCGGCTGCCATGGATAGATACAATTTGGGGGTTTCTAGGATGTCTTTACCCCCTCCCTTAGTGCATTTTTAAAATGTTCTTTAATGCCCTAAACACCTACCAACCCATAGCAGAATGGTGTTGCTTGCTAGTGTTAAACCATTTTGCAGTTAGAGAAATAAAGAAAGTTCACCTCAAAAAGATACCTGGATAGTTTTTCCTAACACTAGCAGTACATGGCATATGTTACATGTATACGTTGGTATTTTGTTATCTTATATTTGGATTAACACACAATGTGAATGAAAAAGATTAGATTATTCATCAAAGTAAGTAATTATAGATTGTTACCCCCTGATCTTTTCTGCCCAGGCATTGGAAATTAATGGAAATAGAAACTTCAGTTTAGATTTCTTGGGGGAGATGGGAGGAGGAGAAAAACACTGTGTTTCAGGCAGGGAACTCACTTGGGCAATATTAAATTGACTCAGTGCTCTGTCTCTAGCTCTGTGTTTGGATCCCCTACCTGCTGTGGCCTACAGAGCTCACCTGGCAGCAAATGCCATCTCTCCTCACTTGCTCCCTGTTTCTCTTTCTCCCATAATACCTTTAGTTTCCCACAGCTCTGTCATAGGTCCTTGACCTTCCTACTCCAGGGAGGACAGAATAAATTTCAAGACTGTGTGTCTTACTACAAATGCATGGAAAAGACTGTACTGAGCATAGGTAAAGGTCACCTTGCTGCCTGTCCTGCTTGATCTGTGCCCTTTTATGAAGCATAATAGCACATACATCAGCCCTTAACCTTGGGGCAGCTCTAAATACGAGATGCACGGATAAATCCAACGGGAAAATAGCACTTTCTCCATAGAAGCTTTTTCAGGCCTTGCACTCCTAAAATCAGCAATTTTACCTTGAGAAAAATGGCCTTTTCAGTTATGTGCAAAAACTGTTCTACCATGAATGGAAAAGTGTCTTAAAATGCCAGCAATGCCCCCAAATGAAGAATTCTCCACTTGTTCCATTCCACTGATTATTCTGTTGAGTTGCTTAGCTTCTATGCTCCTAAAACATATTCTGAGATTGCTACTGAAATGTAGCATTTGCCACTGAGAGCTATCAATGGTTCAGTAAAGACTTACTCCAATGTGCCACAGAAGCAAAACAGAGGATACTGAGTAGTTACAGTGGTATGCACTTTGAGGGTACCAAAGAAGTTAAAACATGAATCAAACTGCACAAATGTCTTCCAATCTGATTAGGAAGGCAAAATATATACAAATGGAAAACCTGCAAAGATTTACAAAGCAACAAATGGAATAACCTATGTGATAACTATTGTATCAGTCTGCTATTGTTACCAACAACCACAAAGTCTCAGTGGCATGCAAGAAGAAGAATTTATTATCTGTGATTCAATTGGAGTTTGGCTGATATAGGCCATGAATTTGATTCAAGCATGTTCCACTTGTCTGTCATGCTTTGCCCAGGTGGCTACCTAGGCATGTTTTTCTCAAGGTGGCAGAAGTTAAAAGCTCCCAGAGAAGACAACAAAATAAGCAATGCTTCTTAAGGCATACTTTTGAAGTAGCACAGTCACATGTGCCAGTATAACATTGGCTATAGCAAATCACATGGCCAAGTTCAACATCAATGGGGCATGGAGATATACTCTTCCTATAAGGTAGGGAGCAGAATGAGTGAGTATGTACTGACAAATCATCTAATGTACCACAACTATATTCACTTTTCAGTGAAGAGGTAACTGGAATATTGGAAGAATCAGCACAGTAAGTGGATTAGAGCAGGAGTTTTGAGAAATCTAGGAACTGCAGGTATATTCTTGGCAGTTACAGTTATAATCTATGACTCAGGGCCTATCCATAAATTGTCTATAAAATTTTTCATGGTTTGTTCAGCTAGAAAGAAGATAACTTACAATTTTGCTCATCTTCAATGAAAATGGGGGAAATGCAGTAAATTCTTTAAAATAGAACTTATTGGAAAAGAAAACCTATTCTGCCATCATAAAGTTAGTGTAAACTAAAAACACCTAAAGGCATATTTTCAGTGTATCTTTAAGGAGAAGTTTGCTGATACTTTAAGCTATTCATGAATGCCTCCTTAGTAGACCTTGCTAATTGTTGCCACCAGCCTCCAAGTTGTGCTCCCGTGGGTTAAAATTTGTGTTCCACTCACCACCACTCTGGCTCTCTAAATCAATCCTCCTTAAAGTTTATTATCACTTGATACAGCCTGAATAAAAATCACATCCATGGATGGTGGTATGGGGGAAAATTTATCTGATATTGTCACATGTTTAGCTTGTCTCCATTTACCCCTTTCAGGGTGTATGCTTTATAAAACTCCAGAATATAGTTTAGAGTGGATATGTATATAAGATGGATAAAGAAAGATGTGGAAAGAAACTCTCATCCTTCCCTTTAAATAGCTATAATGGGATTAATTCATCTGGATGTCAAAAATTCATTAACAAGAGAACAAAGTCCAAATGTAGAATTGGGGCACCAATATGTGAAATTTCAGTGTAACAAACTTTATCTCTAAAGAACTGTATGACCTTTGGAAAGACACATTTTCTAGGGTGCAGCTGTTCCTTTACCCGTAAAAAGAGTACGGACTACATGGACTTTAGAAATTTAGTGCTAACATTCTGGTTCATTCAAGCAGTAACATTTTATATTCTGGGATCAGGTTAACATACAATATAGGGAGCATAGAATCCAAGATAACATAGGAAGAAAAAAATGAACATAATCAGGTTTCTACCATCAAGGACAGAGGCACAATACATAGAATAATGGAGTTCAGACATAAAGGACCAAAGTTTCAAGGGGAGCCACTTGACCCACTGTGCCAGCCAGCCTGTGCATCAATGGCTTGATACTGGAGCTCAAGGCTGCTCCTAGAAGAGCACTAGCATCAGTACCATAGGCAAGAAGATGCTGAATAATAGGGCTTTGTAGATGATAAAGTCATTCACCTTACAAATTTGTAGTTCATAGCTTTAGCTGATGCTTTAAGTTCCTGGTTGTATATATCATAGACAATGTTTCTTTTCTTCTAACAGATAGTTAGAAAATATTTTTTTTAATTCCTCATTGTAAGATTTTCTAATTCTATCTTTCAGTCTCCCCAGAGTTATGATTTCTTAAAGAAAAAAAAACATTAGTTTCACTGAATCCTTGACATGACTTGGAAAATATTTCCCATCAGGAACTCCTTACTTTGACATAAAGCACTGTATTTGGGTTCCTTTAATAATTATAATGATTCTATTTTTGCAAAGAAATTCATAAGAATATTATGAAATTTATATGCCACTGTTTTCCTGCAAGGAAATACAAGTAATTTGAAACATGGTATGGTGTGGATTTTTTGAAGTGTATGATGAGTCACTATTAATTTTGATATTAGAGGCAATATGAGGATCGTGCTCAAGATCATTTGTAGGGCTTTTATCCAGAGATGTGAGGAAGCAGTGCTCCAAAATCTAGGACTCCTTATGCAGTGATTGGTAAAAACAATGTCCAAAGACATATGAAACATAGGTAGTTAGTAGATTTCTCTGCATAAAATTATCATTTTAAAAAATTTGAAACATGCCTCTAAGACATCCTGCATGTTAAGGTCAGCAACAATTAATTTAGAAACTGTGAATGTTAATTGAAGGCACAGTTTCAAAAGAAACCTTTTAAATATTTGGCTCATGCTGGTTAATTAGAAGGGCAAAAATTGCTTCACTGTGTAAATACAGGGAGCGTTTCTGCTTCCCAATAATATAGATACATATCTGTTGGGTTGTTTGGAAAGACAGGGTGTCATTAGGCTGATGAATGGGCAAAGTGACATTGACTTTGAGGTTTCAAATTATTTCCAATATTAGGTTTTATTGAGCTGTACCAATGTACCTGGTCCTAATCCAACAGAGAGTTAAGAGCCAAAGTTGTAAAGCTATAAAAAGAATAGAACTATACACCATGGCTTTGTATTTGTAAATGGCAAAAGCATTCTAGGATTTCCTTCTGCCATAACTTTTAATTTAACTAATCAATTATATAATCTACAGAACACCACAATTGGTCAAGTCTTGGAAGTATTAATTACTCAGATGAAGCCATTTCTTTTTATTTATTGTTGGCTTGACCAAACCTACAATTGAAGAGTTTTTCAGAATTATCCTTGCATCCCTTTCAAATAGCCTAAAATAGGAGACATTTGTGAGTAACTAAGATTTACAATAATGTCTTCAAATCTTCTCCAAATCTTTGTCATGAAGTAGAGGTGACTTAAATAATCAAATGGAAATTATATCAGGTTGAGAAATTTGCAACATGTGAAATGATTGTAGTATGTGTGTACGAAGTGAGATACACTCAAATAGGAGTTGTTACAGTCACTTGGAAGGTCCCTATGATCTATTGATCATACATTTTGTATATATTTTTAAATCTTATTTGATACTAGAAAAACTCCACATATTTTATTCCCTCAATAATATCATTAAAGCAGAATGTGCTGTGAGGAGGAAATAAAAAAAGAGTGAAACGTTTATTTTTTCATTGTAGAGTCCCACCCTCTATGTATAGAACTCTGTACAATGTTCATGGGATTGAAAATAAATTTAGAATTGGCAACAATTGATTTGCTTATTCAAATAAATTCATATATTGAATCAACAGAGACTTTTGCTTTTAGATGAAGTGGGAAATGATTTTATTATTACATAAATATAACAGAATGCTTTTAAAAATTTTAAGAAAGGACTACATTTAATAATCATTTATATAAAACAGTAGGGGGTTTTGTTTGTTTTTTTAATATGGAACCACACTATTTTTTTTCCTGTTGAGTTCTGTTATGTAAGTTCCCAGGCTAAATACATCATAGTGAGTTGTGCACAAGCTACGAGTAAAAGAAGGGACTGAATCTCTGTATAAGGTCCCTACCCCTCCCATGAGTTAGAGATAGAGGCATCAAAGTAGTCCTTGGGTAAGGGAAAGGTTCAAATATATACCTTACACTCCTGGAAGGTATATATTTATACACATGTATACATAGTTATCTATGTATTGAAATTACTTTTAATGAATCATCTAGGTGAGCAATATGAGAGGTGGCTGTAGAAAAGGAACCTTTCAGTCAATGTTAATAATTACATTGAAAGCATATGCTTTCTCAAAAATATTAATGCATCATAAAAAGTTTCTGAGAACATATGTGAATTCATAAAACCTTTCAGGTGAGATGTATGCTTGGGGAAAAAAGTGCAATTATTGATGAGTGTTTTCGGTGTTTCATGCATAATGGAAAACTAACTATATAAATATTAATTTGACCAAATGAAATACATTTAAGCAGAGTAAGAGACCATAACAACTCGTCTTTTTTACCCCTAAATAATAGAAAAATTGTAACCTGACAGTGATCTCAAAACAACATATTCCTACCCGAGTGTTGTTTAATTTTACATCATGTATCCTTAGTAGAATTCTTCACTTGCACTCTAAATTTTCTAAATGGTTTTCCCTTGGAATTTTATGGGAAAAGGAAAAGATCTGTGGTATATGTTATTATTGCTGACAGGAAAGTGCATATTTTAGCAATAATACTTTTCCCCAGGAATACTTAGGGTTCTATATAATAAAAAATTTGAAAAAGGAAAATGATATGAGTTTATATAAAATATTAGGAAATCAAGATGGTGGAGCTTAATATGGGGATTTTGAAATCCACATGGAGAAGCCAATGTAGAGTCTCAAGTTGTGTCAGAAAATGATGTTGGAATCAACAAAGCCTGCTCAAAATGATTATTTAGCTCATATAAACACACCCAACTTCTCATTTACCCTTCTGAATATCTATACAAACAAGCCCATGCTGCCCTTGGGCCAGAGAAATGATCTTGATTCTCAGGGAAAGAAGATATTGTAACTTCTTTGGCACAGCTTTAAAGAACATCTCTATTACCCCTTTAGTCTTCCAGGTAGGTTCTTCTTTTCTCCCACCATCTCCTTAATTAAAACTCCAAGTTTGCAAACTGTGCTTCTCAGTAAGCTGTGGTTTACATAAAGGATTCTAACCAAAAATATGTAAAACTATTATATCAATTAATGGCCAGTAACTTATTTCCTTACCTTCTTTCCTCTAGAAATCTTTCCTCCATAGGAAGTATTAACATATATTTTTGATGAAACATTGTGTAAAGACATCCTTTCATTTACCTTACTTAATTTTAATGTTGCAGTCCAAACATCTTTAGAAGTGAACTATAATATAGGTAAAAGATTTAAAAGATTAGAGATATTTTTACTAATTCAAATACAAGTTAGATAACATATACTTAATTATTCCTTTCTAAATGAGTATATATGGGTGGGGAGGTAACAGGTCTTTTCATCCTTCATATATATTCATTTAAATATTTCAGGTTCAAGCGTAACATAGCTATGAAAAAAGCAAGTTCTAATAATATTATACATGGAAATTAAGCTTTAATACACCATGTACTTTATAACTTTTAATAAGATTTATATTTTTAAGATGGTTGACCTATTCTGTTAAGAAAAGGCATTGTAAGTGGAGAGAATGGCAGAAAATACCAATAGTGAGAATGCATGAAACTTGTTGAGTGTTTATGAGTATGCTCAGGTATCTAGGGGATTTGCATTAGGAAATAGACATAAAATTGGAAAGAGGGCTTAGAGCCAAATTGTGAAATCACTGACTTTCAAAATTAGAAAGGCCCAGAAAGTCATTTACCTATACCTTTTCTCTGATCCACAAACTCCGTCTCCAGCATCGCTAATAAGCAATCATCCAGTCTGTTATATACCTCTCATGTCATCTAACACATGACTTCAAAAGGCAACCCATTTGCTTGTTTGATAGCTCTAATAGCTAAAACTTCCTTTTATTAGAACTGTAACTTTCACCATTGGTCTTAGTTTTGCTCCTGGAATGTCAAAGAAGTCTTTTTTTCTATATCAATTCTTTTGAATGTTGAAAATAGTTAAAAATAATACGGTGATATATTTCAGTGTCATTTATGGCAAATGCCATAAGTTATAACAATTTGACTTTATTATGCTCTTCACCCAGAAGACAGCTATATATATATTTAATATTAACATTAACAAACATGTTTGTATTTCTTATTATGTGCAAGCATTCTAAGTAATCTACATATGCTAATGTATTCATCCTCATAAACTCCCTATGAGATAGGTATAATTATCACTATTTTTTAAAATAAGGAAACTAAGGTAGAGAAAGGTTAAGTAACTTATTCAAGGTTATATACTTAGTGAGTGGCAGAACCAGGCCTACAAGGCAGCATACTTCAGTATGAATGACTTCTTTACTGGCACATTTCCAGTGTCTTTGCATTTAAAGAGGGAACTAAGAGAAGAAAAGAAAGAAAGTAAAATACTAAAACTGAAAAAATTTATCACTAGATTATCAGAAATTGAGTTTAATGCCCTTTTTCTCATTTCCCAGTTACTCAGCAATTAATCCAATTCTTCCATTTCATATATGATACTTCATATCCTTGTTGTCTTCCAATTCATATTTTTGTTTAATTTCTTATCTCCAGTTACAGAATAATAGAGTTGAGAGTGCTGCTTTGCTATGTCTTAGGCATCTTCTACATTGGTCTATTTATTTTCTCCCTTTTTCAAAATCAATAATTAAATACATTATGTGAAAATCATAGGTCTTGGTACTGTCATTTTAGGAAACAGTGACATTTTAGAGCACAGAATATCTTCTTTTTCCAGATATATCTGAGTCACTTTAATGGTTTCATTTTAGTTTTCATAACTATCTTTATAGTTTTAGCATTTGTTCAAAGGATTACTTCACCATAGATCACCATTTACTAATGCTATCAATGTACAATGGAGACAGTCTTGAGATTTGAGCCTTCTAAATCCCAGTAGATCTCTACACACACACACATACACACACACACACACACAGGTTCCAAAAGAGGTAGAAAATCTGCTTCATTGAAACAAGTAACTTGGCTAATTTTAAGTAAAACCCTACCATTTTAAACTCAAAATACAGGTCCAATGGGTGTACTGCCCGTGTTAGGTTGTGTGTATATAGAGGAGGCTCTGCCAGAACTGAACCCTGCTCATATCCTTTGGGCACTCACAGTTCCAGCAACCACAGATCTCTGTCTTAGGGATTTCTCTGCCCATGGAAGTATGCTTGACCACAACACAAGGCTGGTTGGAAGGGTCAGGAAGTTGACTAGAATTGGTGGATAAATACTGAACCCTCCTTGCCCCTCAGGTGGGACAATGCTGAGGCCTGTTCCACCCAGTCTCCCAGAGGCCCTCAATAGGATTCAGTTCTGGTTGCCCACAAGTGGTAACCACTCATTAACATATTCTGTATTGTCTGCTTTTATTTTTCTTTCTCATTTCTGCACTCCCTGCTAGTATTACCTCTTAAACATGTACGAAACCTTAGTCTAAAGGTTTTAGTTCTGGGAAACGGAGACAGATATTCTCTTTACACAAGGAAGCTCTATATAGGCAAAGTTGTCTAGAGAGAACTTTCCTTGGAGACAATGTTGTCTCAGTTTTTCTTGCTGGCATTTGGCAACTGTATTTGTAACTATATGTATTATCTTTACAGATGCTTCCTCTTGCCTGCTGTCCTCTTGCATTTTTACCCACATTTTTCATTGTTCTCTTTACTTATATTTTATTTTTTATTTTCTCCTATTGTCAGACTCAAAGCCCGGGTGCTTTCTGGCAGGGCCAGGTTCTAGGCATGCAGTCGTGAGATAGGTGTTAATACTTGTTTTCCTCCTTAACTTCCTATTATAATCAACTCAGTCCCTAAATTGACCCTTCCCTCACCCTTGTCTTGTTAACATTGCTAAGTTCTATCAATTAGGCCACACAGACATCAAAACAATTCAGTTTCCTACCCTCACAGACACACCCCCAACTTCAGACCTCATTGTTCCTTGAAAACCTCAATTTCTACGTCAGTCCTTCAAATCTCTACCTACCCCCACTCTCTTTCCATTTAAGTCCATCATCTACCCTGCTGCCAGAGTATTTTTCAAGATTATAAATTTGATTGTATTATACTCTGGTTTTAAAACCCTTCAGAGGGTCCATGTTACCTTGAGAATTGTCTCTACTACTTCTCTTCACATGGAACACACTACCTGCCTCCTGACCACTTCTGCATACATGTCTCTATCCACACTCAACATGAACACTGCTATCCAGCCTTGGTGAGCCATGTTCAGTTTTCTGAACACATGGCAACCTTTCAAGAGGCCTTCCAAACATGCCTGAGTCTAAAGTCTGTTCTCTTTCACCTAAACCACAATGCCTCCCATGTGCTATTTCACAAATGCAGCTTTAAGCAAAAATTTTCTGGGAGCGATAATGAGAAGGAAGGGAATATTATTCCAAGGATTTTACAAAATAATTGTAAACACTTCACTTGGGAATTTCTAAGTGCAATAGAAATCTGAATGAGTAGGTAAAATAGCTACATAAATAAAATGCACACCTTTTAGGTCACATCAGGAGATTGCCTTGAGGTTTAAATTGCTGAGATCATTTCCACGTTCTTCACAGCTAGCCATCTATAATTAAACAGCAGTGCCAGTCGGCACACATTCATCATCTCCAAAGAAAAGGAAAGTCACCTCCATAAATCTCAAAATATGGATATTAAAAGTTTGTTTTTATAATAGTTGGTACAAAACAATTTGTGGAAACACCTAATCAAAAGTAACTTCTGCCGGGTGTGGTGGCACACTCCTGTAATATTAGCACTTTGGGAGGCTGAGGCAGGAGGATCACTTGAGGCTAGGAGTTCAAGACCAGCCTGAGCAACATAGCGAGACCCCATCTCTACAAAAAATTTAAAAATTAGCTGGGTGTGGTGGTGCACGCCTCTAGTCCTGGCTACTCAGAGGCTGAGGGAGGAGGATAGCTTAAGCCCAAGGGTTTGAGGTTGCAGGGAGCTATGATGACACCACGGCACTCTAGCCCAGGTAACAAAGTGAGACCCTGTCTCGAAAAAAAAAAAGTAACTTCTACTTAAGCTGAATACATTGAATACATGTTCCAAGATTCAGAATTTTCTTGTAATAAAGAAAGCCCACTACTTTTTTTTGCTAAAAGCAAAGAGAAATGGACTCTAATAATTAAATAATTTTAAACAAACAAGTTTGGATTTGAATTGGCATTGTAAATTAACTGTGTGATATCATGGAGATCAATCAGCTCATTACCAACACTTCTAGAATGTTCTGCCCTAGTTCACACCTTCACCTCATGCAATGCTCTTTCTCATTACCTTGATTGATTGTTGAATAACGCTCTTAAATATAACTCCTCTTCTGAAATGCTCTGTGTAATTTTATAAAATTGTTTTGGAATGACTTCTCTCTGCTTCCTATTCTCTTTACCAAAAAATACTCTTTCTCCCTGAAATAACAATAGCTCCCAAGATATCAAATTTCTAGAAAGAAACAGAGAATAACTCATTCTACCTTGCTTGTTCTTTAGTCATGTTTCAGGGACTAACTCTATGTATAATTAATTATCTAGGCTTGAAGTTGGAAAATTTTCTATAAAGGGCCAGATAGCAAATATTTTAGACTTTTCAGGCCATACAGGTCTGTTATAACTAACCAACTCTGCCATTGTAGTACGAGCATAGACATAAACAATGTGTAAATGACTTAGTGGGGCCGTGTTCCAGTAAAATTTTATTTGCAAAAATAGACAGCAAGCAGATTTGATCCATGGACAATAGCTTGCTGATTCCTGATCTAGGTCCCTTAAATCCTCTCTGACCTCCTCTTAGGCCAGTAAAAAAAGAATCATTCAATTCATCTTAATACAATTTTGTTGAGCAAAGCATGTAAACATAGCCCTCTTTCTTTGAGGACTCCTAATCTCAAAATTATTAATAAATAAAGTAGACATAATAATACTACATTTGTCCACAGCATATGAAATGATTAGAAACAAGACAATAAGGAGATTGAGTTATATATCATCAATTGCAGGTCAAAGGGAACATATGATTAGAGACAGAGCAGAGACTGGGAAAATTAATTCTAGCTCTTCCCTGTCAAGACTGAATGGGGATATGTTAACTCAGTCAATTTGGAAGAGTGGAATGAGTATGAGATTAGGTTTTAAGGCTGGCTTCTTCCAGTGACCAAAGGCCATCAGAATTTGAAAAAGTCATAGCATCTCTCAGACTTCCATTTTTTCACCTGTGAAATATATTAATAGATAATACTTGCTCTGATGTCTTTCTCAAAGCTGTTGCAGGATTATATACATGACAACACTCTTTAAATAGTAATTGTCAGCTGCAAACGCTAGCTTTAAAAACTCACTCACTTCACATGCGAGGGAATCTATACATCTGATAATTCCTTTGAAGACATTTACTTGATTCCAACGTGCTATAGAAGCCCCTTGATCATTTTGGTTGCTATTCTCTTGAACTTTTCCACCTTTTTTACATCTTCTTCCAGGAACAATGATCAGAACTAAACAAAACAATACAAATGAACTTCCAGTTCAAAATAGCAGAACCTTTTAGGGGTTATGGGTTTTTAATACTGGTGCACTAAGTTGATTTGTAGTCCTTCTTGCTAAATAAGAAGAGAGGGATGGAATCGCCTTACAGCTACTTCAGCACAAAGGAGAACAAGAGAGAAGCAAGGCTATGAAATGAAGCCTACACTCTCTCTTTCTCTACTCTCCTTTTAAACCTTATTGGCCAAACCTTAGTAACCAAGACTAATTTATTTAGCTGTAGGAAGGTCAGTTCCTGGCACATAATAGTTCCTATATAGAAAGTTGCATGAAGGTTTGATAAAGAGAGGATATAGGACTCAGCCAAAATACACAAATCATTGGTAGGGAAGACAGGGCTTCGACAAAGCTAGATTGATTGAAATTCTGGTTAATTCAAGCATTCCCTGATGCCTCACAATATCTACCTTGGTAAAGCCTGAAACAAATATTTCAACAAATTTTTCTGCTATTTCTTTTTTAATCCTGAGCACCTCTTGCTCATTACATGATCTCAATGCTTATCTTGGCATATCATCAAAGACATTACATTATTGGTTTTAAGGAGCTCTTGAAATTATTTTTTGGTTTGCCTAATTTCTAGTTTGCTCACACCTGCAAACATTTCTGAGCTTCCAGGTTCTTCACTTGAGGAAATCTTTAAAAAATAATAAGTGAATGTTGATTGAGTTTTTCCCTCACCGATGATCTTTTTAAGTAGAGAAATTTTATTTAATATTCCTCAGTTCAAAACAATGTTCTGATGTTTCAACCTTTCATCTATAAGTAGACAATTTCTTTAACAGGAGATTCTGAATTCAAATATAAACCAAAGAGGGAAGATCTTAGAGAAAACTTCACTAGGGCCCTACAATCATCTATATTGAGAAAAGGTAGGTTCAGTGAATAGAAATGGAAGACTACCAAAGTTCCCTTAGCAACAGACTATTGATTTTAGACTTATGAATTATATTTCCCTCCTATTTTTACCATGCACATGAGTTTTATATGTGATACAAGATTAGGCAGTCTCTTTTAAAATATGCTAAAAAGATATAAATAGATAAATTTTAGGTATGCCAGCTCTACACCTTACATCAGAAGGCAAATCTATCTTAAATTCTATTCAAATGGCTTAATAACTAAAGTACCAAAATGGCATGACTACAAAACAATACCATTTGTAAAACTGTATCTTGAAATCTGAGGAGAAAGACAACCTGAATTTCAGTATCTCACAGTCAGTATGTTTGCATTTTCTGTCTTTGACATTTCACTGCATGTCCACATTTTATCTTACTGAATTAGGCATTCTCTCTATTGCTCTTACTCAAAAATTTGTCCTGTCTTTTATTTCTCTTGGTGACGGAAGTACCAACAATCTAGAAGGGCATCTTCTGCACATCTGTTTATCATACTGTCATAGATGCAGCATAACCTGGGTGGCAAACTCATATCTATTATATCCATGTTGATTGCAATATGTTTCAGCAGCTTAAAAGCACGTTAAAATTACACTGATCTTTGTCAACTCCCAGAAATTGTGCTGCGCACCAAAGAATACTTCACGAGTGACGAAAGACTCTTATTTTGCTCTTTCCCTCGTGATACACCCGGGAGCTTTTCTTGTAAGCTGAGTGAAAGAGCTGCCAGACACCTTCTCCTGGAAATGCCTGGAAGAGACATGAGCTAAGAGGAAAACAGCAAACCTTAAAAGAGAGATCTGCCAGCCTGCATCAAATCAACCACCCCCAGCCTGGGCTCCTCACACTGACTCAGTAAGTGCAGTCTACTGGCAAATCATACACCATAATTAACTGTCCTTAATTCAGATGAACATTTTATGGGCCCACAGGGTCTGGAGAGAAAATCGTTAGCTTCACTGACTAATTTTCAGTTAATCAGCAACAGTTCACTCAACAGAACACTAATAGGGCAGCCTTGATTAGAAGTATAGGGATATGATATTAATTGGCTTCTTCTAACAGGGATGAGGATGCTAAATGGCAAAGACCATCTGTAGCTCTTGAAAAGCACTTTTTGAAAGTAAATGATAACAGGAATGCCTTTTAATTTTTCAGCTCAGTCTACAAAATATTTTTTTTATGTTTCTTTTGTCATTATTGTTTTGATTCTTCCCTTCAGAGGCAAAAACTTCTTTTGAAACCTATGGTTTTAAGCGACTTATACAAATACTGAAGCTAGGAGCTATTTAATCAAATATCTTATTTTTTGACTTGGGGGCACAGTTTAAGAATATTGAATATATGTATAAATTGAATGTATATATATAGATATAGATATATATGTCTCCTAGCAGAACACCAAATACACAGAATTTCTTGGGCAAAATCACCCAATAAAAAGATGAAGCAAAGGCAATCTTCATGGCTGCTCTTTATTAGATGTGTCTTTGAAAAATTAAAAACAGAAGCTAAGTAGCATTTATTCCAAGCTTTGAATAAAAGCACAAGGAGAAATTTCCTACTTAGTAAAAGTGCAGCCTAAATTTTACTTACTGCAGTAAGATCTCAATTAACCAAATTACCCCAAGAATGTAAGGCTTAGTTAATTTAATTCTCCCACTAATTAAAATTTAAATCAAATCTCCCCTTACTCTAATTCTTATTGTTAGATATTTTATTTCCTTACCGTAGTAAGTTGAGTATAGGAAATATAATTGAATCATTAATCATTTAGGATTTTCACTAGGGTCATTTGGAAGATCAGTTTTCATGCTGGAATACAGTAGAGGTAGGTACAGCAGGCTGATTTAAATGAATAGTAACTTTGTTCTGATCCTAGGACTATTAGGCAGGCAGATTCTCTCTCTCTCCTTTCTTTTAGCTAAATCTCTAAAATAAGCTTGTTTTATTCTCCTTCCCCTCTGGTTTTTATTAATGGATTATAAACAGTACTTTTATTTGAAAGTGTCTTTAAGTTTTTTAAATTAATAAAATAGTAATTTTTTTAGTTCCTAAGGAAAAGTATCTTTTGTCTCAATATCTGCATAAAAATAAGTTAAACATTTCCTCCAGAATTCTAATAGTTTCACACCTAAGGTTCAAGTCTGTTACCCAGCGTGAGTTGATTTTTGTGAGAGGTGACAGGTGTGGGTCCTGTTTCAGTTTTCTACATGTGGCTATCCAGTTTTCCCAGCACCATTTATTGAATAAGGATTATTTTCCCCAGTGTATATTTTTGTCTGCTTTGTCGAAGATTAGTTGGCTATATGAGGATGGTTTTATATCTGGGTTCTCTGTTCTGTTCCACTGGTCAATATCCCTGTTCTTGTGCCAATAAAAAGCTGTTTTAATTACTATAGCCTTGTAGAATAGTTTGAAGTCTGGTAAATTGATGCCTCCTATTTTGTTTTTATTGCCTAGGATTGATTTTGCCATACAGGGTCTTCTCTGGTTCCATATGACGTGTAAAATTATTTTTTCTATGTCTGTGAAAAATGATGATGGTATTTTATTAGG
>VBSM01003185.1:3097003-3117364 GCA_008086735.1 Cheirogaleus medius | reverse complement strand
ACCAGCAAATTGGTATTAACGGATCAACACCTAAGTGGACATATGGGAATAACAGATGTCGGGTGTTGGGTGGATGGGAGGGGGGAAGAGGGGATGGGTATATACAAACATAATGAGTGAGATGTGCAACATTTGGGGGATGGTCATGCTTGAGGCTCTGCCTCAAGAGGGGAAGGGGCATGGGCAATATACATAACCTTAATATTTGTACCCCCATAATATGCTGAAATAAAAAAAATAAATAAAATAATAAGTTAAACAACCAAGGTTTGAATCTACTGTTCATTTGAAGGGAGCAATACTTCAACAGAGAGCAATTAGAAGACGACTGGAAATTTAATAATTTATAAGACCCTTTCCAACAGTAACAATCAGGGTCCAAGATCAAATGCTAACCTCTCTCTTTTTGTGAAGAATTCACAAGAATAGAATTCGTGATTTCTAGGGGTTGATGAGGTTTTCATTTCTGTGTCTCCTGAAAGAATAAATGATGTAGTTCAGATTCAGTAATGTGGCATTGAGCTAATATCTACCGCTCAACTAACAGCACACAGAAATTCTGAATAGAATATGAAGCAAAATAAATCTACAATCATATCAGAATATTTAACGAAACTATCAGAAACTAACAGATGAAGACAACAAAATGAATAAACATAACACATTGAATTTTTGAATGAAAATTTAAAACTTGATCTAAAATATATATGTAGAACCTTGCATCCAATAAATAAAGGCTGTAAATTGTTTCCAAAACACATTGAACATTGAAGATGAAAGAAATCTTAAGAAATCCCCCCAAGGGTATAACACAAACAAAATTCTCTGAATATAAGTCACTTAAATTTAAATTCATGATAAAAAGATAGTCACAAAAAGACTCACATATTTGGAAACTAAAACATACACTCTTAAGTAATATCTTAATTAAGAGCAAATCAGAATGAAAAAAACCTAAATATATACAACAAAATGACAATGAAAATCCTCCATAGTAACACTTATGAAAGTCAAGCAAAACAATACTAAGAGGTAAAGTTATAGCTTTACACATGCTTGTTTTTAAAGTTTTTAAAAATAAGAATTAAAATTTAAAAAGAGAAAAATATATAGCACACTTAAAGAAGTAGGAGGGAAATAATGAAGTTAAGAGAAAAAAATCTATTAAAAATAGAAGAATAGGGAAAAGGAGAGAAATATAATAACATAAGCCAAACCAGGTACTTTCAGAAAGTAAATGAAATGGACAAGCTCATAGCAGGCTGATAAGGAAAAAAAACAAAACAAAAGAGAAGCCTGGAATTTTTAAAAAATTAAGAAGAAAAGGGGGATACAACTATAGGTAGAGTGGAGATTTTAAAAATAAGAGTCATATACGCAATTTTATGTCAATACATTTTTAAACTTAGAACAAAATAATTTTCTAGAAAAGCACATTATCAGATTTGTTGATGAAGACATATAAAACCTAATCATACCAAAAATTATTTAAGAAAAGAAATTAAATAAGAAATCAAAATTATTCCTCATCCCCACCCAAGGTATCAGTTGCAGTTTTGTGGGAAAAGATAATATCCATCTTATACAAGCAAGGCAAAACATAAAAGGAAGCAAATATATTCAATTACTTTTATGAAGCTAATAAAAATATAATATACCAAACCAGAAAATTTTAGTACAATTTAAGGAAATTATAAGCAAATCTGACTTATAAATATAGATGCAAAATATAGATGATTTATTATAAACTATAATTTAGCTATGTATTAAAATTCATAATGAACAAGTAGGGTATACGCTCCCAATTCAAGGATAGTTCAAGTTTAATCTTGAATATAATTAAATATACCATAATAAGAGATAATAGTAGAAAAAAATGATCATCCCAATAAATGTAGAGAAAAATAATTCAATATTATTTAATACCATTTGTGGGGAGAGGCACACTGGAAGCATTTAAGTTAGTATAAAAAATTTTTAACATTAGTAATAAGTACAATGCTGTTCATTATAACTCTTATTCTTTAAATTATATAGATTTTTAATGTAAAATATTTTATTAAACTATAACATGTACAGAAAAGTGTTAAAATCATAACATATTTTTAATTCAGTGAACAGATCTATGTAGGCATATATACAAAAATACATACAAGATACATTTTATGTATTCTTTTAAGATACAATATATTTTAAAAATGTTTTAAAGAGCAATGGTGTGCAAAGACATGGGCACACATATAGGTAATTATAAGCATTGAGTGAAAAAATTAATAATTGTTAACTTAAGAGATGGTTAAAAACAAATGGCAGAGTAGCTAGCTTATAAGTCCAATACTAAAAGCAAGAAAAATTAGAAAAAAAAGTAAATAAAAATTTTTTTAAATTTGTTTAAGGATATTAGAGATCTGCTGAGGCAGAAAAAGATGAGGGATAATTAACACAGAGACAAGGAAAATAGTGTGGAGATTCCTCAAAGAACTAAAACTAGACTTACCATTCAATCCAGCAATCCTACTACTGGGTATCTACCCAAAGGAAAAGAAGTCATTTTATTAAAAGAACACCTGTGCTCGAATGTTTACTACAGTACAATTCACAATTGCAAAGATGTGGAATCAACCCATGTGCCCATCAGTTCATGAGAGGATTAACAAAATGTGGTATATGTATAGCATGGAATACTACTCAGACATTAAAAGGATGAATTAATGCCTTTTACAACAATTTGGATGGAACTGGAGACCATTATCCTAAGTAAAGTATCTAAAGAATGGTAAAACAAACACCACATGTGCTTGCTAATAAATTGGAACTAACCAATGAACATACATGTGCACAGAGGGAAGTAAAACTCAGTGGAAATCAAGCAAGGGGGAGAGCAGAGGAGGGGATGGGCAAAAACCTACCTAACAGGTACAATGAACATTATTTGGCTGATGGGCACACTTATAACCCTGACTCAAGTATTACAAAAGTGATCCATGTAACCAAAATCATTTGTACCCCCATAATATTTTGAAATAAAAAAAAAAACTAATGAAAGTTTTTCTCTTGAGTTAGGGAAAGATGAGAAGAAGCCAGGGAAAGTACAATAAGGGAAAAAATAAGACTTGGAAAGAAAAATTGAGCTGTTATTATTTTTAGATGACAAGATTGTGGAAGAAAATACAAGAAAATACAAAAATAATAACAGATACACTATTGGCATTATATGTAAATTTTAAAAAGTCACAGAATTAAAAAATCAATTGCATTTCTATACACCAGCAACAATCAATTAGAAAATGAAACTTAAAAAGGGATAAACATTACAATAGCACCGACAAACATAAATTTAATTAAATGTATGCATGAATTATACACATGAAACTATAAAATATTATTGAAATTAAAGGCCTAAGTAGAAGAGTGTACCATACCATGTTTATGGTGGATGTAAAGATAGTAATTGTCCCCTAATTGAACTATTAATTCAACCTAATCACAATAAAAATCTCAGGAATGTGAGCAAGTGTATGTGTGTGTGTGTGTGTGTGTGTGTAAGTTGCCAAGCAGATTCTAAAATGTATAATGAAAAAAATCCTAAGACCCAATAAAGGCCAAGACAATATTATATAAGAAAAACAGAAGAGTGTCACTCATAGTGATCAGATTTACTATAAAAGTTAATTAAGACTGTGGTATACTGCAAGGATAGACAAATAGATGAATAGAAAATAGAAGAGTCAGAAATTGATTTACAAATATGTGGACACTTGATTTACAATAAAGGTAGTAATACTGTAACCTAATGCAGGCTTGACTATCTGTTGCTCGAAAGCCAGACTTGAGAGACAATGGAGAGACAAGGGGTTCATGGAAGGAGAGTGGGTTTATTCAAGAGCTGGCACCCTGAGGAGATGGCAGACTCAATTCCTCAGACTGCCCAAGGGTTTTTTTTAAATTATTTTATTTCAGGAAATTATGGGGGTACAAACATTTTGTTACATGTTATGACTTTGCCACATCCCAAGCATGATTCGAGACGTGCCCTTTTCCAAGGGTTTTAAGAGGGAAAGAGTTGTGGGAAACTACGTGCAGGCCAGCATGCCTTGTTCTGGTGGTTATCTTGAGTAATGGGCCATCTGGCAGTGGCACCAGCCAGACCACAACAGGAGTGAAGGTTAGCTATTCAGAGTTCTTCCTCCAGAATGAGGGCTTTGTTCCACTATCTTGGCTCCACAGTTAGCTGCTCAAGGCCAGTTCCTGGAATTCTTAAGCAAGCACACTTAAAAGAAAGAGTTATTAGTTAACTTTAAGGTGGAGCAACTGTTACTGTTGTTATAGTACAACATTGTGAGAAAAAGTCTGGTCTTTTCAACAAATAGGAAACAATAATCTGAATTACCTGACACCACACACAAATATCAATGTCAGGAGAATTGTACATCTAATGATGAGAAGCTAAATAAAACATCCAGGAAAAAAAATAGGAGAATATCTTTATGACCTTGTGACAGATAGACTGTAATTTCTTAAGACACAGAGGCAATAATCATAAAGAAAAAAAGTGGTGGACAACATTTTTTTCTTTTTAGAGAAGGAATCTCTCTATGTTGCCTGGAATAGCCTCAGACTACTCTGAGTGATCCTCCTGAGTAGCTGGGACTACAGGTGCATGCCACCCAGCTACATTTTTAAAAGTAGCAATTTCATTGCAAGAACCATTAAAAGAGTAAAGAGGCAAGCCACGATTGTTAGATGTTTGGAAGACATATGAGCATCAAAGGGCTTATATGTAGAATCCAGAAAGAATCCCTACAAATCAATAAGAACAAGGCAGACAAACCAGCAGAAAAAAAAAGAGCAAAAGTCTTGAACAGGCACTTAACAAGAATAGCCAAATAGCCAATAAGCATTTGTAAAGGTGCTCAGTATCATTAGGCCTCAGGGAAATGCAAATTAAATCAAATGACACAAAGAAATGATAAATGCTTGAGGTACTGGATATCCCAATTACCCTGATTTGATTATTACACGTTGTATGCCTGTATCAAAACATCACATGTACCCTATGAGTATAAACAACATGTACTAAAAGTAATTAAAAATAAAAATAAATATTAAAATGCTCAATAATTAAAAATTTAAAAATCTACCTCATTAATAAAATAAGATAAAGTCACAATGAATTCAGAATAATCCCCAGAATAAGTATAATCAAAACAATTAACAATACCAAGTGTTTGTGAGAGTGTGGAGCAACTGGCAGCCTCACACACGGTTCTTGGGAGTGTAAATTGATACTAGTCCTTTGGAAAACTGCTTGGCAGTATCTGCTAAAGCTGAACATCTGCATACCCTATGTCCCTACAATTCTACTCCTAACCACGAATCCAACAAAAATACATACATTTGTGATGCAGAAGATGTGTACAACAATGTTTATTACATAATCATTCACAATAGTAAAAAATGAAAACAAAACAAAAATCCTGGAACCAATCCAAAGGTCCATCAGTACTAGAATGGTTAAATAAGTTGAGGTAAATTCATTCCAGGAAATGAGAATGAAGGAATTATGGTCAAACACAATAGGTTGTGTTTGATATGAATCTTACAAAGATAATGTTGAAAAAAAGCCAGATCCAGTGAGTACATACTATAAGTTTCCATTCACAGTAAGTTCAGGAACAGGCAAATTAATCTATGGCATTAGAAACTGGGAGAGTGCTTGCTTTTGGGGAAATTAGGTTAGTCATTAGAAGAGAGTGCGAGAATCTTATGAGGGCACTGCCTATGTTCAATTTTGTATCTAGGTAGTTAAATTAGTGTGTTTACTTATTGAAATTCATTGAGCTCTACTCCCATCTGTGCTCATTTCTATATGTTTATTTCCAAAAATGTAATGGAATGAAAATAATAGATAATAACAACAGGGATTATACACAGAGAATAAGAGTTGGGTAGAAATACTGATTAACTTTAGCCTTTTCAAGTCAAGTATACATAATAAAATATCAAAGTAAGAGTCAATAATCTCCCTACTTAGGAAGCCTGGAGCAACTATATTTCCTTCTCTCTCTCTCTCTCTCTCTCTCTCTGTTTCTCTGTCTTTGTCTCTCTATTATGGCACTTGTTCCCACTTTGTTTTTAAAGAGTTAAAATCAGCACAAAGAGTTTATTAATCTCTGTCAGAAAAATAAATACATAAAATAAGCAGAACCCCTTACCAAACCTCTGTATACATACACCCAACTTCCCTATAGAGAAACTTTCTACAAAGAGCTAATGAGGTTCATAAGTGTAATGGCTTCAGAAGTCCAAACAATTAAAGTTTATTTTTTAAAAAAGCATACAGAGTTTAATTCTTTGTGGCTCTTCAAATCTATCTAATCTCTCCCAGAGAAAATTCCCATCATGTGGTGTTGAATGGCTGGGTGTGTTGGGATAGTTGATTTTCTTCTCTTTGCAGTATCTTCTATGCACACAAAACATGTCATATTCTCCTTGATTTGTTTGTGAAGGCATCTAGAAGAATAAGCAAAGCGTCATGTTGAACTTTAGGTTTGGGAAGTGTTAGACCTCTTTTCCATTTTTTAAACAATTTCAGTGGGGAGAAACTACAAATGTAGGAGCCATTTCAAGCAAGGGAAGTCACACTAACCTTTTTTTCTTCCTTTTCTTTTTTTCCTCCTTTTTTAAAATTGACAAATAATAATTGTATATACAGTCAGCCCTCCATATCTGAGGGCTCTGTTTGAAAATATTTGGGGAAAAAACAATAAAATATATATAATAACACAACCATACAAATTTAAAAACCAATATAGTATCACAACTATTTACATACCATATATATTTTATTAGGTATTATAAGCAATCTAGAGATGATTTAAATTACACTGGAGGATTGCATAAGTAATATGCAAATATTATGCCATTTTATTTAATAGACTTGAGAGTCCTTAGATTTTAGCATCCACTGGTGTGGGTTGGGGGATGACTGTATTATATATTTATGGGTATAATGTGATGTTTTGTTATATGTTTACATTGTGGAACACACTAACTTTTTAGGGAGTTATTGGAACAAAGAATTCAGATTGAGGCAGGAAAGAAATCTAAAATATAAGCAATATGTTTATTTTAGGTTGTAATACAACCAAAGTTATTAACAAGTAATTAATAATTTATTAAACTACCACTTTTTTTACATTAATCATATTTTATGATATTCCTACATTATTTAAAACTTTTTCTCACCAACTATGATGTCCCCACAATGCTGCATGTTTGGAGATCAGCTGGGTGAAACAGTTTGACAAGAGGATCCCTTTACAAATAAAAGAAGGAAAACTTAACAGGGAAGTTTGTCAGTTAAGACAGATAGCAGAGTATAATCTAATCTTACTTAAGACATTTGTTTCATCCCACTTAGTTACCTTTTCAAAGCAATTTTTTAGTTTACCGGATTATAAATTCACCATTCTTAACAACACAGTCTAAGTTATTTGTAGATCATATCTGAATAATTGAAGGTTCTGTATTTTAAGTCAAAGTGATTAGCTTTATTTTTTTCTCTAATTAAAGCTGATTCTCTTATTAAAGAGAGAGTCATTTCTATTTTCATATTTTTCTTTTCTTAAAAGGAACATTTCCACATGTCCCTCTTCCCACACACACCTTGTTGCTTTTAAGTACCATCTTGTTTTAAATTTGATTCTGCATTGAACCTACAGTTATTGAACCATGAATACTTTCCGCATTATTTAAAATGTAAGCATAAATTTTTTTTCAATTAAAGTATCTTCTCTTTTAGAGCCCTGAATATTAAGGGCACATACGCAATATGTAGAGTCATTTGGATAATGAATACTGAGTAGAAAAAGGTATATCATTTTGATCTTAGTTAATGTTTCTTTGACATTTACCTCCAATCTGGAATGGCAAAATCTTGTACCTTAAAATTGAAAGGTAGTAATTATATTAGCAAATCCAGGGAGATGAACACAGTAACTTGTAACTATTAGGGTGATTTTTTATGTTTAATTACTTTAGTGGTTATTATTTCTGCACTGCCCCCAGAAGACACTTGCAGTGCATGCTTTAAAGTTAACCCTTGATTTTGTTCTTTAGGTGGTCTAGGTCAAATCAATGCCCTCCAGCTGTCAGGAACACACTGGTAGTTGAACAAAGTTAGGTTTATTGGCTCATTGTAATGAGGAAGACAGTCCCTCATAGGCATCTCAGTAAGAGGATGTCAGAAAGGACTTATTATAGGATATGGGGTTTTCTTTGGTGATTTTTGGGTTGGGTTCAAGGAAGCATGGTCTTCCTATGGACTGGTTGCCCTCAGAAGACAAGGCAAATTCTATGATTATGACCTTAATTTTTATCTACAAGGTGGGTATTCTAAAGGACAAATTTTGACCTAGTAGAGAATACTTAAAATTTATTTTTTATGGCTGAAACTTAATACATGAAACTAAGAGTAAGGGACCTTTAGTGAGTGCAGTAGATATCTCACGGGGAAAATGAGGATTTGGGACTAGAGAGCATGAGACCTTGTCATTGGGTAAGTGGATGGAAGGATTTGGTATGGTCCCATCCAGTGCAATTGAAGTGATGTCCTTTCTGCAGAATCTTGAAGTATATACAGTCTCCAGGCAGTAGCCAAATAGCATCTATTCTTGCAGCTATGAATTGAATGCCTTGTCACAAGCCATTAATATTTGTAATGGTGTACAAAATATCATCTAATGTATGAATATTTTCCACATAGATGGCCACTGCATTGCAGCAGAAAATCTTATGATCATACCTATTAATATTCTCTGTTGATTATAGATCTCATGCTTGGAAACACTGGTAACTATAATTATTTTTTTTTCATACTCCAATGCCACAATTTGACCACTGGAGCCCCTTTATGTTGGTTCCCTTTAATACCATTCCAGAACTTTTGAAAGCATGCTTGCTTTCTTACAAAAAAATAATCAAGACCCAACTTTGTTTTTCCCAGTTGATTGCTAGAGACTACTAAAGATTTTCATTTATACTCTACTAAGAAATCTGACTGCCACACATGATGCTAAGTATATATGCAGTTGGAATGCCACCAAATTCCAGAAAGGGCAATTTGTAATCAGTGAGCTTATCATCAATGTTGTCTTCATTTGACTGTGGCTTTCAATTACTCTAATCCTTGAGTTTTAATTATAAATGCTGTCAATTTAGCTTCATCATTATTAATTTAGCTTGGGAATGGGTGTTTGTTCACCTTACAGTGAGTAGGGATACATATTTGCATCAACAAGATTTTTGATGTATAATTTTCCAATAACTAGAAGATGTGTATGCATTGAAGTTCAAATATGAATTAGTCATTCCCTCATTTCTTGAGTAGCTGGATTCTTAAACTTCAAAAATGTACAAGGACTCTAAAAGTCATGTTTAAAAACTCATATTTTTTTCTGAAAAGTTAATAAGTGACTCATATATGTTGCCAACAAAAATTTTACTACAAATTGTTTGTTTTATTTCTCAAAAGTTCTTGGCTATCATAGAATTCTTTTTCATTTGGAAAGTGAGAACAAGCAGTAAAGATGGGCCATAGGCAGAAATGTTTGAGAAGACTTCTCTTAGTGAAGTCCTTCTCAAATGGAAACTCATAAGTACTAGAGTATTTTGAGTGACTTTATTTTACAAAATATGCATATAACTTTCCACCAACAATTCTGGTAGGGTAGGTATGTGTATTAGAAAAACTTCCTCCCTTTATTGTTCTTTCCAACCTCACCTTTCTCTCCTGCCTATCTAAACTTGAGAATCACCACTGTTCTTGGTCTCTAGTCCCTAACGGTTATGAATAACTCTTAAGAATGGTGCTCAATAAAAGCGAAGACTCAGCAATATGTAATATCTTTGTAAATAAGGGAAAGCCCACTGATCATTTCTGCACCTTCAGGCCACAGGATATTTTAGAATAATATCCCTGGAGCCACAGGTCAACTTTATGACTCAAATTCTCTTTTTCTTCTTCCTTTGACAAAATATCTTTTTAACAAACACTGCACTATGGATCATTTACCATGGAGGAAAGAAATATCCCTGTGGTTGAATGCTACTTGGAATTGTATGACTAGGAGAAATAAGTAACAGGGTGTTTTTCCTCCCAGAAATCATGTTGTAAAGGTATTTGACTTTATCACATGTAAACTGCAACTTGTGTACTTTTATGTGTTCATATATTCAAAAGTACAGTGATATTGGCTCCCTCTTATCCTATAATATGAGTTATTAGACATAACAAATAATCATAAAATCTCAGTGGTATATATACAATAAGAATTTGATTAATTTATACATCTGCAGCTCTACTGACCTTACTGGGGCTCACTCACGAATCACACATCTGTGGTTGGACTAGGTGGCTTTTTCAACTCACCTGAGCAATCTCATATGTCTGAGGGTCAACAGGCCAGCTGGAGCTTGACTGATCAAGGATGTGGTATCTGAAGTAGCTCTGTTTTACACTACAGTTCTGTGGTCCAAATGTTTCTCATCCTCCTCCTTGGTCCACTGAGGGTATGACCTCTTTATGGCATGGCAGAGCACAAAAGGCCTTTTAAGGCCCAGACTTGGAACTGGCATACCATCACTTCATTCCCATTCTATTGGCGAAAACAAGTCATGTGGCAAAAGTCAAAGTCAAGGGATGAGGAAATATAGTCCAACTCTTCAGAGCTACATAATCACATGGCAAAGGGCATGAATATAGGAAGGGAACAGTAAAGAACTGGAATTATTAATGACAGCTAACACATACCTCTTGCATTTTCTATGCATAACACATGTAATACAAGCAGAGAAGTCTCATTAGCAATAATTCCTATCCTGATTCAGAAGCCAACACCTCAATCAGAAAGTGAGGGTATTGAAGTGATTAAAATCAGCCAGTAGCCAGACCAAGATTCAAATATCTGCTTTACCCCTTACTAATCTGGTAGCTGAGCAAATTGATTTCTGTGAGGATTATTCTCCCCAACTAAATAATGACAAATATAATAGCACCTAACTGGAGTGTTGTTTTAGTATTGAGTGAGACAATGCTTGCAAATTGTTTAGCACTGTGACATGCACTTGGTAAGAGTTCAAAGCATCATATCTATGTTTTCTTTCACCTTCCCTCTCTTTACTCATTTTTCCCTCTTCTCATTTTTTTCTTTCTCCTTCCCTTTCTCTTTTTCTCCCTCCTTACCTCTCTTTCTTTAGGATCTATTTCATGATTTGTTATACTCCATCTTGAATCAGCTCATTTTATATAAAATATATTCATCGAGGTCTTATTATTTTTCTTTTAAAGAAAACTTTTCAAAAGAAAGATTAATTTCCTAGGTTTGGCCCCTGAGACTGAACAATACTTTGGAAACAAACCCAAACATAAAAACTGGCCTCTGAAAGATACTGAAAAAAGGCATTGAGTCTATAAGTTCACCATAGGTCACATTTTATTGTGAAGGAAATATCGATTTTCTGTATTCCCAACCATGACCTTGCCTTTGTGGTAACTATGGCAACTCCCCAAGTTGTGAGGTCTTGGTAAAGCCAACATGGCAAATTCATATTAAATTAGCTGAAGGAAACAGACAAGGGATATGTAATCAGCTACATAGGTGCTACAGAGATGCTATACAGAGATACCGATTTATTTAGCTTGAGAGGGAACCTGGACATCAGTATTTCTTGAAATCCCCCAGATGATTCTAATGGTGCAACCAAAGACTGAGAACCATTGCTCTGACTTAATAAATATCTCCTCATATGTGATATTTTAGGTAGAGACAAGCTACCCAAAGGTAATTATAACAGTATCTTCAACTGGCTAATCAGTACAAATGCATCATATAACCTAAGAATTTTTGAAATAGACACCACAGAGAAAGCCAAAGTGGCATTGTGTTAGTAAGTATAGGAAATGTCAAGATAAAGGTAGTCTGAACCCATAGCTTGGAAACACATCAATGAAGGCAGTGTGATGTTCTAGAATGAGAATTAGACGAGGATTCAGATATTTAGCTCTGGTCTTAACTCAGGCATAAATAACTAACTACAGGAGCTTGGGCCAGTCGCTGCCCATCTCTGGACTGCATTTGCCTCATCTGCAAAATACGAGGACTTGATTCATTGCTTTATAATTCCTCTCCTTTAATGAAATCCTGTGATTGCTAAAATATAGAAATATTAAAACATGCTATGCCAGGGCCCCTCCTCAAACCAATTAAATCAGAATCCCCAGGAGTGGGATGTGGATGTCAGTGGTTTTAAAATGCTCCCAGGTGATTCTAATATTCATCCTGGGTCACCAGCAGCTGGAGTTTAAGAACCTGCTATGGTGGAATTTATGTGGTATGGGAAAGAAGGAGAGGATAAAGACTAAAGTCTTTCAAGAGAAAAAAATGGGATAAAAATCAGTAACATTTTTATAGGCTATTTAAAATCTCATATTACCTTTTTCCAACTCTTTTTGCTTGTTATGTTTTTACCATATTCTTGGATAGTGGTTAAGTATCTGTTTTCCCTCTTCTCTCTTAAACCTGCCTTATTAAGACATTTCATTACCAATGAATATTTCATTTGAAGAATTGAGAAAGTGATCAAAAGTGGTACTGCTTGGGAAATGGAACTTACAAAGATCTATTGCTAAGAGAGATGTCACCAAAACCGTAATGGAACATATTTTATTTTAATTTTGTAGCTGTGAGGATGTGCGCTTTCAGTTAGTGTATATTAAAGATAATTCACTGCAAAAATGTCAGCATCTGTAAAAAAAAAAAAAGGAGAGAGAGAACTCAGGAAAACAGACTAAATTTAATCAGAGAGAAGGTAAAGGCATCTGTTTTAGTACATAAGGTGGTTGAGAGTATGGTAGCTCATCCCAACAAAAAGTCTTGGAAAATGGCCTGTGTCTGGTGGGCACCCCCAAATTTTTTCAGATGGACTACATTCACCCCTAAAATCTTCCTAATATCTTTGTCATTCTTCCAATTTTCCACCCTGTTTCAGGAGACTGTTCTGAGTTTGCCACTCTAAATTATGTCTCTCAGAAGTCTTATCTAGAGCTGTGATGCCCCAAATGGTAGCCATTAGCCACATGTGCCTATAGAAATTTAAATTTAAATAAGCTAAAATTAAAATTTTAATTCTCTGTCACACTGGCCACATTCCACATGCTCAGTAACCACATGTGGCTATTGGCTACCATATTGGACATCACAGAACATTTCCACCATCACAGAATGTTTTGTTAGACAGGGCTTTTCTAGGGTCTCAGCAGTGCATAGTCCAAACTTACTTGCTAACCAGAGATAATTCAGTGTTCTTTTAAAGTATCAGACATTGAGATTAATTCTCTGTGTCACAGTTTTCTCCTCTAAAAATGGATATGAAAATAATGATCTTCTCCAAAAAAGGGTTATAGAATTATGTTTCAGTATCCTAAAGAGCATAATTCTGAATAAAAACTCCTACACATGGAAAGAAGTTATGTTATAAATCATAATCTTGGGAAAACTAAGGTGTAATATATAGAAGGATTGCCAGTATATCTCAAAATATAGTCCATATGCCTCTTGCTTTGGACTCCCCCTGCGTTGTTTATTAAAAATATAGATTTCTGTGCTTTCTCCAGCATTGCTGAATCAGCAAATTAGGGTAGAACCCATGACTGGGCATTTTAATAAATCCACTGATGATGTACATGCATACTATTTGATAAAATGCCTTTGTGAGAAAAAATCGCTTCTAGCCCTTCGCAGTACATTGTACTTTGTGGTTACATTTTGATTTAACTGATTGAATTTATCACTCCTTTGGTTATTTGGTGTTTTGCAAACCTGTTTGGGAAGTGAGCAGTCTTTCCAACAGTGAGATCACAACTATGATCCTGCAGGGAGAGTTAAATTGCAGCATATTCCACACTTGGGTTTCTTGTGACTGGGCAGTACCATTGAGTTTCCATAATGTTATTTAGTGTTTCTCTCATAAAGTGGTCATTTGGGGCTAGCCAAATGATTACCTAGAAAATACTTTACACAGTTTCTGAAAGAAGCTGTTGCAATTGGAAACAGCAGGAAAATACAGTCATTAAAACAAAGAGAATGCCTATGTTTTTACAACAAAATAATTAGAAGCCATTACTGGCGCTGTTTAGATTTCAGCACCCCATCTATCTTACTTTCAATTAGAAACAATGTACCCAAATAAGAGAAGTCTGGCTAAACATAAGTGCATTTCAACTACACTGTTTAATAAAGTGAGACCCCCATTGATAACATAGTCTGTGAAATTTTCTTCTAAGTATGACTTTCGTTGGGTAGTACTAGTTTTTGAGGTAAAGAGCTAGGCAGCAATTTCAATAATTTATATCCATTTATCTGTCATGATAATAGAATCTCAGAGATAGAATTTTTGCATTTGTTCAACCCAACTTCTGCTCAATGTCTGAATCCCTTATACAGCTTTCCCAGTGAGTGATTGCACCCCCTGTTTGAACACTTCTAAAAATGAGGTGATCATTTCTTCCAAAGGAAGCCATTCCCACTTTGGACTAGTCCTTACTCATGCAAAACTCAAACCATTTGGTTTTAGTTCTGCCTTCTTGGACTACATAGAGTAAACTGAATGCTTCTTTATGTGACAACTATTTCAATAGTGGAAAATTACCAGGGTGTTCCCCCTTGTCGTCTCCATTGTGTGTTCAGAAATATCTTCTTTTAATTAACATATTCCAGCTTTCAGCTAATGGTGATGAAAATAGAACAAATCATTATAAATTTCTTCTACTTCAAAACACTTTCACATATTATACTTCTTAATTTAGACAAGAGTTGACAACTCATAGTTGCTAATTCAAAGAGATTTAACCTGACCAGCAAAAGAAATCGTCTTGACTAGTGGAGATTCTTAAGAAAATATATCCATTTCATCTAAATTCCAATGGTCTATTGAATCTGTTTGGCAAAATCTCAAACTTCATTCATTAATTCAGCATATTTATTAAGTGCCTGACTGCTACATGTAGGGACTTAACCATGATCCATAAGCTTAAGATCTAGGGAAACAAACATTTAGATGCCTGTATAATACAAAATTGCATTTTCCCTTTCATTTATTAGCACTCATTTGGAAGGGGCAGCGGGGGTTGGGGGGTGAAGTCAAAGCAGCAGAAAGGGAACTAGACCAGTTGTCAGAGAAGAAAATTGAATTTTGTCAAACCAGCTCTGTTGTGTAAACCTATGAAGTAGCCTTCAGCAAGTCACTTAACCTGACTCGGCTGCATTTTCTGTTTTGCTTACATCGTGGATTTGTGCACATTTTGTTTAGTTTTAATCAGTTGAGATGATGCTTGTCAAATGGCTCTCTCATTAAAGAGAATGAAGCATAATGTACTAAATACTAGATATAATAATAATCAGTATTTGCTATATTACTTCACAGCTTACAAAGTGCTTCTCAAATATTGTATCCTTAAATATTTTTGAAGATTTGTGAACTCTTACCCCATTTGTGAGGTAAAGAAACTGCAACTAAGCGGGAATAGGCATTCAATTTAAAAATTATTACAATAAATTTTACCATTATCTTTTATGTAACCATTTCCAGGTTGTTTTATTAATGTCTGAAGCATTTTCTTTTTTGGCTCAAAGGCAAGTCTGCTGTCTACTTTGTAGATGCTACTAATTTGATAGATTATATATCTTCCTCTTTTTCAGCCTTAAATGTTTTGTACAATAATAAGCTGTTGTCAATTTCCATAGTCTTTGCCAAGCTGATCAAGTAACTGATATTTTTTTAAGTTTCATGAAACTTGTTTCGAATTTGACATTTTGCCTTCTACCATTTTAAAAGTAGCTGCTGAAATGCAAATATCAGAAGGAAAAAAAGACCTCTTGAATTGATCCCCTTCTGTGCTAGTTCTCTTTTCCCAGAAATATACTTTGTAATGTTTCGTTAGTTGAGTTTTAAGTGTCTCAAGAGGTGGTAGATCTGGCACTTCCTTGGCAGCATATTTCACAGTCTAATAATCTTAATAGCTTTAATACCCTGCAATGTGTTTAATCCAGTCTTATTTGTTTATATAGGTTAAAAATTTCCAAAGGCCTCTCATCACCCTAGCAAAAGGAATTTTTTAATGGTCTCATCACTTTTTAATTGCTCAAATTTTAGCTTTTATTTGAAGAGTTTAAAATAAAAAGTTTGAAAGGAACATTTTAGTTTGTCCCACAAAGGCCTTCAGTGATTATACCCAGGATCCATTTCAGCATGTTTTACTCAACTTAATTTCACAGCTTTCTTCCCTTATCTCTTCCTAACAAAATTAAGCTAGTTCTGTATATTCTTATGTAGGTTCAATAATTAAAATAATACCTATGGTTTGCTCCATGTTTACTGCATACCAAGTGGTGGCTATGCATTTTTACAGGGTTTCCCAACATTGTTGTGGGGACTGTCCTGTGCACTGTAGGATGTTAAGCAGCATCTCTGGCCTCTACTCACTAGATGCCAGTAGCACTTACACCCCTGTCCCCTCGTTGTGACAACCAAAATTGTCTTCAGATGTTGCCAAATGTCTAGGGTCCGGCTGGAAAAATTGTCTATCTGAGAACCACTAACTTACATTAGTTCATTTAACCCTTACAGCAGCTTGTGAAAGAAATGGTATTATCTTAGTTTTATAGTTGAAGAAAATAAGGCTAAAAGAGGATGAATTATAATCTAGAATCACACAGCTAGCAAATGGAGGAGCTAAGATTTGAATTCCTCTTCTGGCTTTAAAACTAATGATTTTCCTGCTACCAATACTTTACTTTGATAATATTTCACAGGTTAGTTGCAGATTATATGACATTATCGAATCTTTTCTTCACGTTTATTTTTTATTCTATCTAAAATTTTTAAATTCCCTTATGTAGAGGAAAACAGTTTTCTCCTACTTCATCGTCTGTATGAGAATTTTTTATATTATTTATTATTCAGTACTTTATCATTGTCTTCTTTGAAGCCAAGATGACTTATCTGATTTATCGAGACTTCGCTTTGTTTCGATTCTGACTTCTAAAGAATTTGAGATCCCTCTCAGCTTCACCTAATACACAAATTTTGTTAGTTTTTCCTCTATTATATCAATAAAATACTTACTATTTCAAATGGCATACTCTTATTACATGTATTGTCACAAAATACATTTCTCTAGGTTTGGATTTTTGCCAGTTTATAGTGAGTGCATAGAGTCCATCTAATTCACAGTATCCTGATTTTCCAGAAAGTAGGTGCTAGAAGAATCAGAGGAAAAGGATAATGAACAAGTAAGCCGTGTGTTAGTAGTTGTACCAGCAGCCAAAGACAGAGCCTGGTTCCCTCATCTCCTATAGGTACGTGCCTTAGGAAAAGTGTCGAAGTACCACAAAATACAATTTGGATCCAATCTTTGTCAATGTAAATGAAAAATATGAAATACATGATTTATACCTTGGCTTGAGATGCTTGTTGATACTTACTAGCTGCAGTGACAACATGACTTAGACTCCAGAAGTCCAACAATGGTCAAATACTTTCAGGAGAAAAGAAGGACAAAATTTGATATTTTCTATCTCATTTTCCTTTTCTTAGTTCATCATTTTAAATTTAGCATTCCAGGCCACCCAGGAAAAGCCAAACAGATAACAAATATTTGGACTCACTCTCAGTTCTGGTAGCCATAGTCAATCTTTCTGAGGCCAACAGTCCAGTCTGTAACAGAATGACAGTCAAAGGGTTTGGATAATGTTAAAAAAAAAAAACAAAAACAAAAAGAACAAAATTATAACTGTGGACCACAATGTTCTGAGAAACATCTACTGAATTGCTTCAGGATTATAAAGTTTTTCTTAAGGGCAACCAAAATAATGTATTTGTAATATGTCTGGCTAAATTAAGTGTGAAATCCGCAACTATGATTTAAATGAAACTCATTTAAATACTGGAGAGCTGAATCTATGGCATATGTTTCATCAGCCCTTTTCTCTGACCAGCTGCAACTATTTAATAACTGGGTTACTGATCAGATATTTTGCAAATAACCTGTGAGTTGATTGAATTCAGTCTGTTTCCTTGTGTAGGTACAAAGTAACCTGAACAATTGAATGGTGTGAGCTAAAAGGGTACATTTCCTTGTAGTACCCAGATAATCAGTACAAATGTGGGGACTTAGAGAGGTAGCTTGCTTTGTGTTCTTAAAAGCTTCTATTTACTACTTTATTTTGCATGCCAACAGAATGTATGTGTGTTTAAAAGACTCAGGAAGGTTGAGAAAAGAGCCTTGTAAGTATTGTTTAATGAAAGTACAAAGCCCAGTGTTGGAAATGTCATGGCAAACACCTAGTTAAAAGCAGAAAAAAAAAGTGATAAGGCCCCAAATGGTTAAATATAGAGTATATATAATTTGGGATGACTATACTAAATATTCTGGTTTTACATTTAAGTTTTCCATTTTTAATTGCCATATGTCATGGAGACATTGACTTGAGCTACATTTAGTATTCAATGAACTAATCATGTTTTCAATGAATAGGTAGCTAACTTCCCAGGTATTTCTGTGACTGTATGATGATATCACAAGTGATAAGAACTGTTTGGAAGTGAGTTTTTTTAAAATTCAAATTGGTTTACCAATTCTCATGGACATTTATGAATATTTTGGTATCAGAGATATGATAATCCAGTGTATTGTTTAGCCATTGCCAACATTTGCATATTCTACTGGGGTTCCTTTTTGGTTATGATTAAGGAAATTAAGGAGATAGTTAAATAAAATTAGAAGTGACTTATTTGGATCCATACAAACTATAATATATCTAGACCTCTATCTTAGCAGTAGCACTTATCTTAAGTTGGGTTCTTCCAAAAGCAGATCCTGAGACAAGGATTTGAGTGCACATAGCTTATTTGGGAGGTGATCTCAATAATTACTGAAAGGAAAATGAGGAAATGGGACAGAAAAAGGAAGGAAACCAGAAGAGACTACATATTAAGCAGGTTACCACTTAAGAGCAACTGTGGTACAATCCCGCTAGGAACTTCTGGGAGACAGTGGAGGAGATACCTCAGAGCTCTCCCATCAGAGAGCCAAGGAGGCCTGCAGTATTTATTTATCAATTCCTGTTGCCATTTATGGATGGCTGTTCCAGAAGGCCTAAGTCCCCAGAATGGGCCTGCCCTATGCACAACTTGAGCAAGCTCCTATGACTGGAGATTGACCTCTGGTAGACAGACACAGTGTTTGTAGTAAGATGCCCTTGGCTCACAAGTGGTTCACTGACAGAGCCTGTGATGGCTCTATTATTCCCTAAAACATCAGAAGCCCAATAAATGAAAAATCCAAATGGTGGGTCAGAATTTTGGACCATAAATGTGAAATCCAACTTTTGTTAACTGCCCTTAAAAAAGGGAAAGCAATCAATATTTTCCCAATGTTTCTCTCAACAGCTGCTCATACAAGACAATCTAAAGAACCCTTGTAAACAGATTCCCTCACCATTTTTTCTAGCTGAGCCTGTTATATGCTAGCTCAGTTTAAACAGAAACCCTCACTGCTTCTAACTTGCTTTCCTGAATTTGCTGATGCCTGGGGTGCTTCATTTACACATGCACTTTATAACTGAAAGCGTGGTCCTTGGAGAGGAGTCATAGCAATCATTTTAATTAGCAGCAACTTGAAGACTGTCCTTCCCTTATCCCCCCAGTAACCCAAATGAACCAAGAGATGAGCTTATAAAGTTCTGCCCCAAAGGTTTCTCAGCTGGCAGATAATCAAAATATGCAAAGGCAATAATATTGGACAACTATTTCATACTCAGGCAGATTTTTAAACTGTTAATTATACACCAGCTAAGAGGTGAAGGAGGTCCCATGGTTACTAGAATCGTTTCTAAGTTGTTGTCAACACTGTTTGGTCTACCCTGAAACCACGGAGACTTCAGAGAAAAAAATATTCATGTGCATTCAGATGATAAACTTTTTAAAGAGTGTTCTTTACTCTCTGAAGAGCTTATCTCCTCAAACTATCCTTAATGTTTCTCGTCTCAGAATTGAAGAAATCCTTAAATATGCAGCTCTTTTAGAATGAAACAGAAACAGAACTGACACTGAAATCATATAGCACATGATAGTAAAATGTTAAAAACACATTCACTCCCATCTGTACACGTTTGAGACCAGATTTACATTTTAGATGAGGTTATTAGGTCCATTCCATTTTAGCCTGCTTGTGTTTATTTTGTTTCTTTTAGGATAACAAGGTTTTTTTTGTATTTTTTTTAATTTAATTTAATTTTTTTT
>VBSM01003185.1:3057085-3096903 GCA_008086735.1 Cheirogaleus medius | reverse complement strand
TTTCCATGACCGTGCAATAGTGAATTGTGCTGCCATAAACATACGGATGCAGATTATCTTTCTTTCCTCTTACTTTCTTTGGACCAGTCTTAGTCCAACTCTTAGAATGGATTCAAATGCTTCAAGAAAATGCCCCATTGCATGTCAGTACATTATTCTTTAAAATGGCCCAAACACCTGTAACCTGGGGCAGGCAGTACCAGGAGGAAATGTTAAGGGGAAGGTCTGATATGAAAAACACGAGCTCTAACAGCTGAGCCCTTTCTTACAAGATAAGGTTTTCATAAGAGCTTTTTGTAATGGCATTTTATAATCATTCCTTTGTTTCCCAGAAACAAGTTGTCTGCTGCTATATTTTCACAGTAACTAGTATCATTTTAGAGATGTTCTTTTTACTAGCAAGTCAGATGGCACATTTTAAATCTTCTCCTCTTGTAAAATGCCACTATAGCGAGCATTATATAAATTCAAGGCATGTACAATACTATGCACAATTCTTATTGAATAAAAATAGATCTTAGAGCCATATAGTTAGTGTCTCACAATCCCATAACAACCTATGAAATATGAAACACTCAGGCAGTTAGGCAAGTTGTCCCAGCTCCATTAAACCAAGCATACAGCATTCTGATAAATCATTTAAATGCTTGATTACATTGTTTTCACATTTGGTCTGGTGAGTTGGCTTTGTGGCAGTAAAGCCCTGGAACCCCACTGATTCTCTCAAAATGTTGCTTTTATTTCTGAGGAATAATGCTCTCTTCAAGTTAGTTTTCTAACATTCCCATATTAATTGGCATAGACCTTGACTGTGTAACACGTCTACATTAATTGATCACTGAGAAAATAATCCCAGGCTCATTTAAAGATGAAAAAATGTTTAAAACAAAGCTTTGTGACTATTGTGAAATTATATTAAACACTTCAATATCATGCTGAACCTGCATTTTCTGGAAATATAAAATCTGTGTTATTGTTAGAAAATAATTTGAAACTCTTTTGGACCATTTAATGAGATGCACTGGCAGATATAACATTTTGTAAACTTGAAGAAGTTGGATCATTTTTATTTTTCTTGTCCATTCCAGTTCTTTTTAAGTGTTTCAAGCCAACATGGATTTCCTTGGCACATCTGCATGTGGCTTTTTCCAGGACCATCTGATGGTACTATTGTAAAATGTGATTAGGGAGTTTGAGATAGAAGTTGGCTGAAGGTCGTTATCAATTAGATGAAAATTCAGATGAAAACTAAAGGCTACCAGGCTACTCAAATAGAGTAATGAATAATTGTCTAAACTTTTAAAAAGGTATTTAGAATGAAATTTAATTGTGGGTTTTAATTAAGTTGAAAAATGGCAGAAGTATCAAGTTTACCCAGACACCAAAATACACATACCTCCATGACAATGCAATTTCCTAATCTGAGGAGGAGTGGCAAATGAGCTGAAGTTGGAGTAGGGTTAAAGTATGGTTTAAGCCATCATCAGTAGATATCTTAATAGGTCAAAGAAGCTCACGCCAAAGAATGGTCCTTTAACTACCACTCCTAGTGGCCTCACAGGCCTGAGAATGATGGAGGGAAGTTCTCTCATATTTTCTTAATTTACTAGAGAAAATAACAGAATATCCATCTCCTGAGACCAACATTTGTCTCAACCTAATGGAAGGGGATTAGGTTCTTTGCTTGTTTTTCTAATGGGTTGATATAAAATACTAATTTTCCCCAGTTTAAAATTATACTGCAAATATTCCCTGTGAGCATATAAGTGTATAAGAACAATTTAATTGTTTTGAAAGGTAAAATGCAGAATAAACAACTATCCACAAAATTGGATCCTTTTCTCATGTGTTACTTTAATTACAGTCATTTGAACAGCTTCACCAATTGCACATCTTATTTTTCTTAAAAGCAATATAATTGCATATAAATAATTCAGGCAAAGATGTGACCATGCAGGCCCAGAAACATTTGACTGGTTCTAGTGATCTCAAAATGAATAATAATTAATATTTATTATTAAATTTCATAACCAAAGGTGAAAGTATAGTCATACAAGTCTTTAATCATTAAAAAGGAAAAAATATGCCAATCCCACCAGAAGGAATTGCGTCACCTGGAATAGACTACAAACAGTGGGAAATAAAAGAGTCAAAGAATTATAATAAAATTCCCCATTAAAAGTTAGAAATCTGAAATTCAGATAATGTTAGTGATTTGGCCCAGATCACATATAAGAGTCTATGATAAATGGGATTTTATATATTAGTTTTTATCCCTGTGTCTGAGTTATAGAATGCTTTGTAAATAGACTGTGTTGTGTCTCATTGAGAAGTGCATTGAGGTGTCCAAATATACAGAGCTTGAACTTCTAAAGAAGACAAAGCAGGTAAATGCACCCATAGAAAACAGAAAAACTAAATTACATATCCATTCTGTGAAAGGAACTCTTCAGCAGCTATGAGTCATAAACGAAAATTAGTTCTGTGTTTAATTGAAAGAAAACTAAAGCCAAATTAAACTAATTTAACATTATCATTTTTACACATTAAACAAATATTATTAAGGAAACAATCAACAGAGTGGAAAAGCAACTTACGTAATTGAGAAAAATATTTGCAAACCACATATATGATCAGGGAGTGACATCCAAAATATGTAAAGAAGTGGTACAACTCAATAGCAAAACAAAACAAAACAGGAGAAAAAACAATACAATTTTAAAATGGGCAAAGGTTTTGAACAGACATTTCTCTAAAGAAGACATACAAATGGACAACAGGCATATGAAATATGCTCAACATAACTAATCATCAGGAAAATACAAATCAAAATCACAAATCACCTCACAACTGTTAGGATGGCCATTATTTTAAAAATAATAACAATAACAAGTGAAGAGGATATAGATAAATTAGAACCCTTGTACACAGTTGGTGGGAATATAAAATGGTGCAGCCACTATGGAAAATAGTATGGAGACTCCTCAAAAAATTTAAAATAGAATTACCACTACTGGGTATTTATCTAATAGAATTGAAATCAGAGGTCAGGTGCAGTGGCTCATGCCCATAATTCTAGCACTTTGGGAGGCTGAGGTGGGAGGATCACTTGCCAGGGGTTTGAGACCAGCCTGGGCAATATAGTGAGACCCTGTCTCTACAAAAAAGAAAATAAAATAAATATCCAGCAAGTGATCATGATACTGCACTCCAGCCTGAGTGACAGAGTGAGATCCTGCCTCAAAAAAAAAAATTGAAATCAGAATCTTGAAAAGATATTTGAACTCCCATATTCATTACAGCATTACTCACATTAGCAAAGATGTAGAAACAATGTAAATGTCCATAAATGGGTGACTGAATAAAGAAAATGTGATGTATACATACATACATATGAAGTCCAATTTGTCCTTTTATGGATCATGCTTTTAGTGTCAGTATAAGAAACCTTTGCCTAACCCAAGATCACTAAGTTTTTCTCCTATGTGTTCTTTTAGAAGTTTTATAGTTTTAGGTTTGACACTTAGGTCTGTGATTTAATATTTATATATAAGGTATGGATAAAATTGCATATTATTGCATATGGATATCAAATTGTTCCAATATCTTTTGTTGAAAAAACAATCCTTTACACTGAATTGCATTTGTCCCTTTTTCAAAAATCAGTTTTTCATGTCTGTGCAGGTCTCTTTCTGGACTCTATTCCACTTACTTAGTTGTCTATCTTTGTACCAATACTACACAGTCCAGCTAATTATATCATAAGTCTTGAAATCAGGTAGTTTTAGCTCTTCAACTGTGCTCTTCTTTTTGAAAATTGTTTTGCTGATTCAAGACCTTTTGCATTTCCATGTGACTTTTAGGATCAGCTTGTACAAAAGATCATGCTGGAGTTTTTGGATGGGATTGTGTTGAATCTACAGGTCAGCTGGGGAGAATTGATATCTTAACAATTATAAGGCTTATGACCCACAAAGATGGTACATATCTCCATTTATTTAAGTCTTCTTTAATTTCTCTCAATAGCATTTTATAGTTTTTAGTATACAGGTCTTTCACAAGTTTTGTCACATTAATCCTGAGGAGGTCATATTTTTATGCTATTTTAAATGCTAATTTATAAATTTTAATTTCTGATTTTTTCTTATAGAAACACAAAGAAACATTGATGTTGTATATTGATCTTGTGTCTTGCAACCTTGCTAAACCCACTTTTTAGTTCTGGTAGTTTTTTTAAATGCCATCAGATTTTCTACATTGACAAACACATCTGTGAACAAAGACAGTTTTACTCCTTTTACAATCTGGAGGCCTTTTATTTCTTTTTCTTGTCTGATTGCACTGGCTAGAACCTCCCAGTATAATGTTGAATACAGAGCAGATATTCTTGTTTTGTTCCTGATCTTAGGGTAAAACATTCAGGTTTTTTCCATTAGTATGATGGTAGCTATGGTTTTTTTAATAGATACCTTATACAAGGGTGAGGAAGTACCCTTCTATTCCTATTTTGCTGTGAAGTTTTTAAAAATTAGTAATAAATGTTAGATTTATTAAATGCTTTTTCTGCATCTATTAAGGTGATCATATAGTTTTTCTTTTAAAGTTGTTTAGTTTTTTAGTTTATATAATACAGAATAGTTTCAATGTCCTAAAACTTCTGTATGTTTCACCTATTCGTCCCTCCCTCCCTTGCTCAAATTCCTGGAAACCATTGATATTTTTAGTGTCTCTATAATTATGCCTTTTTCAGAATGTCATATAGTTGGAATCCTATAATATGTAGCCTTTCCAAACTGACTTATTTCACTTACCAACATGCATTTAAGATTCCTCTGTGATTTTTCATGGCTAGATAGCTCATTTCTTTTTAGTGCTGAATAATATTCCACTGTAAGGATGTACCACGGTTTATTTATCCACCTACTGAAGGATATCTTGTTTGCTTCCCGGTTTTAGCAATCATGAATAAAGCTGCTATAAACATTTATGTGCAGGTTTGTGTGGACACGAGTTTTCAATTCATTTGGGTAAATACCAAGGAGCATGATTGCTAGATTACATCGTAATACTATGCTTGACGTTTAAGAAACTGCCAGACTGTCTTCTAAAGTGGGTGTTCCATTTTGCATTCCTATCAGCAAAGAATGAAGGTATTTTTGCTCCACATTCCCACAAATATTTGGTGTTGCCAGTGTTTTGGATTTTAGTCATTCTAATAAGTCTATAGTGAGATTCCATTTTTCTTTTAACTTCTTCCTTTTGTTAACTGATGTTGTATAAAATATTTAGGTATTACTTTCTTGATATGTATCCAGCTTGGCAGATATAGTGCTTCTTTAGTTTGTGGTTTGATGTCTTTCATCACTTTTGGATAATTTTCAGTCATTATTTCTGTAATAATTTCTGACCATCCTTATTTTCCTTTCTTTCTGGGAGTTTAATCATATATGAATTAGACCTTTTCATTGTGTCTCAAAAGTCTCTGATGCTTTTTTCCTATATGTTTCTGCCTTTTGACTTTCTGTGAGTCAGTCTGGATATTTTTATTCTTATCCAAACTACAGTTTAAGTAATTCTAATCTTTTGCATCCAATTTGCAGCTGAAATAATCCACTGAGCTCGTAATCTTAATACCTTGGTTTTGTTTCTATAATTCCCATTTAACTTTTTAGTTTCCATTTATCTACCAAAATTCTCCATCTTTTCTTTAAATTACTTGAATATATTAACTATTGTTAATTTGAAATCCTTGAACAATATCTCCATTATATGGGCCTCCTGTGAATCTATTTTTATTGTCTGCTTTCTCTATTGGTTTTTGATCAAATTTTTCCTCCTTATATGCCTGATTGTTTTAAAATTGACTGTTGAACATTTTATATTAAAAAATAAAGAGATAATTTGAGGTTCTAGATGATGTAATCTTCCACCAGAGCACATTTATTTTTATTTTGCCTCCATCAGGCAGGTACTTTAGGGAAACTAGAAATCCCAGAGTAACTTAATTCAATCAGGGAATGATATTATTCAAAGCTAAACTTTAGTGTTGCTGAGAAGTGGAAACTTCCATTTCACATTTACTCTTAGAGTGCAGTCCTTTAGAATTCTAACAGTAATCCTGGAGTACATGTTAGGACCCCTCCTTCTTGGTGGTCTTGAACTCAAATTTTTGTCTGAGGATTCCTCTGAGTCTACTGGAAGTGCCATGCCACTTAGCAAGCTCTCGGCCACTGCTTTTGAATTGTCAAATGCCTTGAGGTAAAAAATAGCACCAAACTCCAGGCTCACTTCTCTGGCTTTTCTTCTCTATAGGATCTTAGTGCCACTAATCCTTGTATCTTCATATTTCTCCTTGCCTTCAAACAGAGCCTTTTAATATTTTGTTCAAATTTTCTAGTTGTTCTCAGTGAGAGTGTCGTTACTTTGCCAGAAGTTGAACTCCTTTCCAGTCTATGAATGATAGATGTAGATTTAAACAACATTTATTGAGTGCTTCCTATGTGTTGGGTGCTAAATAAAAGGCTCATACATAGCTTGACTCATATAATCCCCATAGTAATTCTGGGTATGAGAATTTCCATTTTGCAGACAAAGGTAAAGACATTGCCTAAGAATGTATATCTAGCAAGCTCCAGATGTAAAATTTCATGCATTTAGTTCTATTTTTGTCCCTACAGCTTACGCTAGATAGCACCAATTATTTTCATGAGAAATGAAACAAGTTCATGTACTAGAAAATGCAGCTCTAGTCACAGCTACAGAAGTTGAAACTTTCCCAATGCCTACCATTCCAGTTAGGTAATAGTAGATCTGTTTTATTATTTACTTCAACTTAGTTTCTTATTTTCTTCCAATTTTTATTGGGAAAGTTTCCAAATGCACTAAAAAATAGTGCACAGAAATGAACCCTAATGGAACTATCACATAGTTTCAATCATCATAAATATTTTGTCATTTAAAAAATCTATCTCACTTTATCTTCCTTTTTGCCATAGCCTTTTAAATGACATTCTGGAATTTACCTCCTAACTACTTTAGTATGCATCCTCCAAACTAAAAATATTTTTGGTTCATATTTTTAAAAAGTTCTGAATGTATCTTGCTCATAGCAAATTAGAGTTCTATTTTTTTAAAAAAGGATCGGCATCCCAAGAGCTCCATTCTAGGTATATTATTCAAGAGAATTGAGTGTATATATTCACCAAAATACATGTACAAGAATATTCATAAAAGCTGTATTCATAACAGTCAAAAGTTGAAAACTACCCAATATCCAACAGTAGAATGTATAAATTAAAATATATTCATACAAAAGAACAAACTACTGCCACATACAACAACATGAGTGAATTTCACAGACATCATGTTGAATAAAATAAGCCAGACTAAAAAAAATACTATATTACTCCATTGATATAAATTCAAAAACAGGCAAAATCCATTCATGGATGATAGACCTTTGAAAAATAAATAACTTTTGGAGGGAGGATTGATTGGGAGGAAGCCTTCTAGAATGCTGGAAATATTCTTTATTTTGAACTGGGTGGAGTCACACAGGTGAATATATATGTAAAAATCCATAGAGTTTGTGCCTTTTACCCTTTATTGAAGTATTGCATTATACTTCAATACAAAAGCAATTTTAACAAAGGAACAATAAGTATTCTCAGGAGCTGGCAAAATTTTTTTGTAAAGAGCCAGAGAGGAAATACTTTTGGCTTTGTGGGCCATAGGGTCTCTATCACAGCTACTCACTTGTAGCACAAAAGCAGCCATCAGTGATACATAAACTCATTAGCATGAGTGTGTTCCAATAAAACTTTATGCATGGACATTGGCATTTCAATTTCATATAATTTTCACTTGTCATGATATATTATTCTTTTTTCTTTATTTTTTAATTTCAGCGTATTACGGTGGTACAAATGTTTAGGTTACATATATTGCCTTTGCCCCACCTGAGTCAGAGCTTTAAGCATGTCCATCCCCCAGACGGTGCACACCACACCCATTAGGTGTGAATATACCCATCCCCTCCTCCCTGGTCCCATCTGCCCGACACCCAATGAATGTTACTACTATATGTGCACTTAAGTGTTGATCAGTTAATACCAATTTGGTGGTGAGTACATGTGGTTCTTGTTTTTCCATTCTTGTGATACTTCACTTATTAGACTGGGCTCTTTATCAAATTAAAAAGCTTCTGCACAGCCAAGGAAACTATCATGAGAGCAAACAGACAACCTACAGAATGGGAGAAAATATTCGCATGCCTACACATCTGAAAAAGGGATGATAATTAGAATCTATATAGAACTCAGGAAAATCAGCAAGAAAAAAATCAAACAACCCTCTCTTTTATTTTTTAAATTAAAATATTTTTTTTCTTATTACAAAAATAATACATTTCTTAATGGAAAGCCATTAAGTACATTTTTCAAAATTAACTCTTCTCACCTAGAGGTCATTTTGATGTATAACTTTCTCTTTGTACTTTTTAAAAAAATTTTTGAAAATGTAAAAACTACTCAGCTCATGGGACACACAAAAACAGACAGTACTCTACATTTGGCCCATAGGCTATAGTTTACCAACCCCTGCTCTAGATGTGTGTGTATATAAACATATCAGGAATGTATATATGAATATGGGCATTAGAACTTGAGCAGTTCTAGAAAACCTGGAGGGTCAAAAATAGAACTGACATTCACATGAAGAAGATTTATTTTAGGCTTTCTGCAATTGCAGGGAGAGAATATAAAGAGCCAATGTTCCACGGTGATTGGTGACAGTGGTCAGTAACAGCAATGTATATTGTTATTTTCACAGTATGATTTACCATGAAAGTAAATAATGCTCTGAAATTGTTATCATTAGACCACTGTAAAAGCATTTAACATTTTCTTCCCTCTGTGCTCTTTATTTACCTGAAAGTTTTTACTACACGCAGTGGTGACAGTAGTAATTTGGGATTTCAGGGAGATGGTACTAAATGCAGGCAGCTTGTGCCTGGAATATCTCAAATGAACTTCCCTCACCAGCCTATCTCCAAAGCGGACTCCTTTTATGAACATGTTTTTCTTTGGCTTGGAGGTATTCACGGAAGTGGTGATAATAATAAGATTTGGCACTTATATGGTGTTTTCTCCTTTCAAAGTGCTTCTCTCTAAAAAGAACCTAAAGGGTACATTTTAAGTCCATCTTGTTTTCACAGCAGTAGGAGCCACAATTTTTACTAACTCCAGAGAATAGCTGTAGCCTTTTTGAAAACATGCACTGAGTTTGCTACCAGAAAACTCTGACTGTGGCCAGCTTTCTCCTTTCAAAAATGATGCATTTCACCTTTTTAATTCTGTCTTTTCTGTTCTTCCATTACACAAAATACAACTAATTATATGAATGGAAGTTTACTCACCTAACCCAATAATCTCTTTGTAGAACTGGACTTATTTCAATAGTTCTATTAATAAAAAAACATTGCATATCTGCTTAATCTAGATAATTATTTTTCTATGCTAGCAAAAATTATTTCATTCCTATACGATAAGCACTACAGGAATAAGGAGGAATTGGATAAGAGCTTTCTCAGGGAACTCACAGCCTTGTGGGAGAGACGGAGTTAGAGGATAGATCCCATCTCTGACCTTTGTAGCTGGTTCTTTTGGATAATACATTCCTTCAGGCACATAGGTGGCAGCTTCTGACAACAGTGCCTGTTCCAAGAATTGCCTGGGATAACACCTTGCTTTCTTGGGGTGGGTTTCTCTTCTCCCTGTCACCAAACCCCTGCCACTACCTGTTCCGGCCTTTTGGCTTTAACCATCTGTTTTCATTTTACCTCTCTGGCTTACTCAGCTCCCTATTCAACTTAGCTATGCACCCTCCCTTGATTTCAGCTGTGCTGAGGCTTCAGGGGAAAGAATTGCTCCATTAGTCTTAGACTCAAAGGATCATGAAAGCCTGGTTGACCACTGGCCTGAGGAGAAGGCTCTAAACATACACCACAAATAGGGATAATATAATTGAGTTGAACAATGTGGCTACTGGTAATTGTCTGACCCAATTTAATGGCTTTCTTGTAGAATAAAAGTCCTCATCCAAAATAGATAAAATACAGGCAATAATGATGATTTTTGGCCTCTGTTGCCAGATTCAAACATATAGGAAGCAAGTTTTCCTGCACATACATAAACAAGCAGAGTTTGAAATCTTGCAGTCTACAATTTGCTGTTCCATTGATGATTTCATCAATGGCTATATCAAATTTTTGAAATCAGGTTCCCTTAATCTTTGAGTAGATACCTATTCTCATGCTTCAAGCTCAGGAAGTTTCTCACATCTGAAAAGCTGTTTTTTCTTCCATAGACACAGCTTATTTTTCATTAAGCTGAGCAGAGTGGCTGAGCCAGCGAATAGAGCATCCAGCAGGATAATAACAGTGAGGTGTTCTCTTTGTGGGACTACATCAATTCAAGCAGGAAAATCAATGCACCTGGGGGAGAGTACAACACTATTCCAGCATCATTAATGCTCAGAAGGCAACAAAAATCACAAGGAGAAAAACTCACTCAACTTTGGTCACGCAGAGAAACAACAGGTGAGGTGAGGTGACTAAGCTCTTCCTCAGTCACTTAGAAGGGAATGTCCATTTGAGAGGCATTCCCAAGTTTACTTTCAGAAACTCCAGCTACTAAAATTAAAGTCACATATTTAAAGTACTCAGGGCTTTTTAAAGGCTTTGCCTTGTTTTTTTTCATCACACTGACTTTGGAAGGAAAGCTAGTGTTATTTTCCTTGCTTTCCCGGTAACAAAGCTTGAGAGATGGGGACTTCAGGAAGGAGAAAGTTGTGTCATTGAAGCCAGAAATAGACCTTATTAAAGTGAAGGGTTCCACTCAGATGCCTTGCTCACTGAGTTGTGCAATTTCTGTTACACAAATCCTTAGTCTTTGAAGGTCTTCCTATTCTTACCACTACTAAAAGAAACTGATTTGAAAGCAAATAATCCCTGTCTGAATTCCCCTATGTTAAGGGAAAACCAAAGGGAGCTCAGAAGAATTATGGGCCTCTCTCAGAAATGTACAAAGTCCTCCTAGAAAGGAGAAATTCTTCTTACATCACCCCTAGTATTAGTTATTAATAGCTATGCTACAATAATGCTGAGTAACAAATTGAGCCAAAATTCTACGGCTTAAAGCAGGTCTGTGGATTAGCTATACCTTAGCTCTGCTAAAATGGACTCCAGGCTCTAGGTGTCAGTCACCAGGTTGGATTCAAGTGTGTTCCCACGTCTTCACATTCTCACTGACCCGGAGGCTATTTAGGATAGGCTGTTTTCATGGCAATCACAGGAACACAAAAGGCTAAACACAGACATGTAAGCAAGTTTAAAACCCATGTGCCTGTCACAGCTGTTAACACTCAACTGGCCAAAACAGGTCACATGGCCAAGCTCAAGTTCAAGAGCTGAGGAAATACACTCGGCCTACCATGGAGCCAAAGTAAGTAGATGTATAGATGTATAAGGAAGAATATGAAGTATTATGAGCAGTGTCCCAATCAACCTTACCGTCCAAATAGAAGGGTTATTCTCTGGTTGGATCTCTGGTTGGAACTGGAAGATTGTTATAACAATAGGGAGTATTTTTCTTTGGACACTGCAGGAAAAAGTATCTAGTTGCTGCTCACCTGACTAGCCTCATTCCATTTATTAAGACTGATGGAGATTGACTGCTTTCATGGCTATTCATACAATTTAGCTAAGTTAAAAAAGGGGGAAATATTTTCTTCAGGCCTTAAAAAGCCTAAAGCTGGGCTGTCCAATATGATAGCCATTTGTGGCTATCTGAATTTAAATTTAAATTAATTAAAATGAAACAAACACTCAGTTCCTCAGTCACACTAGCTCTATTTAAAGTACTCAATAGCCAAACCAGAGTAATGAGGCAATAGAAAGAAATAAAAGACATCTAAATTGAAAATGAAGAAGTTAAATTGTCCCTGTTTGCAGATGACATGATCTTATATATAGAACACCCTAAAGATACCACCAAAACTGTTAGAACTAATAAACAAATTTAGTAAAGTTACAAGATACAAAGTCAACGTACAAAAATCAGTAGCATTTCTATACACTAACATCTGAAAGAGAAATCAAGAAGACAGTTTCATTTACAATTGTTACAAAAAAATAAAATGCTTAGAAATAGATTTAACCGAGGCGTCAAAAGATCTCTATACTGCAAACTACAAACCAATGATGAAAGACATTGAAGAAGACATAAATAAATGGAAGGATGTATGTGTTCATGGACTGAAAGAATTAATATTGTTAAAATGCCCGTACTACCCAAAGCAATAGATTCAATACAATCTCTATCAAAATATCAATGACATTCTTCATGGATATAGGTTTGAAGATAGAGGAAAGGGGCCATGAGCTAAGAAATGCAGGAAGCCTCTAGAAGTTGGAAAGGGTAAGGGAACAAATTCTTCCCTAGAGCCTCCAGAAGGAGGCTGTGTAGATCTATTTTAGATTTCTTATCTCTAGAACTATAAGATAATAAACGTGTATTGTTGTAAGCCATTAATTTTGTGGTACAGCAGCAATAGGAAACTAATAATATTCTCCATTAGAATGCAAGATCTGTGAGGGAGGGACCTAGTCTGTCTCATTCACTACTATATCTATAGCATCAAATATAATGCCTCTCTAAGAGCAGGTATTCATAATTAGTTGAGAATTATTGAGTGTATGGATATAAGGCTAACATAGCCCCCAAAAGACCCTTCTAATACAAGACACCTTCCATAATCATGAGCCACATATCCAAAATCTCTACCATCAGAGGTCATAATTTTTTTGCTTTTCATTTCCAGAAAATCACTGGAAGAGACATTTTCAGAAAATACTGGAAGAGATATCAGCTTAAATGAGGATAGTATATTGAGTGAGCAGCCACCAACATTAATTTATCAGTGAAGCAAATAGAAGAACAGAGTCATGCAGAACAAAGGTTAGCGAAGATTTAGAAATATCACATTTTCTAGGTATTAATAGAGGCAGCATGTTGGGTGAGGGGGGTAGGAAGGCGGAGGAGACAGGCAGAGGAGGAAAGGAAGGAAGGAAGGAAGAGAGAAAGAGATGAAGCAAAGAAAGAAATAAAGAAGTGGGGGCCAAGATGAGACAAAATATTAATACTTTGTAATAGAAACATCACTAATGATTAGCAGATGTCTTGCACTTTGAAGCTGCAATTCACCTTCATCTTCTTTATCTTATTTGAACCTCGACTACCCATGTTAAACGAGCAGGCATATATTAATCTCATCAGCTTATAGAAATTGAGGCTCAGAGATATTAGCTGTCATGCTCATAGTACTGCAACCAGAAAGTACCTTGTACTCAAATCTCATGACTTGAAACTTAGTTTTCTTTCCCTTATACTAGAAATGACATCATGTGCAAAATAATTGGGAAGGCACTGGAAAAATCCACCATTTCTGTTTCAAATTCAATTTAGCATTTTCTGCTCAATTTGAGTCAAGGTGTCTGGCAAATTTTAAGTCAAAGAAGACAACTGCAAAGAAAAGCAGGCCTCACACAGACTGGCTAAAACCACAGACCACACAGTCCTTGTATACACAACCAAACATACTCACGTTTCAGAATTTAGAACCACAGCCTTCATTGAAGAGCAAACTGCCTGTTGTGATATATTTGAAAGAAAAGAAACATGATTTTTTAAAAACAAAATATAAATTCTATATTTGGCCAATAAAAAGAAATGGCTATATTTTAAATGATATATAAGTTGCTAAATTATAATCTTGACTTTGCTCCTTATCCTGTGAAGCCTAAAATATTTACTATCTTGCCCTTTAAGTAAAACTCTGTCAATCCCTTTTCTAGGTAAGTTGCCCCGGGACAGACAAAGGCACACAATGGATGGAGAAGCAGTATGGCACCTGCCATCTTGGCTCGGGTCTATGGTGAGGGGGAGCGACCCCGAGGGTACTGGCAGCCTGGTGCTGTGTTCTCAAGAAGCTCCCAGTTCACTGGAAGCAGCAGGTTTTGGGCTTGTGAGGGTAGAGAAGCTCTCCAGCAGCGTGGGAGCCTGTATTCTGCCAGAGTTGTGAGGGGAGAAGAAACAAAACCTCCACCTTCCCTTTCCACCAGGCTCCAAGTTCCTCAGGTGTTGATCACTTCAGAAATCTTGCTCCTTCCTGTCTGTTCCACAACTTCTTTCCATGGACTCTCTAGTAGGCACTGACACTTTTCCCTCAGAATTACACCTGAGCTATTTTTTTCATCTAAAATTTTTTCTTCTTTCTGAAATGATCTGGTGACTGATGTCTCTAGTCAGTCATCTTGCCCCACCTCCTATTTTCTGACTATGAATTTGACTACTCTAGGTACCTCATATAAATGGAATCATACAGTGTTTGTCTTTTTGTGACTGGCTTATTTCACTTAGCATAATGTCCTCGTTTCATCCATGTTATAAAATGTGTCAGAATTTCCTTCCTTTTTAAGGCTGAATAATATTCCATTAAATGTATATACCATATTTTCTTTATCCATGGATGGTTATTTGTGTTGCTTCCACCTTTTAGTTACTGTGAATAAGGCTGCTATGAACATGGGAGCTCAATTAATCTCTTCCAGGACTCGCTTTCAATGACTTTGAGTATCTACCCAGAAGTGGAATTTCTGGATCATTTGGTAATTCTATGTTTAATTTTTAAAGGAGCCACCATACTATTTTCCATAGCAGCTACAACATTTTCCATTACTACCAATAGTACACAAGGGTTCCAATTTCTCCACATCCTCGCCAATATCTGTTATTTACTGTTTTTTTTAAATAGTAGCCATTGTAGTAAGTATGTGGTGATATGTCAGTGTGGTTTTGATTAGCATTTCTCTAATGATTAGTGATGTTGAACATTTTTTCATATATTTGTTGGTCATGTATATATCTTTTTTGGAAAAATGTTCCTTTTCCCATCTTTTAAAAATTGGGTCATTTGTGTGTTTTATTGCTATTGTTGCTGTTGTTATTCAGTTGAGTTCTTTGAAGTTTTGTAGTAAATGTATCCCATGGTCAAAGAGTTTGTGAAAACCTGATTGTGTAATCACCTTCTTGAAGATGTGCAGTGTACCTATATTGTATTAAAGGCTCTCAGAATTACTGCAGTAAATAACATTGCTAATTCCGTGTAAAACAGTATTTTCTTAATATAACAACCATTTTGAACTGAACATTTATTCCCACCTTGAGTCAGTGGGTAGCCAGTGAATACAATTTGTAGAAAGCGCTCCTAAGGTGTGTGTGTTTTTAAAAAAAAAACAATAGTTCATGAAGAAGCCTTTCCACAATAAAAGGAATGGCTGTTTTAGCAGGCTTCATTATGTTGTGTCTCCCACCTGGAGAAGCTTTTCTCTTTCATTGTCTGTAGATAGTTATTGAGTGCTTATTCAGTGCTAGAGATATGGAAAAGGTTAAGTTATAGTCACTTCTTTCAAGAATCTCTATGGGAAGGTAAATAATAGTAAAGTTTGGTAAAGATGCTGTGATAATGGTAAGCCATACAATCTTAGGTTATTCTGGTCACAAGTAACAGAAATCAAACTAACTTTAAGCAAAATAGGAGAATGTGTTATAAGGATACAGAGGTGTCTCCTGGAACTCAAGGGCAGGAATACAGCCAGCTTTGGAAAGACCTGGAAAGCAGCCAGGGCTCCCTATTTCTCCTTTCTATTTTCTGAGGGTCTGCCTAAATTTTATACTATGCATAATATTATTTTGATATGACAGCCACAAAGGTCTTCAGTTTATATATTATAGTTGTATGCACTTGTTTCTTTTTTTCAGTTCTGATTCTAAATCCCCAGGAAAGAGAGTGACTGTCAACTGTGGCCAGGGTGATGGAATCACATATTAAAACATGCCTGGTATGAACCCAACATTCTCTCCAACTTCATCTCTTGTCACTTCCTCTATACGTTCCATCATTCCAATAATGATCATCTACGGAGGAAACAAAAAATAATTAAAATGAAAGTTTGCTATTGATAAGAAAGTTCTGGATAAACTTTTAAAACCTTACCTACATACCAGGAGTCAACAATTATAACATATACTGGAAAAGTACAATACATTAATAGTAATAATAAAAAGATATAATGTAATTAAAGATTATGCTTAACAAAAATGTGCAAGACTGAAAATTTCAAAATTTAAATGACAAGCTATTGAAATAAAAAAGTAAAAGATCTAATTTGGATTTTCTAGACATTGAATTCTGAAACTTAGTTACTGCTATCCTATGTTCCTCTCTCGTTTACTCTAACTTGGATAAAAAGTGACAGTAGTCATTGAAATGAACCACCCAGCCTCAATGAGACAGACAGCAGATATTCATTTGCTGACTTACACTGTCATCTGCCTCTATATATGTTCACGACTAGAACTAATTGTTAAGGTAATGAATAAGTAAGAGAGGATTTAGGCAATCTTAGGAAAGACAGATTAGCTCTCAGAAGCCAGAGAACAATAAATCAAAGGGAAACCCAGGTCTGAGAAGTCGGCAGAGAGCAAATTCATTCCATAAATAAAATATTTTAGTTAAATACTATTCACCTGTGGAGATAAGTTCTGTCAGTTCCTAATTTGCAATTTGAGAAATTTGTAGATACAGAAAGGGAAATGTTAGGAACATTGTTTTATATATTTCACAGGGAAGCATCTTCATATTATAGTTTTTTAGAAAAATTATTCTATGGATAATTTCCCCCCAAAATATTTTATTTTTACTATAGGCATTAGACAGTTTTAGCTTAGGTAATAAAAATTCTAAATTGCTTACCTCATTTTTTAAACCTGTTATATTATTGTAGTTTGCTAAATGTATGCTTTTCACTCACACAACTCTTCTTTAAATAGTTTAAATGCATGAGGTTAGATACTAATTTTTTTTTCTTTTATACTGTGAAGCTTTAATTCTTTAACCCTGTGAAGCCCTCTTATTTGGTAAGGATGCTAATTTCTTTAAGGATAGCACTATTTGAATTTCAGGTGCTTAAAATTTTATTACATTGATTACTGCAAGGCATTGTAAAATTATCAGTTTTGAATTGTAATAAAGATAAATAGCTCATTGTTTATGTTATTTAGACTCAATATTATTCTTTGGCAAAGTAGAGAATAAAAGCAATTAAAAGAAAACTAAGTGATTTTACCCCTTTTTGTTTGAAATTGGGTATATATAGTAAATCCTGTGACTCAGGTCATAACAGCAGAAGTATATATGGTTATTGAAACTCTCCCATTTGATAGTTTTCACAGGGAATAATATTTTGGCATCATCAAATCTCTTGTAGACTGATTCATTCACTTATTAATCCATTCAATAAAGTAAACTGTCAACTGACTTCTGGCTTTCAGGATTTTTCATCTATGCTTTAAATCAAGGGTCAGCAAACTATGGCCTGCAGGCCAAGTCCAGCCAATTCCCTGCTTTTTTAAATTAATTTTTATTGGAAGTTCACCACCACCACCATACTCATTCATTTACATATTGTCTCTGGTTGCTTTGGCACTACAACAGAGTTGAGCAGTTGTAACAAAGACTGTATGTCTCTAAACACAAACCTGAAAAATTTACTCTAAAGCCATTTACAGAAAAACTGGGGGAAAATTCTAGTTTCAGCTCCAAAATGTAAAGATTTTAGAAGTTGTCACTCCTATCCTTACAACATCATCCTTTCATCTGAATAAACAACCCATCAGTTCATCATGGACGCATCAGAGAACTGAGGTTAGAGGGAAAATTGCCATAACAAAACTCTGGAGAGGCAGATAAATGCAGAGAGTCACAGTCTAGAGTTCCTTACCCAGAGCAGAAGCCACCGGGATGTTAACCTGGTAGAAAAAGTTAAATGGTTATCTTGACTAATTGCTGGAGCCTGAGTGTGGACTATCATGGGGGTAAGAAAATTCTAGAGTTTTTGGGGGCCCCCACATTTTTATGGATTTTACCTCCAGAAACCCTACCAGTGTCAAATGCTGAGAAAGATGCCCTTAAGGCTCTGACAGGGGGAGGGGAAGAGTAACCTTAGTGAAATATTCTCAGAGGGTTCTCCATAACAAAGGCCTCCTCTGCAGGGAAAATGACTGTACCAGAGCTCTGTCCCACACAGGGCAAGGACATTCTCCCACTTTGGCTACCTCTAGACTTCCTTTCTCACCCAAGGTGAATAAGCTAAGAAGCACTTTTGAAGGGCACAACCTAGGGACACAGGTCCAAAAAAAGACTGAAATTTAATCATAAAGCAATAGAATTCTTCCTCTCCCTCACCCCTTACTACCACATCAAACAGGAATCTAGGAATATAGTATAATAACAGTGGATCACAGCTGAAAGAGCTGCAGGACACAGACTCTCTCTGAGAAGGATTACTTAGGGAAGCCCAAAGTCAATAGGAAAGGCAAATACAAGGATACAAGAGGATTTTGAATCCTGTGGCACCTACAGCAGTGGCAAACATTAAACAACACGGCCCAACTCCTAGCCAGAGCAACATAAAATATTATACCAAAGGCCTATTTTCCTCAGTTTCTATTACCCAATAAATCATGTCCAGCTTTTTTTTTAATTTTTATTTTTTTTGCTTTTATTTCATCATATAATGGGGGTACAAATATTGTTAGGGTTACATACATTGCCCCTACCACCCCTACCCCCCATCATGTCCAGCTTTTAACAAAAAAATTGAAAGGCATTCTGAAAGGCAAGAAAGAATGGTCTGAAGAATTTAGGCAAGTGCCAGAGCCACATTCAGATATGACATAGATGTTAGAATTATTAGACAGGAGATTTAAAATAGCTATGATTAATATGTGAAGAGTTTTAATGAAAAAAGTAGACAATGTACGAAAACATGGGTAATGTAAGCAAAGAGATGCACACTCTAAGAAAGAATCAACAGAAAACAACAGAAATTAAAAAAGAAAAGGGACTGCACTGGGAATAAAGAATGTGTTTGATAGGGCTGAGTAGAGAATTAATGAGCTTGAGGATAGAAACTTCAATAGAAACTTTGCAAGTAGAAATGCAGAGAGAAAAACAGAATGAAAAAACTTAACAGGATATTCAAGAGTGGTGGGGCAATTTCAAAATATTTAACATATGTATAATTGGAAAACCAAAAGGAGAAGAAAGAACAGAGAAGAAAAAATATTTGAAGGAATAAGGCCAAGAATTTTTCAAAATTAATGACAGAAACCAAACCATGGATCCAGGAAGCTCAGAGAACACTAAGCAGGATGAATACTAAAAATATGACCTCATTATATCATGTTCAAACTGCAGAAAATCAAAGAAAGGAAATTTTTGAAAGAAAACAGAGGGAAAAAACACCTTATCCACAGAGGAGCAAAAATGGGAATTATAGCATACTTCCTGTCATAAAGTGTACAAGCAAGAAGAGAATGGAGTGAAATATTTAAAGTGTTTAAAGAAAGAAACACCAATACAGTATCTGAATCCAGAAAAATTATCCTTCAAGAGTGAATGAGAAATAAAGACTTTCTCAGGAAAACAATTCAGAAATTCATCACTAGTAGACCTGTCCTGAAAGAAATGTTAAGAGAATTTCTTCAGGGAGAAGAAAAATGATCAGAAACTTGATCTATGTAAATGAATAAATGAAGACAAAATAAAATATTTTATTTTTATCAAATTAAAATATAACTCTTTGTTTAATGTAATAGTAGTAAATTTATTGCACGATTATAGCATACGGATAAGTGAACTAAATGACAGCAATGTCATAAGGGATGTGAGGGAAAAATTGGGAATACTCAGTTATAATATACTTGTACTGCACCTGAAGCAGTATAGTGTTATTTGAAGGTGGATTTTTATTAGTGTATGTATGTATATGTACATGCGTTTGTGTGTGTATATATATATATATGTAAACATAGATACATATAGCACAAACTCTACTGCAACCACTAACAAATTATAAAAATAAGTATTATTGATAAGTTAAGACTGGAGATAAAATGGAATCATATTGAATGCTAAATTAAAACTAGAGAAGGCAGAATAAAAGAGGGGTAAAAATAAAAAAAAGATACAATCAATACAAAGGAGTTACAAACAGGGTAGATATTAATCTATATCAATAACTGCTTTAAATGCAAATGGCATAAACACACAAATTAAAAGACAAAAATTGTCATAATGGATTTTTAAAAGACCCAATTATATGTTATCTACAAAAAAACACTTTAAATGTAAAGACTGATAGATTAAAAGTAATGGGATGGAGAAATATATATTATGCTAATACTAGTAAAAATATCTGGAGTAGCCATGTTAATTCCAGATAAAATTGATTTCTGAATAAGAAAATTACAAAGAGTAAAGAAAGGCACTACCTAATGATAAAGGAGTAAATTCTCCAAGAAGACATAATAATACTAAACATGTGTATACCTAACAAGAGACTGTCAAAATATATGAGGCAAAAACTGGCAGAACTGAAAGAAAAAATAGAGAAATCCAATATTATAGTTGGAGACTTCAACACTTTCCCCCAGTAGTAATCACTAAGTCAAGCAGACAGAAAATAGGTAAGGATAGATTGATGTAAAGAGCACTAGCAATTAACTTGATCTAATTGACATTTATAAAATACTCCTTCCAATAACAGCAGAATACATGTTCTTCTCAAGCTCACATGGAATACTTACCAAAATGGACCACATTTGGGACCATAAAACACACTTAACAAATTTAAAATAGAGATTATACTCTAGGTTATATTACTCAGACCACAATGGAATTTAATGAGAAATCAATAAAAAAAGATAGCTAGAAAATCCCCAATATTAGGAAATTAAACAAGATATTTCTCAATACTGCATAGGTCAAGGAAGACAAGAGAAATTAAAAACTATTTTGAACTAAACAAAAATGAAATACAACTTATCAAAATTTGCAAGATATAGAAAAAGCAGTGCTTAGAGGGAAATTTATGGCACTAATTGTACATATTAGAAAAAATATCCAAAATCAATGATCTAAGTAGGCTTTCACTTTAGGAAATTACAGAAAGAAGAGCAATTTAAGCCTAAAGCAAGGATAAGAATAGAAATAATAAAACTACAGCAGAAATCAATGAAATTGAAAACAGGCAAACAATAAAGAATATCAATGAAACTCAAAGCTAATTATTTGAAAATATGAAAAATGTTGATAAACCACTCCAGGATAACCAAGAAAACAAATGAGAAGTCAATAAATCACCAATGTTATAAATGAAAGAGTCATTATTGCTGATACCGTGAACATTAAAAAAATAAAGTAATACTATGAACAATTTTATGCACACAAACTTGATAACTTAGATGGAATCAATTCATCCAAAGACACAAACTACTAAGATTTGTACAAAGGGAGCTAGATTATCTGAATAGGCATATATCTTTTAAAGAAATTGAACCAATAACTAGTATCCTCCTAAAAAAGAAAGCACCAGGTCCAGAGGTGTTCATTTGTGAATTTTATCAAACATTTAAGGAAGAAATGATACTGGTTTTCTATGATCTCTTTCAGAAAATAGATGCATGGGGAACACTCCCTAACTCATTCTATGAGGCCAGCATTACCCTAATACCAAAACAAAGACATAATAAGAAAGGAAAACTGCAGACCAATATCCCTTATGAATATTGATACAAAAATCCTCAAAATAATCTTATGCAATGTATAAAAGGAATTTAACACTATGAACAAGGGAGATTTATTCTAGCTGTGTGAAGGTGATTCAGTATTCAAAAATCAATCAGTGTAACACATCACATCAACAGGCTAAAGAAGAAAAATTATATGATTATATCAATTGATACAGAATTAGAGATTTGATAAAATCCAACACCCAATAATGATTTTAAAAAACTCTCAGCAAACCAGAAATATAAAGGAACTTCTTCAACTAGATAAGTAACAACTACAAAAACCCTACAGTTAACATTATACTTCAAGGTCATCAAAAATATGAGAATGTGTGAAACTATCACAAGTTAGAGGATCCTAAGGAGACATGCCAACTAAATGTAATATGGTATCCTGGAATGAAAAAAGGTACAAAATAGAAATGTACAAAATAAGAAAATATGAATAAACTATGAACTTTAATTAATAATAATGTATCAATATTGGTTCAAAAATTGTAACAAATATACCATACTGATATAATATGTTAATGATAGGGGAAACTAGGTGCCCAGTATATGGCAACTTTCTGTACTCTCTTCACAATTTCCTTGTTAATATAAAACTGTTCTAAATTAAAAAAGTAAAAAAATCTTTGCTGACCCTACTTCAAGTGAAAGAAAAATTGAAGTGATTGGTTTGCATACCTTTTTGTGGGAGGATAAAATATAGTGAATTTGTTGGAGGATGATAACAAGATGTTTTCAGATTATTCCCAATGATTGAAAAGTCAGTTTAAGCCCTGATTACTATTTGTGGAAAATTAGCTCTATTTCTTTCGGCATGGGAAGACAGCATATTGCATGGCATAGAAAATTGGAAAGAAATATGCAAAATATTGTGATGTTCAACCCAAAATGGTTACTTGCAAATATTTGATAGGGATGGATTCATTACATATATTCTTCACTTTTAAAATTGCAATTTAAATTCCCAATTGTTATGTTTTCTTCTATTTAAAAATAGAAGTGTTTGTCTTTAAAAATGAATTCTTATCAAGAAATGGAATTAAATGTGAATAATGGACCCTTGTGATAAAAGACAAAACTTGGGGGAAAAAACCAATTGCATGAAGTAAAAGCAATGGAAAATTCATTGCATTTTTGAAGCAACCCCCACAGAGTTAATTCCTTCATGGTGCTGAAGGCTTTTGCTTTGAAATTCATTTTATTGACCTAAAGCTTAAACTGCAGGGTGACTCAAAGGATAATTGACAGGAGGGAGAGAACATCATGCTAGCATTGTCACGTGTACACTCACTTGGTTCCTTGTTAAAAGATGCATTATGTAAATGTATCCCCCACTGAATTTGGCTAGCAATTTTTTTTTGTCCCTGGTAAAGTATTACCTATGTTTGTCAAGGAGGAGGGGAAGAACCCACTCTTTCAAATGGTTCAGTGATTATGTCTCCACACTTTAATTTCTGCCTGAAATTCAAGCCCACATAAAAGTTTCAAAATCTAAAGGTACTTTTACTTTGTTCCTGAGTTATATGTATAATGTGGGTTTAGGAAAAATAAAGCATATCTAGAATCAGAAAATAGATGTAATTAGACTCTGAAACATGTTTCTTTACTGAAATTCTTTTCCAAAGGTTACTTTGTAGTGTAGTAATATAGCTACAAAATCAATTTTCATCACATGAGCCAAAAAAATGATCAATTATCCAGTTATGTCTATGTTGACCAAAACATATACAGACAAAGCTAGTTTTATTGTGATTCACTTTATTGTGCTTTTCAGATATTGTGTTTTTTACAAATTGAAGGTCTGTGACAACCCTATGTCGAGCAAGTGTGTAGGTGCCATTCTTCTAATAGCATGTGCTCACCTCATGTCTCTGTGTCACATTTTGGTAACTGTCACAATACTTCCAACATTTTTGTTATTATTATATCTGTTATGATGATCTGTGATCAGTGATCTTTGATGTTACTATTGTATTTGTTTTGGAGTACCACAAACTGCTCCCATATAAGACAATGAACTTAATCAATGTTATGCATGCTCTGACTGCTCCACTGACCTGCCATTCCCCATCTCCCTTTCTCTCCTCAGGCTTTTCTATTCACTGAGACACAACAATATTGAAATCAGTCCAATTAACCCTAGAATGGCCTCTATGTGTTCAAGTGAGAGAAAGAGTCACATATCTCTCACTTTAAATCAAAAGCTAGAAATGACTAAGCTTAGTGAGGAAGGCATGTCAAAAAGATAGGCTGAAAGCTAGGCCTCTTGTACCAGTCAGTCAGTCAATTGCGAATGCAAGGGAAAAGATTTTGAAGGAAATTAAAAGTGCTATGCCAATAAACACACAAATGATAAGAAAACAAAACAGCCTTATTGCTAATATGGAGAAAGTTTGAGTGGTCTCAATAGAAGATCAAACCAGCCACAACATTCCCTTAAGCCAAAGCCTAATCCAGAGCAAGGACCTAACTCTCTTCACTTCTGTGAAGGCTGACAGAGGTGAGGAAGCTGCAGAAAATAGTCAGAAGCTAGCAGAGATTCGTTCATGAGGTTTAAGGAAAGAAGCTTGTATCCATAACATAACATTGCAAGGTGAAGGAACAAGTGCTGATGCAGACATTGTAACAAGTTATCCAGAAGACCTAGCTAAGATCATTGATAAAGGTGGCTACACTAAACAATAGATTTTCAATGTAGACAAAACAGCCTTATATTGGAAGAAGATGCTGTGTAGGACTTTCATAGCTAGAGAGAAGTAGTCAATGAACACCAGGCTTCAAAGCTTCAAAGGACAGGCTAACCCTCTTGTTAATGGCTAATGCACCTGGTGACTTTATGTTGAATCCAATGCTCATTCACCATTCCCCAAATCCTAGGGCTTTTAAGAATTATGTTAAATCTACTCTGCCCATGCTCCATAAATGGATCAACAAAACCTGCATGACAGCATATCTGTTTACAGCATGGTTTATTGAATATTTTAAGCCCACTGTTAAGACCTACTGGTCAGGGGAAAAAAGATTCCTTTCAAAATATTACTGCTCATTGACAATGCACCTGGTCACCCAAGAGTTCTGATGGAAATGTACAAGAAGATTAATGTTGTTTCTATGCCTGCTAACCAAACGTCTATTTTGCAGTTCATGGATCAAGGAGTAATTTCAACTTTCAAGTTTTATTCAAGAATGCTACAGGTGCCATAAATAGTGATTTCTCTGATGGATCCTAGCACAGCAAATTGAAAATCTTCTGTAAAGTATTCACCATTCTAGATGCCATTAAGAACATTTGTGATTCATGGGAGGAGGTCAAATATCAACATTAACAGGAGTTTGGAAGAAGTTGAATCCAGCCTTCATGGATGACTTTGAGAAGTTCAAGACTTCAGAGGAGGAAGTAACAGCAGATGTGGTGAAAATATTAATAACAAGAAAACTAAAATTAGAGATGGAGCCTGAAGATGTGACCGAATTGCTAAAATATCATAATAAAACTTGAATGGATGAGGAGTTGCTTCTTACAGATGAGCAGAGAAAGTGGTTTCTTAATATGGAATCTACTCCTGTTGAAGATGCTGTGAACATTGTTGAAATGACAACAAAGGATTTAGAATAGTACATAAACTTAGTTGATACAGTAGTGGTAAGGTTTGAAAGGGTTGACTACAGTTGTAAAAGAAGCTGTAAACGGAGGTTTAATGTTGTAAATGTGGTACGTAGATTTTCCTTCTTGTGTTATAATTAATATGTATGGGGAATAGAGGGCTGTGGTTAATATGTTAAATCCTATTAGGATTATAGTAAAGTTAGATCATGAAAATGATGCTATAGTAACAAATAGTTCCCCAATTAGGTCAATGGCTGGTGGTGAAGTCAAATTGGTTAGGCTGGCTAGTAATCATCATGTTGCTATTAGAAGGAGTAGCATTTGAAAGCCTCATGCTAATAATATGGTTTGGCTGTGAATTGTGGGTAAAATGCTATTAAACAACATTGAGTACTACAGAGAAGTCATTCATGAAAGGAAGAGTCAATTGATGTGGCAAACTTCATTATTGTCTTATTTTAAGAAACTTCCACAGCCACCCCAATTTTCAGCAACCATCACCCTGATCAGCCAGCAGCTATGAACATCAAGACAAGACCTTCCATCAGCAAAAAGATTACCACTCTCTGAAGACTTCAGCTGATTGCATTTTTTAGCAATAAAGTATTTTTAAATTAAGGTATGTACATTATTTTTTAAGATATACTGCTATTGCACACTTAATAACACTGTAATATAGTGTAAACATAACTTTTATATGCACTTGGAAACCAAAAGATTTGTGTGTCTTGCTTTATTTGTGATATTCGTTTTATTGAAGTGGTCTGGAACCTAACCTGCAATATCTCCGAGGTATACCTGTACAAATCTCAGATACAGATATGTGAAGAGTTGAATGTAACAACAGCAAGTTAGAGTATTCATTAATTAGCACCCAGATTACTCTTCAATTTAACACTGTGGAAATTATAGGGAAATGCAATGGTTTTAGATCTTTGATGGGGTGGTTAAAGTATTTCTCAATGAAACAGATTATTCCTATGAATAGTTGTTATAAGGCATAGAAGGAAGTATCACTGGTAGAAGAAAACAAAAAAGTAGTGGGCTTTTATAAAAAATAGAACAAATGATGAATAAATGATAAATAGTTATGGTTTACTTTTGAGCTGATGGTTATCCATACTTTAATATCAACCTTTACTAATATGAGTCCATCAGCATTTTATTCCGTGTTTTAAGGCCATAGAGAAAACTCTGTTAATACAGAGGGATACATAAAAACTAGTTGAAAAAAATGTACTACATCCTTAGGTTTTAGAGATAAAAGATTACCTTTTGGTTCTCTATTTGTGGTATATTTCTTTGGCATTAAGGAAAACAAAATAGAATCTTGTTTTACAGTCTTAAAATCTTTCCAATTTGCTTTTTTAGTATCAATGCATTTGTAGAGAAAGTGACTTGAGCAAAATAAAGTTGGCGGACCTTAACCTCAAACTGATGTTTAACCTGTGTTCTCCAGACCCCAGAGCTATCCTGCAAGCCCATTTCTTTTAAACCTGAACATGCTCCATGTAAAATAGCTAGATATAAATGAGTCAGAATTGTGTTATTCTAGGACATATACATTTTAGGGGGAAGACTTGAAAATTAAAATCTCAAATAAAACTTTTGTCAGTTTCATTTATATTTGAGCAGTAAAATAATTTGAAATGCTTTCTTATAGCAAAAGGGCGATTAGACCTCTTTATCTTTGCTTTTTAAAAAGAGGGATTTGACTAAATGTAGGTCCATGTCTAGTGTCAAAATTTAGTCATGCAAGGAAGGAAGGACTTATTAACCAGAGGTAATAGATTCAGGCGTTAGTGTCTCATAGCTCTGGAGTTGAGCCATTATGTCCTCCCTGGGCAAGCTTCTTCCCTCATTGCTCAGCTCATTAGTATGCAGCTGGAAAATACCAGTACAGAGCATGCCAAAGCAGACAAAGAAATGACTCAAGGGAGATTTAAACTCCATGACTATACATATTCCCATAAAGTTTAAAGAACATAACTACTCACAGCAGGGTAAAACCCCACAGTTTTCTTTCAGTGAAACAATCCACATTACCCCTGTGGCTAGAATGATGGGAAAATGAATTCGAAAATATCTGCAGAATGGTGCTCATAATCTTTGGTCAAGAAATAATAGCAGGAACCCCTTCCATTTTCCCAGATACATAGCTTGCTCCTGATACAAAGGGGCCTAGTTAGGTTGTGATTGTAACATTGTACTGGGAAGGCCTGGGTCTTTGGCTTATATTCACATTTCTTAATCACAAACTGTTTGTCTGCAGTGAAAGGAAAGCAGAAGATAGTGGCCATTATCAGAACAGTTACATTCTCAGAACTGATTTTGCTTCATTTATCTCAATATTTTGAGAAAAAATATTATCTTTTTTCAAAACTTCCCACCACTAACAATGACAGTTATTGCGTATTGAGTGCTGCTATTTGCCAGCTTGGGTGCTAACGGGATTTATGTATATTATTCACCTAACCCTCACAAAACCGTAAAAGGAAGTTATTAATATTATAGTATGCATTTTACAGATGAGGAAACAGAGGCTCACAGAGGTTAAAATTCTTTGTCACATGTTTTACAGTTAAAAAGTGGCAGATTCTTACTAAATCCCAGCTGTGTGTGTGTGTTTGTCAGCATCTGACATTCTTCATTTTACAGCTTTACCTAGTTGCCTAAATTCTCCACATTTCTCCAAGTTATATGCACATCTGTGCAGTAACAGAAAATGCTTTTGTTCTAGCTCAGTCAAGTTAAAACGCGCTGGTCTGGACAACTAATTTGTTATAGCTTGGCAGTGGTAGTAGCATCACTGAAATTCTGAAATACTGATTGAAATGACTGGAAATAACCTCTGGCAAAGCGGTTCAATTGACTTTTGTGATATCATGGTCTCATTTTTGAAGATAATTTTGCGTTAACCTTTTATAATGTAACTTACATTGTTCTGACTAAACAATGAGCACAGCCATGACTCGTCTTCTTCTATTTCCTGTCTTTAAAATGACTCTAGATTTGTTTATTTCTCTGACTTACAAAGAGAAAGGGAAGAAAGTATTTTTATTGGAGCTCAACTCAATTATATAGAAATAAGTGAATGATACAAATATGAATCAATAGGCCTGAGTGCCTTATCGAGGCAATAAGCAAATGATTTCCAATTTAATAGAAAAGAAACTTTGATTTTAATTATCCAAGTTTATGGCTAGGCTATTTTGATCAAATTTACCAAATTTGTTCTTTATTTTGCTAGCAGCATTACTAGAGATGGTATCAATAGAAAACTTGGGGCAGCTATAAAAGTAGCACTAAGATAATACGACAAGTTAATGTAGAGACATTCCTTCCTTCCTTTGTCATATATTATTGAATACCTTCTGTGTGCCAGGCACTGTTTTAGATGCTGAGGCTATACTAGTTAATAAAACCAAAAAATCCCTATCCTCATGGAGCTTACATTCTGACAAAGGGAGGTGCATATATACATATATGTGTGTGTGTGTGTATATATATATATATATATATAGAGAGAGAGAGAGAGAGAGAGAGAGAGAATGTTAGATAATATTAGGTGCTTTGTAAATAAATAAGTCAGAAGTCAGGAAAGAGAGACTATGAATGTTGAAAGTGAGAATAATTTTAGATAGAGTAGTGTGGTAGTTTTAAAACATGTCCACAAATTCTTTGACACATCTCTGGAGAGAAGAATCCCTTGAATTTGGGATGGTCTTCATGACTCACTTGTAACCAATAGAATTCAATGCATGTGAAGTTACATGATTTTTGAGGGGAGGTCACAAAAGGCAATGTAGCTCACAATAGAGGCACAAGGGCTTTCCCAAATGCATCCTAGGAGGTGATAGAGCCCACCCCATCCTTGAGAATCACTGGTCTAGAAATTCTATCCACTTGAATATATTGTAGCTGATTTCTTCTTGACTTGAGAGAAGAGAATTGACTTTCACCCACTTAGAGCAATAATATGATGGCTAGATATTCCTTTCTATTAATATTTATGTAGCTGGAGATCCGAGGAATGGAGAATGAAAAGAGCCTACATAGGACAGCCTGTAGTTAGTTCTTAGGGGAAACTTGGGCGCTATATCATTTTAATCATACATTGTTAAATATTCAGGACTTCCTCCATCTGCTCAGAGGTCTACTCCACTCCCATGGGGTTTGGCTCATTCTCCAGACACAGATGTGTACCTTGAAAGTTGTCAAGTCCCAATGTCATTTTTTTCTTTCCACTTACAGCCAGAAAAACAGAATTTGCTCTATGTATATAAAGTATGAAAGGTTCGAAAGGTTTTAAAAGAGGAACTCAGAAGCGTATATAAACTTTGGAAGTTCTGGGGAAGCAAAGTTCAGGGAAGGGGATAGCAAACATTTCAGGATGAAGCACCCAAGCAGGTGCTTCTTAAGAACTAACTTATAAGCTGCTGCAACTCAAAGAATCTCTGGAAGATGACAATAAACATCTTAATCTACAACAGTGAGGTGAGAGATTCTCAAGGGCTCCCCTGGAAACTCTGTGAATTTAGTGTTTGTTTATACATCTCTCCAAATTTCCCAAATCTCACCTGGGTGCCTCTTTTTGGCAGACTTAGCCTGGAAACCAAACACAGAGGAGGTGTTATGGGAAATTTAGTGCCCATATTCTCCTCTGTAATGTAACAAGAGAACTTAGAAGGGGGTGATGATGAAGACAGGTTGACAACAGACAATCCAGCCCACTTTCTTCAATGAGCCTTCATGATGCTTAAATGAAATAAAGCATATAAAATTATGAAATAAAATGCAATGGAATAAATGTTATCTGTAATTAGTATTGTATATTATCATTGGCATTTGTTTTACTGAGGAGGAAGATTATGTGATCCTGTTATATTCTGATTTCTATTTCTTTACTTGGAAGTAGATATTTTGGCCAAAAACTCAAATTCCTTCTCTTTAAGAATTATATATTTCTTTTTAAGCCCAGATTAAGGTTCTTTTCCAGAAGAGGATTATGATACACACACACACACACACACACACACTAAATGTGACTCTCACAGGAAATTAAAATACCATCATCTAAAACTCTAAGCTGATATAGCTTAGGACTTTGCATACTAATTCAAAGACATGAAAAGCTTTCAAGAGTCTACAAAAAGAGAGGCAGTTGGAAAATTATAATTGGAAAATTGTAATATCACTTTACTGACATAGAAAATATTTTCTAGCATCACCTTCAAACTAGCAAATATGTATTTATTATTATAAAGTATTTAAACTGTTTTAGGAATTGTATTTCTTTCTTTAAGTTTGGGAAATAGAACTGAAGAAACACAAACAAGTTTTACTTTTCAGTTGTAAAGGAGATTATGATGAATTAATAGATCATCTATCTAAATCTAGACACTTTTTATGCTTGAAAATATATTTTATATTTCTCCATTTACATGAGGTAAGCACTAACTGTGGCTTTAATTGGAGCTTTTAGAATGGTTCAGTGAACACTTCATACATAATTTAAGAGTATTCACATAATCAAGCTTTGCACCAGAACTGTTCCCTCTTGTGCTAACAAGGGCATGATCTGACATTTGGTTTGGAGAATATGACCAGAATGGTCAACACAGTGTTGCCACTTTTGCTCTTTTCAATCGCTGTGTTACTCTCTTTTCAGTATTCAAAGCAACTATAAAATAAAATAAATGAAGACAGTTTGAGAGAGGAAACACTTTCACTTCAGTATATGAAAGCCGAGTGATGTTTTTCCTTAAGGCAGTCTCTTGCACAAATGTTCCATGTCTTTAATGGGTGGAAAACATGGACTAGATTTTGTCAGTCTTCCGGGATTAATAAAACTTCAACCTTCGTATCACTCCATCTGCATCAAGATAGTCTTAAAGATTATTGTGTAGGATGGCCAAAGAGTCACTTTGATGTTTCTTTTTCATCTTGGAAAAAATCTATATTTGATATAATATAAAGTAAAAAGTGATGCAAAATGCTGTATTTATTTTAAAAACTCTTTGAAAAATATGGGAACTTAACATTGCTCATTCAAGTACAGAAACACCACTTCAAGAGAACTATATTCTATAGCTGATTTCACAAATACTTGTTTCAGGTTGGTGGTTACTGGTAGAGCTAAAGAAGGTGATGTCTGTGAAAAGAGACAGGCAGGAAGCTTCACTTGTTTGGGTAATGATTAGTTTCTTAGGCTGGGTCATTGGTGCATGTGTGAGGTTCATTTAGGTTGATGGGGTTTTTGTTTGTTTGTTTGTTTTTGTTTTTTTGCAAACAGATGTCCAATTGTTCCAGAACCATTTGTTGAAAAGACTATTCTTCCTCCATTGAATTGCATTTGCCCTTTGCAAAAAAATAATTTAGGTATATTTGTGTTGTTTCATTTTTAGATTCTCATTTTTCACCACCAATCTATGTTTGTACTTCTTTGCCAATAAATACCACACTGTTTTGCTTCCTGCAGCTACAAGGTTTATTCTTCCTTTTCAAAATTTGTTTAGCTAATCTACTGCTTGTGTTTTGCCATATCAATTTTACAATAAGCTTGCATATATCTACAAAAACATTGCTGGGATATTAATAGGAATTGCTTTAAACCTATAGATCAATTTGGGGGGAATTGATATCTCTACTATGCTAAGTCTTCTAATTCATGGATGCAGTATTTCTGACTTTAAATTTTTGAGGGAAAATATTTACAACCTAGGATTCTATGTCCAGTTATATAGTAGAATAAAAAGAAAATTTTACGATATGAAAAGCCTCAAGAAAATTTATCTACTATGCCTCATTTCTCAGGATATGGTCCAACAAAATGAGGGGAAAGAAGAAATAGTTTCCACAAAATAGATTATTCAGCATGGAAAGAAGTAAAGGGAATTCCAGAATAATAATAAAGGAATATATCAGGATAATAGCTATGCCCTAGGAGTAGAGGGAAACCACTCCTGCTTAGAGCAGGTCAGAAGGCACCAGAGTGATTTCTTTAAAACGATTAAATTCATAGAAAGACTGCATCATCTTCATGTATTAAGGTGTGATTTACAGAATTGATAGAAAGTTTTAGGTTGAATTAATAATAATATAGAAAAAACAAAGCAAACAAGAAGCTAGATCATCATTACTTCCAAAGGAAAAAATGAGTAAGTATGCCACATTATCTTTTATAATTATGTAGTGAAAAAGCTTTTTATAATGATGATAATACAAACACTGTATAGTAAGCTAAAGAAAATTAAACAACTTTATATTGGAAAGTGGAGGAAGGGGTAGGAAGTGTACATGTGTGTAGTAGATACAGGGCATAAGAGTGACATACTATAACATTGAAGTAATCAACAAGGAAAAAAATCCACATTATTTAGAAGTATGGAGATATATTCTGAAAGAACCAGGAAGTATGATGCTCCAGCTTTGTTCTTTTTGCACAAAATTGCTTTGGCAACTTGGGATATTTTGTGATTCCATATGAATTTTAGTGATTTTTTTTTCTATTTGTGTGAAAAATGCCATTGGGATTTTGATAGATAGTGATTGCACTGAATCTGTAGATTGTTTTGATTAGTATGGACATTTTACAAATATACATTTTTCCAGTCCATGAACACAGGATGTCTTTCCATTTATTTGTGTCTTCTTAATTTCTTTCATCAATGTTTTATAGTTTTCAACATTTATGAAAACAAGGATGAACCTGGAGGATGTTATGCTAAATGAAATAAGCCAGACACAGAAAGAGAAATACTACATGATCCCATTTATATGAGAAATCTAAAACAGTCAAACTCATAGAAGCAGAGAGTAGAATGGTGGTTGCCAAGAGTTAGGGGGAGGGAATAATGGTGAGGTATTAGTCAAAGGGTACAAAGTTTCAGTTATGCAAAATGAGTAAGTTCTAGAGATCTATTGTACAGCACAGTCCCTATACTTAAAAATACTATATCGTATACTTAAAAATTTGTTAAGAGGGTAGATCTTATGCTAAGTGGTCTTACCACAAAGTAAATAAATAAAGAGGGTAGGAGAAAATTTTTAGAGGTGATGGCTATGTTTATGACATTGAATGTGGTGATGGCTTCACTGGCATTTACTTATTTTCAAACTTATGAAGTCGTATACATTCAGTATGTACAGCTATTTTTTATGTCAATCATACCTCAATAAAGTGATTTTTTAAAAAAGGAATAAAGAAGTAAATGCACACTGTTCTCCATCTGATTCTAAGTGATAACAACGCTAAGAAGAAACATGTAATAATACTCTTTACATTAAAGAGCTTGTAATTTTCATTGCTACTCTTTCAGATTTACTTGTAATTTTCATCAGAACCTAAATAATACTCTCTTGAACTATCTACCAGAAAAAAACAAAACAAAACAATAACAACAACAACAACAAAAAAACCACAAAAAATCAGCTAGAGTTGAAAGTTGCTTCTGGGAGGGGAAAATAGGGTGGTGGTAAAAGAGTAGGTTTCATAAAAAATAGAATATTAGTATTTGATTATAAAGTATGTGAATGTATGATAAATTTGGTAAAAATTTAAAAGTAGAAAAAAGCATATATTTTTTGTTCATTATATTCTTGGTTTATAATGTCTTGTTCCTTGATTTCTGAGGTAGTTGAGCATTTTTAGTAGTGTTCACTGAAAGTGACTCTGGGCTGGGTCAGGTAACTGGTTTTGGCTAATAGAACAATAATAAATTTTAAAAAGCATCTGTGTATTTCTATTTCTGCTCTTTTTTGGCACCAGCTGTTGGCTATTTCTCCTGACTTTCCATCATGATGTCTTATTTCTTATGGATTTGTGATATCTTTTTTGCAAGTTCATATTTGTGTGAACTTTTTCTGAGAATATTTTGAGAACTGGGTAGAAGTTATGTTCTTCCAGGGATGATTTTTATTTTATTTTTTTCTGCCAGGAACCTGTGAACATTACCACGTAAGACAAGACTAATATAATTCCTTGGCTTAGGGTTTTTTGGACCGCCCTGAAAATACAATCTAAGGCTCCAAACACATCTTAGGGGACATTCTATTTATCCCTCTATCCAGATCCAAGGGTTAGAAGCAGAATAGTTTCCTTGCTGTCTCCCTTTGTGAGGCATATTTTAAAATCTTTCACTGAGGGTATAACCCTTGGGGCCTTGGATATATTCAACAACATCCAATTGATTCCACATATTTCATGAACCTTCAGCTTCACCTACACACCCCATGTGACTGAAGTTGCAGGGCAAGCAGTGGCTTGAGAGATTGCTTACATCTGTAGAGTAATTATTTTACTTTATTTTTGACCTCTGAGGATTCCCCTTGCTTTTCTGCTGACTCATTCCCATATTTTCAAAGATTTAAAAATATATTTTATCCATTTTTTTGGTGATTTTATTGCTAGAGATTTTTTTCTGGGTATCTATATTGTGCCCCTGCTCTATTTTTCAGAAAAAGAATTCCAAAGAGATTATGTGTAGACCTCAAAGTGATTTTGATCAATACTTTAAGATATATTAAATAACATTAGCCCCTTCTTTTATGCTTCCAATTCCTAGGAGAATAATTTCAGAAACACATTGACTATTTCCAAAGTCAGTTTTTCCAGTGACACAAACAAAACTACTCTATTGTCAAGAGATTTCTTCACTAGCACCTAGCTTTAGTGAGGGGTGGAAGCTTCTTTGAGTGAAAAAGTGTTTATATATTACCTATCTAGTTTTTAACATCATCAATTATAGAACTGCTGTAATCTTGAATATTATGTTAGACTCAAAAACTGTGGCAATGGATCTGATAAAATATTTTTAAACAAAAGGGCCAATTAAGTACATTAAAAAGTCAGAATTAACTGTACTATTACATGCTTATTGAGAATACTGGAATATTCTTTTTAGTTCTGGGTGAGAATTTTCCACATACTTGAAAACACAGGATTTGTATCCTCTTACTGGATAAAACTAATGGGTCTTGGATGTAAAATGACAATCTATGGAATTTAAAGCTCTGAACAATGACTTCGGGATTGTATGACATTCTCCTTTAGTAAATGAATAATTTCATAAAACATCTGGCCTTATATAGAGTCAGGAGACGTCTTACTATAGTCAGTATGTATGCCCCTGCTGATAATTTTTGTTTTATTTTTAAATCATATTTAACTCTTGTTGACATATAAAACAAAATAAGAGTGCAACTGAGAGACCAGTTCAAAGTTTGAGTTCTAGAGTCTATTCACTTGAATTGAACCCCAGATTTGTTACTGCTATCTATATGAACATGGGAAAATTATTCAACTTCTCTGAGGCTCAGATATCTGAAATATTTATGAATTTGTCAAGTTATCAACTTTAAAATAAAATGCGATTAAGGAAGAAGTCCAAAATTTCCTTGAATCTAGTATGTCAACAGATTACCTTGATATTTTTCTTCATACAGAGAAAATAAAGTTAGCAGAAAGGAGAACAATTTTTACTTTTGCCTTAAAGATTAATTATCAAATAAACATGGACAAGCATATCTATATTGTTTTCAAAGGCCCTTATAAATTTATACATTAATTATATATAAGAATGTTTTTCTGTTTGTTAAATCCCCTCCCCTTTGTCTACTTAGATTTTCCCTCACAGAATCATTCATAAAGTATTTATATACTCTCTAAAAATGATTCATAGCTCAAGTGGTATGATTCTCAATCTTGGGCAAGAATGCTATACAAGTCTAAATAACGGGGCTCCCTTCCCAATGAGACTTTGTCACTAGCCCAACAGTCAGCATTTTCTAAGTTTGCAAACTTTTTGTAACTAAACACAGGTTGTGTGACAGATTCTATTATTTGCCAATAACAGCTCTTATATGCCCCTCCTTCTTAGGAGCTATGCCAATGTTTGATCACAGCTGTGAGCAATTTGCGTCAAAAAGGAAGATGATTAATTGGGGGAACCAAGTCATGGAGCACTGGGTGCCTGCCAGAGAATTGATGAAGGACTTGGATTAATACCTGGGAATCATAGCTTTATCTAATGCTTATAAAACCCAAGGCATAAAATATGTAATATATGACATATTCCCTGGCTGCAATGATCCTTCCCAGCAAATAAAAAAAAAAAAGGTATTAAGACCTGTTTAAGTAGGCTTTACTCAGCATGACTGACTTTTATTGTAGCAGGTGTGATGTCCCTCTGTGAGATAACTCCAGTGAAAATTGGATTTGGACCTTACTTGATAATAGATACTAATCAACTCTTTATTTTTTAATGAGACATACTTTTGAAAAAAATGTACCCTTATAAAATATTAGAGTGAGGTGAACACTATTAAAAATTCCCCAAATTGTTGAATCATTTGGCAGATGAAGTCCTTGTTTTGCAACTACAGAGATTAACCCAAAACTCATTTTGCCCCCATAATGGTCCCCATGAAACATCACAAAGTTAAAATTTTTTTCAGCTTTTCTTAATTCTCCATTTGAATTACACTCTGCATATACTGGATAGATTTTACTGCAATCCAGATGTCAGCTATAGCCTAGAGAAGTTTATTTAACCCTCAATTTCATGTTTTGTAGAAAGTGCAATACCATTTCCTAAATTTCTGCATATTCCCAGAGAGGTCATAATCTCTGGCTTAATCTCTGATCATCTCTGGCTCTACTTTTCTGTTTATTCTGAATTAGTACATAGTATTAAAGTATTTTACCATCCAGGATATTCTGCACAGCATCATTCTTTCATTTATTCATTTACCAATTATTTATTGAGGCCCTAGTATTGTTAGACTACACTATGTGTGAGGAACTGTGCTGGTTGTAGGGGAAATAATAGGCTAATATGGGGAGGAGACATTTGTTAAATAATCACACAAATAAATAAAACATTATGAATGATAAATACTATGATGGGGAAAGTATGGTGGTACAAAACCATATGAGTAGATTTTATCTAGCCTAGGAGGTTAGAGACAGCAACTCTGAAAAAATGACCATTAATATGCTATCCAAAAGAATGGTAGTAGTTAAGTAAGCTATAGGAGATGATAAGAGAGTTCCATGCATAGGAAACAATAATATGCAAAGGCCCTGTGGTGTAAAGGAAATCATACAGGAAGGTCACTGTGGCTGAAGTGAACAAATCAAGAGGGACTGTGGTGCAAAATGATGCCAGAGAAAATGGCAGTGTCAGATAAGAAATTGTACGCCAGGTTATGAATTGTGGTCAGTATTTAAATAACAATGAAAATCCACTGATGTAATAGGGGTATGACATAATTGGGTTTATATTTCAAAACAGCACCCTGGATACTCCAATTTGGAAAGTGAGTGGATAGAGAGGCCAAGAGTTTAATTCAGAGGCTAGTTAGGAGTCTATTGCCATAGGCCATTTGAGGGTTGGCAATAGCTTAGGCTAGGGTAATAGCAATAGATATAGAAAGATGTAGAAGATTCAACATACATTTGGGAAGTAAACATGATAGCTTTGTGATGAATTGGATATGAGGTTTGAAGTTTAGGGAGGAACCATGGATTACATCTAAGTTTCTTCCTTGTGTGAGTGGTTGGATGGTGGTGCCATTTAATCTACAATTTCAGAGGATCAAGTAGGAAGATCATGAATTTGATTTTTGACATGGATTTGAGGCATCTATAGAAAGATGGCATTTGGAATCATAGTCTAGAGTTCCAAGGAAAGTTCTGAAATTCAATTTTAAATCACCAGATAATGGGTACTAAAGGAAACCCTGAATAAGATCACTTATTAAGAGAATATTGAGTAAGAAGAAAAGAGAGCTAAAGTTTCAATTTTGAACAACTTTAACGTCAGGTGACAAGGGAATAGAGAGGTATGGAACTGAAAATAAGGTATTCAGTGAGAAGTCAGAGTGGAGGGAAAAAGCAGGGCAGTGTAATGACTTGCAAGCCAAAGGATTTAAATTTTTTCAAGAAGGAAGTGGTCAACAATGCCAAGTACAGTGAAGATCTTGAACTTATTCAAGATCTATTCAAGGATTTAAATTTTCTATTGGATTTAGTGACATGACAATGATGGAAAAGAGTGGGTTGAGGAGTGAGGGGAGAATAAGGACAATTTTCCCAGAAACTCTTTCAAGAAGCTAAGTGATGAAGGAGAAAAGAGAGAGGGGGCAGTATGTAGTAGTAGCATGAGGCAGAGAAGGTTTTTTTTAATAGCAATAACGTAAGCCATGATATGAAGAATTCAGTTCCATGGGATAGTTTGCTATATGAGGGTGATAGGGATAACAAATAGTGTGCAGTTCATGAGGCACCAGGATTCATCTTACGTAGGAGGAGAGGTAGCCCTCTTTTCACAGAAGGGAAGGAGGATACCACAAAGGTAGAGGTTCTTTGATTGGTATGTTAGGTGGGGGTGAGGGGAGATAAAAGAGTTACAACCTGATGGCTTCTCTTTTCTTCTGAAATTCCAGGTTATTTTCTGATAGGTGGAGAGATGGAGGAGAAGGTTTGAAATAGCTATTGCAAAGAATAGGAGAGTCTATGGGCACTGTTGGGAGCCCCTTTGAGGTTACAGACATTTTTATACTTATACCTGGACTAATATGCCCTGTTAACAGGCCTTTCTCTGGCAGTGTTTAGCTACAGGAATAGAGAAAACAGATGGTTGTGCTATAAAAGGTTGGGATTTAATTAAATGCCACACACACAAAAGAATTGGCCCAGACAAGAAACTCAGCTTCCTTACTTAATTCCTCCTACTCCCACACATACATCCTCAAAAACCCATTCATAAAAGCCTTTTGATTTGCCCATTAGAGTTCACTTAATTTTGAAGGACAATGGAGGTTTACATTGTAGCAATTCAGCCCATAATTAATTAGACATCTTTTTCTTAAAATGCCTCTTATCATCCTGTTCTGTTGATTGGCTCTTCTCTCTTTCCCTTTCTCTACTTTCCATTTTCCTCTCCTCTGCTCTTTCCTTTCCTCCTAATTTCTGTTCATTTCTAATGCAGAGCCATTGAGCCATCCCTTTTGTTTTACTGCTTCCTGCTAAACCCAGCCCTCAGGGTGTCACCTTCTCCCAGAAACAGCTTATCAACCTGTTTTCCTAAACAAAGACAGTTTCCTATTTAAAATAAATTCAGGTGCCAGCAGTTAAGTGGGTAATTTTTTTCCACCCCTGACATGTTATTATTTAATTAACCCTGTCTTTTATCTGTGATAACCTGCTCTAAAGATGCCTTTGTTGTTTTCAATGACAAAATAAATATGTTTGTCCACTCTTCTGTCATTAATCATCAAATGTGTGACCTTGGGAAAGTCAGGCCTAGACAAGCTACTGACTGAAGGACAAATCTTACCCATTGCCTGTTTGTCTGTAAATTAAATTTGCCTGTAAATTAAATTTTATTAGAACAATTGCAAAGTTGTGGAAATAACCCAGGTGCCCATCAATACATGAGTGGATT
>VBSM01003185.1:3019881-3047782 GCA_008086735.1 Cheirogaleus medius | reverse complement strand
ATAATTAGCCCTGTTCATCTGTTTTGGGGTATACATTATTGCCTATGGATGGTTAAGGACAACACTGTACTCTGGCTTTATCCATAGAAGTGAGCAGCAACATTTTCCAAATTTAGGCTCTTGTAGATTGAATTCAGGTTTGTTTCAAATCTAGGAAGTGAAAATTAAGAGTATAATAATGTTAAAGAGTGTCCATTTCTGCTCTGCGTGGAGTGGGTTATTAATTCATATAAACTGGTAAACAGTTCCTACACTGGACCTTTATAATTTCAGATATGGAGGATAGAAAAGTTCAAGGATAAAATTTCAAATCTTTGGCTGGTTCTCTGCTTCTTATGGTTAGGATCCTGAGTGGATGGACCATCATTTAGCAGAGCATATTTATGAGTGCAAATGTAGATACCAAGCTAAGTAAGGATAGAAGACAAATTTTTCTGCATGATAAAAAGAGGGGGAGTGAGGTTTAGGGGGAAGAGATAAAGAGGAAAAATGCTGAGGAAAAAGGAAATAAAAGATCCTAGACCTCCACTATTTAGTATGATATCCACTACTCACAGTGGCTATTTGAACTTAAATAAATTAAAATTAAATAAAATTTAAAATTTAGTTCCTCAGTCACACACTAGCTATGTATCAAGTGTTCCATAGCTATAGGTAACTAGTGGCTATGTCGTAGATAGTGCTGCTTTACAAGGGATGATGTAAACAACAAAGTGATGTAAAACTTGTCATACCAACACTCAGCAAAGTTCCCCATGTATACAAATGCCCTGGGTGAGAAGTTTTTTGGTAAATTATGGAGGAGGGTTCTATGCCACCTTTGGAGAGATGTGATATAAAATAAAGACAGTATGTGTAGAACAGAAAGAGTCTTTAAGCATTAATCAAAAATTTAAAAGCCAGAGTCTCTGAGAAACAAACTAAGATCCTTCCCAAGGGTCCCCAGAAAATCTTGGATTGACTGAAGTCTCCCAAAATATGTGGGTTGGAATTACAGGCAATTAATTTCATTTGAATTGTATAGAACAATTTGCCTGAGTTGATAATCATTTGCAGAATAAATCCTCCCTGGCACCATGAAGCCAGAAGGCAAAAAACCAAAAAAACAAACAAAAAACCAAAAAAACAAAATAAAAACAAATGATGGTAGTTGAGAAAGGGGGAACAAAGATAATTTTCTGCCAAGTGGTCAGGAACTTATTGCTTTATTGCAGTCTTTTATCTATTATGTTCCTTTCTCCATTGTCAGCCTTGCTTTGAGCCCTGGATTTGACAGCTGATCTTAATTTCCTGTTTTAATTCTTTCTGTTTTTCTGAAGAACATTCTCTCCTTAACTTCCAGGTTTTCCTATTTCCAGACACTTTGGCTAAAACTCCCCACCCAATCCAATTTCAATCCCAGAACCCAAACTCTGGCATCTTTTTTATGAAGTCGTTGGAGGGTCAAACAGTAGGATTCAAAGGGGAGAATCAAGGAGGGCACAATAGGGGCTTTTATAGATCTTACCATTCCCACCATTGCTGATACTAACACTGCAATGAAAGAAGAAGAACTTTTTGGTGTCAGCAAGAGAATGAGATGTTTAAGATGTCCCTCTTTTTTTGATCTCATGCACCGGCCCCCCATCCTACCCCATTGTACAACCCCATGAAAATTTATTGTGGTCTTAGTAAGATGACTCTCAGAGGCCTTGGGGAAACTCAACAAAAGGATTCTTGAATCATCTTTTCTTCTTTCGGTAAAGAAATGTGGCTTTATAATGATGGATGAAGTAGAAGGAGTGACCTCACGTTTCTGAATGACTCATGCCCTGTCTGATAAACATGAATATAGATGATCAATTCCTGAAGCTAGGGAATTCTAGAGTACAGGACCCCATGACAAGTTATAACACATGGTCAATGCTAAAGACGTTAGACTGATGGAGTGAATGCATAAGAATCCCTTGGCTCTGTTTTTGTTATTTCATTTTATTTTGTTTTACTTATTGTAGGTTTTCTTAAGGCTCTAGCTAGAAAATGTTAAACTCTCACTTAACTTTTGGTTTAAAGAATAAATAAAAAGTAAAATTTCAAGTCTTTAGCCAATAATAATAATTAAAAATTTTTTATCAAAATATATGAGGTAAATCTAAAAGTGAGTTCAAGGTAGCACTCATAGCCTTAAGTATTTAATAAATAAGGGAAAATTTAAATAAATTAAACTAGACTTTAACTCATGAAACTAGGAAGCAAACCACAAAATAAGTTCAAAGACAACAAAAAGAATGTGAAAGTATAAATGAATGAAACAGAAAAGTATAGAAGGGATCAATAAAAATATAAGTTTTTTTATAAGCTTAATAATTAGATCAATTACTCTACAGTCTAATTGAGGAAAAGAGACAACATAGGCAGAGATATAATAAAAAGGAAATAATCATACAACTAGAGAAAAGTAAAATGAATTACAGGATTTTGCCAACCTCCATTAAAATAGAGAACTTAGAAAAATCTATGATTGTAGGAAAATATAAATCTCCAAAATATAACCCAAAGGAATTGTGAACTTAGAAAGACCAAAAAGCATGGAAGAAACTGAGAAAGTTATCACAGCAATTCAACACATGAAGAACAGACAATTTGACAGAATTTTTTCAGAGTGATGAAACAAGGAAACCTGAAAATATTTAAAATTTTCATGAAAAAATGTAATCTCTCAAATATATTTTAATATATACACATATATATCACATATAAAATACATGTGTATATAAGTATCTACAAAACAGACTAAAAATGTTCATTAAAAATTAACACACTATGCATGAAATGCAAAAATGATATTGTTTAAGCAATCTAATGCTATATTATTACTCATATTTGTACATCACCTATAAAATATATGATACTATCAATAAATACTGGAAATGTCTCTAACAAATTTCCATACACTTTTTAAAATAAAAGCAACATACCAAACTAAAAAAATGTTAAAAGATTTGAGTTCATGGATTCTTCCCTGGCATGATGAAAAAAGAAATCTCAAACCTAAAAGTAGCACTAAAAGAATTTCCATCAAATCAGAAATAAGACAATGATCCAATTATCATCAACATTTCTTACTATTGCTCTGAAAATATTCACCAATGCAATTACATAAGAGAAGGAAATGAAAGGATATATATTGGATAGGAAGAAGTAAAACAATCATTATTTATAGGTAGCGTTCTTTTATATTTGTAAACCTGTTAGATGAAAGTATACTACAAAGAGGTTAAGTACAAAATTCAGTTCAAAATTATTAACTTCCTTGTATATAAATATTAACAAGTTAGAGTACATAATGGAAGAAAAAAAATCTCATTTAGCATAGTGGTAACTTAAGAATAATACCTAGGAATAAAACATTTATATATGTATGTATTTATAGATAATAAACATATATAGATGTTTGTTCTACATGTTTTATATATGCTTTTATAATAATATGGAATAGATAAATATAATATATATCATAAATATATATATAACTGATGGAAGCAAAGTTAAAATTTCATGAATTATGAAAAATTATAAATGAATAATTTTGTCTTTAATAGCTACTTTTGATACTATAGCAAATTTAATTATCTATAAATTAATAAATTCAATACAATGTCAGTTGATAAATAGATTTTTTCAAGTATAATAAAAACTATTCTAAATTTCATTGTAATTTGGACTCTGACATATGGGGTCAATGATAAAATCAGGAAGACATCCTAAAATATAGAAGAAAAAGGAGATATAATGACCTCTTTGTCATATTCCAGATTACCAAAAGTTTCTCAATGCATTTTATCAACTGGGAGGGTAAATGAAAGATTCCAGCATCTTATTAGTGATAATTTCCAAAGGAACACACAATAGGCTAAAAATTAATGGTTTAACCATGGTTGCATAGAAGATTATCTTTATTTTTGCATTTTGTCATTAAGTTCTTATGTTTGCCTTTCTCTTCTCTGACTTGTTGAGATTTGGCTTTGTGTTCAAGAATTTCTTTGTTGTTTTAGCATCTGAGATTAGCCTTGTGCTCTGGTGAATGCCCAGGCACATAGTTATCCTGCTAGCATTCTTATGCTGTATCCTCTCCATGTGGATAACAAATTTCTTTCTGTAAATCAGACCTGTCAATAAACTGCCCATTGTAGTATCCTCCAACCACCTAGACCTTCTCTTCCTTGCAGATGGGCATGGAGTGGTCACTGTAGTCGTTGCGCAGCTCTTTGGAGAGCTGGAAGGACGGGATCTTTCTGACCATGAGTGAAGGTACAATGAAGTAGTGCTTGCTGTTTTGGCTGCTGAGGTCACCAAGGGATGGAACATCATGGTGACCAGCTACCAAGGGCAGGAAGGGCTTGGTATTATGACCAATTTTGATTTATTCAAGGATTGCAAGGTTGATATACTACTAGAATAACAATTTGTGTGATTAATCATATTAACAGTTAAAATAAGAAAAATCATATAAACATCATAATACAGTAAAAGTTGATAAAACCGAATTCTGTGTAACTATAATAACACTTAGCAAACCAGAATAGAAGAAAAATTTTTTTATCTGACAAAGGTCATGAGGTCATAGACCAAAAACATACAAAAAAATGTGGAGGGATATGATGCAAAGTGTCAAATTGCTCATATATTATGAGAGGGAGGAAGAAAGAGGGAAGAGAGGGAGTGAAAGAGGAGGGAGGAGGGATATATATATATATACACACACACACACACACACACACACATATATATCAGTTGTCTAAAGAGGATATATCATAATGGAGAGACTATTACAATAAAGTGATAAAACACAGAAGAGATAAAAGCAGGACCTTTGATGGTGGTTTCTTTAGGGGTGGGGCTAGGAGTGGAAAAAGGAGAAGGAGAGACATTGCATTTTGTACTCTTTTGCACTATTGGTTTTTTATCCCCTTCACATGCATGTATTTAACAAAACATGAGCAAACAGAGAAAAAAAGAAGTTTAAATTCAAGGGATAATTTTTGTGCTAATTTGGAAATATGCCCTACATAAATTAAATAGAATAAGGAAACTGCAGATGAATAAGTGTATATAGTAGTCTCACATTCGTAGACATGCTCTGGGACTATGCACAAAAAGTTGAAATCACTCTGAGATGTAAGAATGAGAGTTTGAGTGACAGTTACTTTCCATTTTTCTGCCTTCTGTAATGTTTATAGTTTTTCACTGAGATGTTATTAATTTCATAACAACAAAGCATCACAATAAAGAGTATTTGTAACTCCTCCCTACACACACACACACACACGTGGAATTATAGTTCCTGTTTTTTATTTACTTTTAAAAAAATGTTATGTCCTAATTTTCAGAACTTTCTTTCAAATTGGGGGTCATAGATGCTAGGCATTTTGCAGTAGGCAGAACAGTCTACAAAACAAGCAGAGTTCTCACAGCACTCCCATTGAGGAATACTGATTTCAGCCTAAGGATAGGTTGGTTTTTTGTTGTGTTTTGTTTTGTTTTTTTACTTCTCTGTTCACACAGTTGCTTGTGTTTGATGTCTTTCTCTTTTTTCTCTTCATTTTTACTTTTGCTTGATAATATCTGTTAGTCATATCATTTTTCAGGAAAACAGTGAATCTTTTCCTTTTCACTGTTTCAGGAAATCCTTTTCATGTTTAAGAATCTCAATCAATCTCTCTCTCTCTCCCTCTCTTTTTTTAAATGATTGAATGGGTCTAGAATTCTAAGTTCAGAATCTTTTGCCCTCATACTTTTGAAGACATTTCATTATTGCACACTAGCATTCACTATTAGAAAAAATGAAAAGTCAACTTCCTTTTTTTTATGATGTAACCAGTTTTTTCCCCCCTCTCTTTCTAGGATGTTATCCTTTGGGTTCAGAACTCTCCCTATCATGTGTCTAAATGTAATTATTATTTCATTATTTCTTTTTGGTATTTAGAATCCATAACCTTCATTGCCATTAGAAGGAAGAAATAAAATCACAGGAGCATGAAAATGTCTTGGTCTGGAAAATGCTATGGTATTAAGGAAAGGGTTGATCAGGAAGGTAAGTAGATAAGATTAAAATCAGTTATTTAAAATTTTTTTTTAGACCACTGATACTTAGCTTCTTATGGGTAAGAATTTTACTCCTCTCAGAATGGGAGTTTCCAGAAGAAATGGAGTATAGTTTTTGCAATTTACTTAATTGCCTAGAGATGTAATTGAGAAAATTATCTGACAGAACCAGCAGTGCCTTGGTTTCATATAGGAATAGGTAAATCTGCAAATTAGCCTACTTGCGCAAAAGAATTAATGGACATTTGAAAACTTCTGTAATAACACTTTTAATTCAGTCCAGCTATCTATACCAAAGCAATTTGGAGATAATTTCAGAAATTTTATTCAAATAAATGAAGGTTCAACTGGTTATCATTTGTATGATAAATCTCAATATCAGAATGCTACACATTTCTACATGCTTCCTAATAATCACATATAGCTTTATTAATATTCATCCATTCATTTGCAACATTCTAGGGAGAATGAAATAAATTCTCATCTCCACATTTTATAGAGAATGGGATTGAAGTCAAAGGAAAATACATGATATACAGGTTTATACATTAAATTAATATAGTTTATTTATTCATTCATCTCATATTTCTTGAGCTCTTTCTTACAAAAGGCAGGCCCTACTGTAGGTACTTATGATAGAAAGATGACAAAGGAGTTTACAGTCTACTTTGTAAGACAGGCATACAAAGAAATCATTACAATACAATGTCTACAGAGTATTTCTAAATTAAGCAGAAATATACCCAGTATCAAAATCTTTGGTATCCCAGTCCCTGGGTCTCTTTCTGTTCAAGATTCCCCATGTTCTTTGTCACTATGCTCTTCATTCCTCTCAACCACCTTCAACAGTGATATTTCTAAAACTCAAGTCTAATAATGTTCTCTACTGATAGAAACACTCAAATTCCTTTTTCGACACCAGGAAAAGTACATGTTAGTTAGATCACAGGCAAGAGCCTATCTCATGATTTGTTCAATCATATTCCTTTAATGTCTCTTGCTATTCTTCACTTTATTCAGTACTTAAATCATACCCAAAACCTACTAGTTCCCTCTGACTCTCCAAACATTATATTTCTGTAGCTCTGAAAACACTTCCATTTGCCTAGAATGTACCTCTTGTACCTCCTCTGAAGACTTTTTTTTAACATTACCTCCTATTTACGTAGCTTTATGTAACCTCTAAGGAGAGAAGCCCCATTTCTTCTTTGTCCTCTCACTGTATCTTGTTTTACTCGTCATAGCCCTTATCATACTCTATTGTATTTGTTTGTTTACATGCCTGTCTCCTATCAAGTTGTGAGCTCCTTGAAATAATGAATAATGGCTTCTTTATCCTTTTATACACAGTACCTGAAATGTGTTAAGATATGAGGGATGACTTTTTAAAATTATCACATGAGTGACTTACCAACTGGAGTACTATGAGATGAAGAATAAGGCAAATTGACATTCTGTTTTCCTCTCGATCTAAGGCAGTAGTTTTCAAAATGTGGTCTCTGGATTTGAACTATAAATATCATCTGGGAATCTGTTAGAAAATCAATGTCTCAAGACCTGCATCATCCCTCTCCAAGATGTATTAAATCAGAAACTATGGGGGTAAGACCCCAAATGTCATGTTTTTATAAATCCTCCAGGTGATCTTTATACAGGCTAAATTTTGAGACTTACTGTTCTAAGGAAATTGTCCTCCTGCCTACACTTTGCCTGGTGGCCATTGCATTGCTCTCCAATGAAAAAGATGTAGTAGGTACAGATAAGCGAGTCCTTTACTTCCTAGAAGATTAATTATGGATAGGTTCTAAGAATTGGCCAATAGAAGAGAAGGCAGATTCTCATGGGCATTAATGTTACAGGACATATGCATGAAGCATGACTTTGAAAAACAGATAACTGAACAAGATGATAGAAATGGAGCACAGTGTACCAGGGAGTTACATTAGTAATGATTGGGATATGAAGATAAGTCACCAGGAGAGAAAAACTACAGAATAGACAAGCATGTGTGCAGAAGCATGAGAGAAGGAGTTGGCAGCAAACAAATAAATAGAAAAGGAATAAATGGAGGTTAGGTTACTGCAAAAGGAAAATTCAAGTTTTTGCTGCACTTGAAGAAGATAGAAGAGAGGGAAAATGGCAGCACATAAAGGTGAAAGATGATGGAAAGAGAGACCCAAGCACCCCTGGTTGGAGGTAATTCACCAAGTTTCTATGTGAGGAAGGACTAGGAGTCAGTTGTAGACTCATACCTACCACAGTACCTACAACATCCTAATATAGCCAAGTTGTCAAGGGAATGGGCTTTGATGTACAAAACAATGAAATTCTAACCTTGGCTTCCCTGATTATCAGCTGAGTGATCTGAGCTTCAGTATTTTTACCTACAAAATAGGAATAACAATATGTTCATCATAATAAATTTGTTTTAATAATAAATGATAAAATTGCAATAAAACATCTTATGTTCTAATTGACACATAGAAGATACTCAACTCATGGTAGTGATTATTATGGTTAGTTTAAGAATTTGGTCATTAGTTCTACATGTAATGAACATATATCTGCATAAAATTTTTTTGCAATAAAGTGATACTCATGTAAACTTGTGTCATAAGCCAATTAGTAATGCTAGTCTAGTGTGGGCACGTGTGTGTGTGTGTGTGTGTGTGTGTGTAGGCAAGTTCTCTAATCCCATGGTGCCCCTTCAGTTCTCCACTACTTATTGTTCGGTTTGAATTTATCCTTATTCACATTATGCAAGAGGTTACTTGATTGCTATAGTGAAACAATTGATTAGATAACATCAGAGGCAAAATAAATTCTGTGCTATGATATTATCAATTTGGTCAAAAATATATTTCATACATCATATTGTGGTCTACTAAAAAACACAAAATATAATTTTTACAAAAAAGATGGGATAAAGGGCCCCACATTGTTTATTCTACCCTTTTAAAAGAGGTTTCAAGAAATGGATTTCCTTTACTTTCCATCTGCTCACATTGATTTGATTAAGCCCAGTGAGATTCTAGCAAAAATCTAATTTGTAGGATTTTAATCATAGTGTGACATAAAAAGCACTAGGCAGAGTTTGAGTATCTACTGCCAACTGGCTGTGAGATCTTAAGGAAGTCATTTCATTTCTCTGAACCTCAATATTTCTCACAGGTAAAAGGAGGATGGGGTGATGCATCCATTCTCCTTCAGAGGGTTATGTTGAAATGCAAATGTATGTGAATAGACTTCTTAAAATTGTAAACATTAGCTATTATCTATTGGGATCATAGATTGCTCTATTGGGAAGGATTTTTTCATATTTTACCACAGGGTTCAAATAACCCTGCCTGAATCCTGTTTTAACTTGCTTGTACATATCTGTGGATGCATCTTGGTTTTGATTTGTAATCAATTCATGCACAGAATAAACACCATAACCATCATCTTGCTTTCCTATATAATCAGACATTTTAGTTCTGCCCTGTTAGAGAAATAAAAATTCCTTATGGTCTCAAATTGTCTACTGACAAGTATACTGCATCTTCCCCCAACATTTATAGTCTTCATGAAATGGAGATACCAGGTATAGTGTTTATTACAAGGGGCATTAATAACAGCCTGCTGAATAACAGCTGCCTGTGATATGTCAAGTGGTTCTAGAATACTGTGCCTCACAGTTCAGCAAATAAAGCCAACCTAAAAAGCAGGTGGTGAATCCTAATTCAAGGAAAGATGTGCATTGTAACAGGTTGTTCTTAGAGCTAAGCAAAGTCTTTATCATCTGTCTGAGCATAAGGTGTTCTCGTATTTGGGAAATGGGTAAATAAAGACCTGCTATGTAAGTTGTAGAGGGATTGTCAATTACAAAAATAGGATATAGGACACGAATTAGCATTAAAGTTGTATAGAGTCAGCTCTAGATAGAAGATTGGTTTAGAATATGACAGCTTCAATTTCTAGTTCTCTCACTTACTGTGTAGGTTAGAGAAAGTCACTGAAATATCCAAACCTCTATTTTCTTATCTATTAAGTGAGGATGATGATCTCTACTCCAAGGAACTGTTGAAGGGATATAGTGAGAGGTTACGTGTAAAAGTATTTATGTAGGTACCTACCTCACAGAAGGTACTACAAAAATTGTTTTGATCACTTTTCTAGTGTGATTTTTCTTTCTTTTCCTTTTCTTTGTCTTTTATTTTATCTTCCATAGTATTTATTTATTTATTTGAGGATCCTTTATTTGAGGATTTGGAAGTCATTTGGTGAACTTATACACTAACTCCAAGCTAAGTGGGATTTTTATTATCATTGTAGTTGTGAAAATGGCTGTTCAATAGAGGTTTCTGGATATTAAAATACCTGTGTTACCCATATTTATACATGTATCAAAATAAAAACTGATGAATGGTCAGAAAGAGAAGCAGTTGGAGAGGGGGTGGAGCAAGATGGCCAAATAGAAACCTCCAGCAATTGCCTCTCCACACAAACACCAAATGCAACAACTATCCATGCAAGAAAGCAATTTCAGAAGAACCAAAAATCAAGTGAAAAAAAATTTCCTTGGGGACATGATGTTTTATTACAAAAATAGAATAAAAACTTCAGAAACAAAAATGATCCTTTCTAATTTAATGAAAAATTTGTGATTTTTATTGTTTTCTCTGTGTGAGTTATATGCAACTTGAAAAATAGTTCTCATAGCTCCCAAGGCAAAGAGACGTGTGAGTTACATATGCTTCACGAGGCCCCAGGCTCAAAACTAGCATGAGTTAAATACAACCCACATGGCAGTTAAAGTGTTAAACTATTCCAAAAATTTGAGGAGGAGGGTATACTCCCAAACTCATTTCTTGAGGCCTGTATAACCCTGATACCAAAACCACCAAAGACACAACAAAAAAAGAAAGCTAACAGGTTGGTGCAAAAGTAACTGCTGTTTTGCATGAATTGTAAATCATTATAACTAGGCTCAAACACATCTTTATTAATCAAAATAGGAACCATTACAATCAACACATTTTTGCCAATGAGAAATAAGTTTGTTTATTCCTGTATCATAAAAATCCGTGCTTCAGGATTTGACGAACTCTTGGAAAGCATTTTCTGCACCCTGCTGGTTGTGGAAGTGTTTTCCCTGCAAAAAGTTGTCAAGATACTTGAAGAAGTGGTAGTCGGTTGGCAAGAGGTCAGGTGAATATGGCAGATGAGGCAAAATTTCGTAGCCCAAATCGTTCGACTTTTGTGGCGGTAGTTGTGTAACATGCAGTCAGGTGTTGTCATGGAGAAGAATTGGGCCCTTTCTTTTGAGCAATGCTGGCTGCAGGCATTGCAGTTTTAGGTGCATCTCAGTGATTTGCTGAGCATACTTCTTAGATGGAATGGCTTCCCCAGGATTCAGAAAGCTGTAGTGGATCTGACCGGCAGCAGACCACCAAACAGTGACCATGAGCTTTTTTTGGTGCAAGTTTGGCTTTGGGAAATGCTTTCAAGCTTCTTCTCGGTCCAACCACTGAGTTGGTTGTGGCTCGTTGTCGTATATAATCCACTTTTTCGTCACATGTCTCAATCCAATTGAGAAATGGTTCGTTGTTGTTGTGTACAAGAAGGGAAGACAACACTTCAATACGATTTTTTTTTTTTTTTACTTTTGGTCAGCTCATGAGACACCCACTTATAGAGCTTTTTCACCTTTCTAATTTGCTTCAAATGTGGAACGACCATAGAATGGTCGACATTGAGTTCTTCGGCAACTTCTCTTGTAGTTGTAAGAGGATCAGCTTCGATGATTGCTCTTAATTGGTTGTTGTCAGCTTCCCATGGCCGGTCACTGCTCTCTTTATCTTCAAGGCTCTCGTCTCCTTTGCAAAACTTCTTGAACCACCACTGGACTGTATGTTCTTTAGCAGTTCCTGGGCCAAATGCATTGCTGATGTTGTGAGTTGTCTCTGCTGCTTTACGACCCATTTTGAACTCAAATAAGAAAATTGCTCAAATTTGCTTTTTGTCTAACATCATTTCCATAGTCTAACATAAATATAAAATAAACAGCAAGTAGTAAGTCATTAGCAAAAAACATAAAGTGAGAAATGCATATTAAAATTATAACATAACCACATTTATTTAAGAATGTATTCCAATATCAAACGGCAAATTTCAACAATGCTAAAACTGCAATTACTTTTGCACCAACCTAATATTATTGTTATATTACAGACCTGAAATAAATCCAGCACATTCTTTCTCTTTTAGGACCTTTCTTTAGAACTCTTTCATGTACTCATAAGCCCTTATATCTAACTTTATTTTTCTACCAGTTATACTTTCTTATAATTATGTGTTTGCATGTCTGTCTTTCTCACTATGCAGGTAACTCCTTGGGAGTGACAAACCTGTTTGTTTTCTTTTTTAAAATTTTTGTAGCCCTTATACCTTCTGTACAGCTGGGCCTAACATAGGTGCTCTATAACTGTGGTTGACTAAATGATGGTAAGGAGGAGCACTGGCAGAGCAGAGAAGGAAGTTCTATAAATCTGAACATATAAGATGCTAGTTTACTTGCACCAAGCAACTGTTTCTTATATTCTGGAAGGCTACATATATCACTTATAATAGTGATTGAATTTGAGACTCCCAGCTCATTAGGATAACCAACCACAGGTGATTGTGTTTGAAGCATGAAAGAAGGCAAATGAATGAGGCAAGAAAAGAGCCAACAAAAGAGGAAAATGAGTGAATGTATTGCAAGTATTCTTTGGAATTTGGCAACCCAGACTTAGAAAATTATTCACTGAGATGCTAAGCCATCATGATCAGTTATAATTCCAAATGAGAACAAAGAGTGTTTATCTACTGCTCATGAGAAATTTCAATTCCTTAGCTTCATCTTAACCCAACATACAAAAATTTGTGCCAGGTCAGAGTGTAGTTTTGCAAAGCAGACAGATGGGTCCATTACAAAATCATCTATTTGGATTCCTGCCTTGCTTCAGCCAAGGTACCCATTTCCACACCAATATTACTTGCATTCTTTAATTTGCCTTTCTTTTCATCTTTAATTATTGTGTTTTGCTTCTCTTCCAGATCCATTAAAGTATCACCCAGTGATAGAATTGAAAAGGAGTTTTTTTCGTAACTGATTTATGTTCAGGGATGATTTTTCCTCCTCCTTAAATTATTTGAAAGATTCTCAGTATTTGTTCAGGAGTTAAACTGCCCTTCCAATACCCTGTTTCATTTTAAGACATATCCACTGAAAACATTCCCCATAATAATTATTCTGTGGTCTTTGGAGAAATTGTCATTCAATTTGAAGCAAGACTAAAAATGGTCAAATGTTTGTGCATCTAAATATGGTAAATGCCTCTACAAATAAATATTAACTTCATTTTTACTTGACATATTTACATAGCTGCTTGAAATTGTGTTGCCTCTTTTTAAAACTTACAAAGAGTCTTTAAGGGAGATATTTGTAAGGAATAACATTTAATGCCAAATACCAAAGACCTTTTGTTTGTGTTTGTGTTTGTTGTATGTTATTTCTCATACATTCAAAACACATAATATATGCATATATAAGAATATAGCTAGAAAAGAAGGTATGGCTATGTTTTATTTTAACAAAGAATGAAGTCAGAAGATGCAAATGTGATAGAAGTATATTAAAGAGGATGCTAAAACTCTCTAAAACGAACAGAAATGTGTAGAAAAGAATGATAGAAATAATGCATAAATCTTTAAGACACGAGAATCTTGAAGTATTGGCTTGGTTGGATATTAGAGACCCATGGAAATAGCCCATCACTAGTTCAGGATTCTCAACACTCTAGAGTAATCAGCATTTCCTCTCCAGGGATTAAAATAATCAATACCTTGACTACACCCTTGTAAAGAGTCTGAAATGTACTCTTAGAAACCTTAAAAAAGACAAGCAAATAAGGTTCAACACAAGTTTGTCTCCCTCAGGGCACTTTTAGCTACCATGTGTGTCTGCTACCTTTTAAACAAGTGTTTTGAATTAGAGGAGAGAATAAAACCCCTAAACAATTTCCCTGTTTGGTATCAGCAACCACCCACAAGTCTTTGAGAAAAATCAGTAAATTGAGTGACCATTAAGAAATAGAGAGTTTAGGAATTCAAAGGCCTAACTAAACATCATAGTTTCATCCAAAATACAGTTGTGTTTCCAAGACCATATTATGACCTCAAAAGGCATGAGAATCCCTCACGTACCCCAAAGCAACAAATGCTGGAGAGGATGTGGAGAGATAGCAACACTCTTACACTGCTGGTGGGACTGCAAATTAGTGCAATCTCTGTGGAAAAGAATTTGGAGATGCCTCAAAGAGCTACAAGTAGAACTACCATTTGATCCAGCAATACTACTATTAGGCATCTACCCAAAGGAACAAAAGTCATTCTATAATAAAGACATCAGCACTAAAATGTTTATGGCAGCACAATTCACCATAGCAAGGATGTGGAAACAACTCAAGTGCCCATCAATCCATGAATGGATTAATAAAATATGGTATAATGTATACAATGGAATACTACTCAATTATAAGAAACAATGCTGATCTAGCACCTCTTATATTACCCTGGATAGAGCTTGAGCCCATCCTCCGAAGTGAGGTATCACAAGAATGGAAGAATAGGCACCACATGTACTCGCCATCAAATTGGCACTGACTGATCAACACTAAGGTGCTCACACGGTAGTAATATTCTTTGAGGGTAGGGGGGTTGGGGGTGGGTAAACTGACAACTAATGGACGCGGTGAGCATTGTAGGGGAGGAAAGGGAAAGGGCATGTCTCAAATCATGGTTGGGATGTGGCAAAATGATAACATGTAACCAAATGTTTGTACCCTCATGATTTCATGAAATAAAAAAATTAAAAAAAAAAAAGAATCCTTCAAGTGTCTCACATCTAGGTGTAAATTGAAAGTACAGTCAGCTGAGAGCTGGTGGGGGAATCAAAACAAATTTATTTTGAAAACTGATTCCTATTTATTATGTAGTATTTTTAGGTTGAACAAAAGTTCAAATTTCTTTGCAGTTAAATGCAGTTAACATATTTGAAAGTTGTCTTGAGGAAGTCATGACTAATTCTACAAAAAGATCATCTTGTAATCTTTGAAAGACCAAGATAATCCCCAAACCACTTTCATTTTGAGAAATCTATGAAAACTGGATCAGGATCTATGTAAAGGATCAGCTTGTAAAGAACAAAAATATATCAATAAACCCAAAGAGTTTCTGAGAAGCATGACAGCCTCTTTAGCTGAGTGATCTTTCCTTTATTTTACATAGTAGACATTTTCCTATGCCATAATGTCTACCAGACTTTCCATTCTATTTTCCTCTCAAATGTGAATTTCTTAGCTCAAAATTCAGCTTGAACATCACACACAAAAACAAAACATACACAAGATTAGAACAGAGATATGAAAAGTCACTTTAAGGCACAGAATATTGTTTCTTGATCAGAACAAGATTATTTCAAAGGAAATAAGAAATGCAAGGAAAAGATTGTGTCCATCAGAAAAGAAGGTCATTCATTAATTCATTTATTCTGCAATTACTATTGAGATTGCCTTTGAGCCTTGGGGTATGCTAGGTAGGCACTGAGAATACAAGGAGAAAAAAGGAGACCTTGAGAAACCAGCACTATCCAAGCTTTTCCAAATGCTGAACAACAGAGAGGGTGCCCAGGGAAGCAGATGCTACACTCTTGCCCATCTGGCAGGTATATCCCTATTTTGGACCATCTGATGCTGATGTAAGAAATCTTTGAATCACTTCTCTTCCTGCTCTGATTCCTTACTCACAAAGAATCCTGATTATAGTAATTTGCTTTCTCATATAATATGACAATATGGAGAAAATGCATTTGCTCTATGACCCCATTCAAGTATCCACTAGGAGTGGGGGACCTGAGTAGTGATATTTCATATTGTAATTGAATAGTATTTCAGTTTATAGACTTTATCCTTAATGTAGTAACACTGTGAGCAAGTCTCATCAAATATTCTACTTGAAGGGCTTTATATAATGTAGTTTCTACATCTACAGGCTGAGGAGCCTTTCTTTGGACAACTGTTCCATTTAAATCTGTAATTATACTTGTATGTATGTATTTGGGATTTTCTCTGCTTTATTTCTATGCCCTCGTACCTTAGCTACACGTAGATAAATTTTGAGGTTTTTGATTCCTTTTACAAAAACTTCTGAAAAGACTTTCTGTTCATTTAAAAAGAACTACCACTCCTCCAACTCATCAAAATTATCCCCAATAATGATTTTTAAAATTTTTCTTAATGTGGTGCATACAATAGGTAGAAAACATCATGGCCTGAACAAACCCTTCTGTTTCTTCTCGGCATGACATGTATATAGACCTGGCAGGCACTCCGTGTCCTTGATTAGATGGTTGCTAATCAGGAAAGGAGGACATTCCAACTGTGCTCTCCAGTGACACTGAGATTTGTGCTCAGGAAGAAGCTTATATTTTTTGCCTCCCTCTGTCCCTTCAGTGATCACATCCAAGTTATTTTCCAATTCTTGTTGCTGTCTGCTACCTATACTAAATGAATACTAATGGTGTTTATAAAAACCTTTGTACCCATCTAAGCTGTTAGCCTGTTAAGGTCATTTTCTTTGAAAACGTTTTCTTCTTTCAAGCTTATGGCTTCTCTTCATCATTTTGCCCTTGTCTCTACTGAAAAGATAGCATCTTTTTTATCATGTTCAAAGGCAATGAAGTCGTTGTCTTTTTTTTTAGTTAGTATGGTCATTATAGGTATGGATGGATCCCTTGGCATCAAGGTCATCCCCAAGGATCCTGAGAAATGTCTTTAAAAATAATGACTTCTTTGCCTAGGAACTAAATCAAAGCAACACAAAACTCACCTGTTTAATGGCCCTGAGAGAAGGTTAGATATATCTAACATATCTAAGATGGGTAACTTAAATGATTACCTAGGTACTTTTATATATCACTGCATGACCAAAAATCAACCATCCAGTACCCCTCACAAACTTGAGTGAAGAATATTTTTTATATACACAACTCCTGTAAAAATTCACTTCTTACTGAAGGATGCATCCTTGGGAATTATTATTTCTGATGTAGAAGGATATCTTGTTGCTATGTACAAAGTCATCATTGGGACTCAAGCCAAGTACATGTTAGAAAGCCTCAATTGTTGATCGATGGCAAGTACATCAGCTTGTTTAAAATATCATGGGGTTCTCCAGGCATTTCATTTCCTAATTGTGAACAATTATTTGCATTTAATTTAGATCTCATCTTGCTGCCTGGAAGTCAGATGGCAACACCACCAGAGCCAGAGGAAGTAATTACATAATCTCCAATATCTTTCCATCAATTAATTTATTTGGATGAGTTTAAATGGTAACATAAGGAAGTGCTTGATAGTGTTAGCTACAGGCAGGCAAAGGGGGGTGATCATAAAGTGAGTCATCTACATTCTCCAGCTCAGCTATGTTATGGTTAGCTCATGCTTATTAAAGCAACATTGCAATCTTGAACTTGCTTTTCAGTAAAGATTAATGGAAGTTCTAGTAGGTTTTGGAGATGTATTCAACATTTTTTTCTGATAATTTACCAATGTTCTTGTTCAGTTAATTTAATTATAATTGAAAAGTCATAAGTTAGGGATAATAATAACCCTTTGAAGGTTGTTGTAAGGATAAAATGAGATAATATATTTAAATTACATAGGTTATGGCCAATGGCTGGCTCTTTATGCATGAAAGCCATTATTTTTGTTTTTGTTACTATTAATATCAATTTATTTCTAGAAAAATACAAGGCAACAACTTTACGATGTAAAATATCTCAGTAACAAAGTTCTTTTATTAGAAATGAGTTAGGCAGGGGAAAGTATTATTATTTCTTATTTTTTCAAATGTTAAGAGGAATAACAGAGGCCCAAATGACTAATTTTGGTTTTTATGAGTTATTGCACATTTCATGGAATTGTGGTTCACAAATTTTTGTGTCTGTAGCCTGTTTTGTTGTGAGAAAAGACCATACAGACATCTAGTCAATCTATACCCAGATGTCAACCCCAAATAAACCAACGTGGGAAATTGGAAATTAGAAGGAGGAGGGGTGATTAGAAAGGAAGAAAAATAACATTTTTTTTTTTTGGTGTGCCAACTATGTGCTTGGAGCTGAGCCAGACGTTTGACATAAATCTGTGGGCAGACTTTGGAATTAATCTCAGTTGCCCCTGTAAGTGCATCATTCCTTTTTCCAATTCACAGCCTTACTACTAACTCTTGTGCTTGTGCACTAAGGTGGGTGAGGAGGCTAGCGGGATGGAGCTGGGACTAAGCACAGAAATAAAGGGTGGTAAAACCAGGCTATGAGAAGAGATATTCTCCGAGGCTTCCTGCCCCTTCTTCCTTCTCCTTTCCACCCATACCTGCAGGTGGCCTCCCTGCAGTTATCCTGAGATGATGGAAATAAACTGCATTGCTTATCAGTGCAGCAGTGTGAGCAGCAGTATAGTAACTGTCCAGGCCTTCCAGGCTGTACTTGTGAATTTCCAGTCACAAAGTAATTCAGATTAAAGGGACTTCCTCTTTTATCTCTTCTCTCCCTTCTCCCTCTGCTGACAGGGAACATTATCCTGATACTATAGGCATATTATCTCATCTGCTTTTCAAAAAAATAAAAAAAAACCAACCTTTATAGCTTACTGAGTATTATGAGGAAACCATATTAATTCCATCTTTAAGTGGTTTATCCATGTTGATATGGGATGTGAGTGGGGGTGGATTCCTTCATGCATGCCATTTGCTTGCAGTTGGCAAGAACTAGGAGAGTACAAAATATAAGTCTGTGTGCATATGTGTAAGAGGCAGTGACCTCCAACTGCACCACAAGGATAAGTACAGAATGAATGATTTCAGATTATCTATTGTTTTGAATTATTAATCTTCTTTTCCTCTAGTAAGAAAAACATTTACAGATTGACTTTCTTTAAGCCTTCATTAATATAGAATGTTCTTAATCCATCCCCTACAATATTTCTTCACAGGAATTGTAAATGGTTGAGCATGCTCCTTTTTGAAAAATTTTCTTCCTTTATGTCTTCCTCCCATTCTAGATGGAATTTTTCTCCTCTGCTTCTATTTATGACTTTTCTTTTCTCTTTCCTATTCCATTTAACCTCTTCTCTTTTATGCTTCTTCTTTTCACTGTATTATATTATCCTAAAAAGGCTCCTTATTTTCCACACAGACTATGCAGTCCTGTCTTCCTCTAGTTCATGGAAAGTAGTTTTATTACACAAAATTTTTCACACTCAGAAGGCATCATGAAAGTAGCTTGCTTCTAGGCTAAAAAAGGAAACCCTTAACATGTCAGAAATATAACTGATGAGCTTCAGAATCTCAGGATGCTTATCTGAATCTCTCCAACTTTTAAGATTCATCAATGTCTAATAAATATGTCACTTGCAAATTCTATTAAGCGACAATCACACATCAAGCTCCACATGCAATTTGGAATACCTAAACAGCCACGGTGCTCTGACATACATTTTTGGGCATTTCAAATCATCATCTATAAAATGGCAGTGTACTTTCAAACTCAACACCGACACAAGAAACTCAATATATCTTTGGGTTGCCAGCAGTTCTGAATGATTCTAAGGGCTGTTTGATGTACATCACAAAGCCTGTTCTCAGACTTTTCTGCTTCTCTCTTTAGAGTTTGCTTTCTTGGCAGTGACAATAATGAGGCATCTGCAGGCAAGTAGCCACAGTAAGGATATTTCCCATCCCACGCTGCCTCAGTAAGCCCACTCTCTGTGGTAGAGCGAGAGTATTAAAATTGTGGAAACTATGGCAGGGAAACACTGGAATCTTTCCAACTACTGCCTCCAGTTGGAATTACTTTTTACTAAACTGACTTGTTCCTGGAAGCTTTAAAGCCAAATCATTGTTCATAGCATGAAATCTGGAGAAAAAAGGATCTGAGTTCAAGTCATGATTCCAGAAATCACTTGCTCTAGAACCTTGATTAAGTTTTCTCTTATATATAGACCTCAGGTTCCTCATAAATGAAATGGTCATGATTAAAATAGTAGCTTTTTCATAGATTTCTATGAGTACCCTAGTAAATATTGCTTATAAATTTTTTGGCAAATTGCCAGGCAAATAAGGGTTCAATTAATGGTATTTGCCTTTTTTTATAGAATTTTATCTCAAACTCTCTTCCAATGCCACAAAAATTACTGGCCCTCTGTAAAAGGAGAATTGAAAAGGAAGAAGCCTTCTTGGTCATGGTGGATTATTATTATTATTATTATTATTTTTGATGTGCAGTTGAATTCGGTTTGCTAGACTTTTATTGTGAATTTTTACATCTATATTCATAAGGGATATTGGTCTGTGGTTTTCTTTTTTTCTTGCATCATTTCCTAGCTGTGGTATCAAGGTGATATTGGCTTTGTAGAACAAGTTCGGGAGGATTTCTTCCTTCTCAATGTTATAAAATCATTTCTGCAGTATGGACTTCATTCCAGGGATGCAAGGATGGTTCAACATATGTAAACCCATAATGTGATTTACCACATAAACAGAAGCAAAATCAAAGACCATATGATCAGCTCAATAGACACAGAAAAAGCATTTGACAAAATTCAGCACCCTTTTATGATAGTAATGCTTAGGAAAATACAATAGATGTAATATACCTCAAAATTATACAAGCCATATATGACAAACTAACAGCAAATATCATACTGAATGGGGAAAAATTGAAAGCATTCCTGCTTAGAACTGAAAATAGACAAGATTGCCAACTGCCTCCAATTTTATTCAACTTAGTGCTGGCAGTCCTAACCAGAAGCAATCAGGAAAGAGAAGGAAATCAAGGGTATCCAAATGGGGAAAGAAGAGGTCAAGCTATCTCTCTTTGCTGATGATATGATCTTATATCTAGAAAACCCCAAAGATTCTGCCATGAGACTCCTGGAATTGATAAATAAATTCAGCAAAGGCTCAGGTTATAAAATCAATGTACACAAATCAGTAGCATTTCTATATGCCAACAACAGTCAAGCCAAGAATCAAATCAAAGACAATACTTTTCACAATAGCAACAAAGAAAATAAAATACCTAGGAATATATTTAACTAAGGATGTGAAAGACTTGTATGAGGAGAACTATAAATCACTGAGGAAGGAAATTGCAGAAGATGTAAACAAATGGAAAAACATATCATGCTCATGGATCAGCAGAATCAACATTGTTAAAATGTCTATACTACCCAAAGTGATTTATAGATTGAATGCAATACCCATTAAAATATCAATGTCATTTTTCACAGATCTAGAAAAAATAATTCTATGCTTCATATGAAACCAGAAAAGAGCCCAAATAGCCAAAGCAACCTTAATCAAAAAGAACAAATTGGGAGACATAACTTTACGAGACTTCAAACTATAGTACAAGGCTGTAGTAACCAAAACAGCATGGTACAAGCACAAAAGCAGAGGCATAGACCAACGATCAGAAGAGAGAACCCAGATATAAAATTATCCTCATATTGCCATCTGATCTTTGAAAAAGCAGACAAAAACATACACTGGGGAAAAGAATCCCTATTCAAAAATGGTGCTGGGAAAATTGGATAGCTACAGGTAGAAGACCGAAACAGGATCTGTACCTCTCATGTCTCACAAAAATCAATTCATGATGGATAATAGACTTAATTAAGCTTAAGGCATCAAACCATAAGAATTCTAGAAGAAAATGTTGGAAAAACTCTTCCTTCCTTCCTTCCTTCCTTCCTCCCTTCCTCCTTCTCTTCTTCCCTCCTTCCTTCCTTAGGATATTATAGGAAAACTCTTATAGAAATCAGCCTAGGCAGAGAATTTATTAAGAAGATCCCAAAAGCAATCAGCAAAAAATATAAATGAATGGGACCTGATCAAATTAAAAATTTTCTGCACAAAGAAACTATTACAAGAGTAAATAGACAACTTACAGAAGGGAAGAAAATATTGGCATGCTATACATCCAATAAAGGGCTGATAACTAGAATCTAAATAGAACTCAGGAAAATCAGCAAGAAAAAAATCAAACAACCTCATTAAAAAGTGGGAAAAGGACATGAACAGAAACTTTTCAAAAGAAGAACAACTAATGGCCAACAAACATATGAAAAAATGTTCAACATCTCTACTCATCAGGGAAATACAAATCAAACCCACAATGAGATATTACTTAACTCGAGTGAGAATGGCTTTTATCAAAAACTCCCCAAGCAGCAAATATTAGTGTGGATGAGGAGAGAGAGGAACACTCATACATTGCTGGTGGAAGTGCAAACGAGTACAACCCCTGTGGAAAGTAGTATGGAGATACCTCAAAGAACTAAAAGTAGAACTACCATTTGATCCAGCAATCCTACTACTGGGTATTTATCCAAAGGAAAAATAGACATTCTATAAAAAAGACATCTGCACTTGAATATTTATTGCTGCACAATTCACAATGCAAAGATGTGGAATCAACCCAAGTGCCCATCAATAGGTGAGTGGATTAATAAAACATGGTATATGTATACCATGGAGTACTACTCAGCCATAAAAATGGTATACTAATACCTTTTGTAACAACCTGGATGGAACTGGAGACCATTCTAAGTGAAGAATTCCAGGAATAAAAAACAAACACCATATGTACTCACTATTAAATTGGAACTAATTGATCATCACTCATGTACATATATGGAAGTGAAACTCAATGGAAAGCAAGCAGGAGTTAGGGGTGAGGAGTGGATGAGTAAAATCACCCCTAACAGGTACAATGCACACTATCTGGTGATGGGCACACTTATAACTTTGACTCAAACTGTACAAAAGCAATTCATGTAGGTAAAACATTTGTACTTCCATGATAATGTGAAATTAAAAAAAAGAATTAAAAAGAAAAAGAAAATTTAAAGTAATATCCTCTCATTCCTGACATTGTATTCTACATTTATTCATGATGATAATGATCAGAATAGGCAAGGTTATGCTGATGTGACAAACAACTCTAAACTCTCAGTTATTTCACAGTCCAGTGTCAGTTGGACAACTGACTCTTCTTGACAGATGTCCTAGTGCATCTACAGTATATAGCCTCCTTTCATCCTATAATATGGCCATCGCTGAGGTCCCCATGTCGGGGAAAAGTGAGATCAGGGATTTTCATGGAGGGCCATGTATGGTGAGGCTTTGGAGAGGGATACACCACTTCTGCTAACTAACTTTCTACTTGCCAGAATTAGTCACATGGCACCAACATAATTGAACCCAAGAGAAAGAAGCAGGATGGATGAATATCTAGGTAGCCAATCCCACTATTACAATCATAGTGAAGGGAGAATGACAGTGTGTTAGGGAGTTTGTTATTGCTGGGTTAAAAGATGATGCAAATATTGAGCTGCTTTCTCACCCAGACACCATACGAACTTGTCTCAGAGACCAAAGTGTTTCAACTTAAGTCCTTTAGAACTGACAGATGAACATATTTTTTTTCTTTATCTATGGATTGTGAATGCATTTAAATCAGTTTCAAATTTTATTGCTTTTGTCCTTCATTCATTCATTTTACTCTCTCGAAATTTCTGAAGCAAGTAAGCATACAGCATCTTTTCCCACTAATTTAGTTAATTGAAATAAGAGCTATATAAAAAGTGAAGGAGAGAACTACAGTAATACACACTAACACGGGTACATCTCTAAAACAGGCATTTGAGAAAGATAATTAAGTGACAAGAAATATATTGCATACTTCCATGTTCAAAACCTAGAAAAATTAAATAATATATTGTATTAGGAAAAGTATATGCGCTGTAAAACTACACTGAGAAGTAAAGGAATGAGTGAAGTATCCCAAGAATGGAAAAATAAGCACCACATGTACTCACCATCAAATTGGCATTAACTGATCAACACTTAAATGCACATATAGTAGTAACATTCATCAGGTGTCAGGCAGGTGGGAGGGGGAGGATGGGATGGATATATTCACACCTAATGGGTGTGGTGTGCACTGTCTGGGGAATGGATATCCTTGAAGCTCTGACTCGGGTGGGGCAAAGGCAATATATGTAACCTAAACATTTGTACCCCCATACTAGGCTGCAATAAAAAACTAAAAAACAAATAAAAATAAATAAAGAAAGAAGTAAATGAATGAAAGTTCAAATTTTGGCATAGTGTTTGCCTGTGGAAAGAGGAGAAGATGGCGTTTCAGAAAGAGAAACTGGTGGGAATACTTCAAAGGTTCTAGCTATATTCAATTTTTGTAGTTGGGTAGCAAAAAGTGCACACATATTCATTTTGTGCTCAGTCTTTAAGCTAACCCTATATTCTTGGTGCTTTCTTTTCTATACATATTTAATAAAAACAAACAAGAAGTAAAATTAGAAAAGTAAGAAAGGCAGACTTGTCCCTTGCTTTTTTTTTTCATCAAATTACATTATTTTGCAAGTTCATATTTGGATAGGAGGTACTTGGATGTTCCATTTCTATGTAGTCTTCAGATTAATTTGAACTTTAGAAAGTTAAATATCTGCTGCCTAATTTCAAATTCAAAACATGGTAAGGGGACCCCTAGAATTCTAACTTTATGTCTGATCCAAATTCCACAGTGCTTCATCTATCATTTTTTGAGTTAAATAGCACCCCCAAACTTAGTGTTTTAAAATGGCAACAGTTATTTTGTTATTTCATGATTTCTGCAGATCAGGATTCCAGGATGCTGCTGGCTCAGGATCTCTCACGTGGTTACAGTCAGATGAAGACTAGTGTTGGAACATGTGGGAACTGGTTGGGCATCTCTCCCTCCCTGTAGTCTCAGGGCATCTCCATGTGACCTCTTCATGTGGGCTAGCTTGGGCTTCCTCACTGCATGGCAGCTTCAGGGCAGTAAGACTGCTTATGTGGTGACTAAGGGCTCCAATGTAGGTTTCCACTGAGTGAGTCTACAGCAGAATTGCTTTTTATGTCTTTAGCTGGGAAGTTAGGCAGAGTCACTTCTGTTGTATTCTATTGGTTACAAGTGTGTCACAAGCCCTCCCAGATTCTAAGAGAGAAAATTTAGACCACATTTCTTGATGGGAGAGTGGCACATGGACAGGAGGACAGGAGATATTGCTGCAACCTCTTTGGAAAATATAATCTGTCACACATGTATAATTGGGATGGTGATAGTATAATTTGTCACCCAAAATAGTAGTACTTTTTAGGCTAAAAGGGAGTGCTAACAATTACACAAAGATAACAAGTAAAAATATGGATTGTACTGGGCATACCATGACATCTGGTCACCCTGGTAACAGGGCAACTAATCTTAAGAGTTGGATTAGGCATTTCCTACCTGAAGACATCATTAAAAATACATCACCTTTGGGATCTGCCTCATCAGAATTCAGTGCCTTTATCTTTCAGAGACAAAATGCACAGACATCAGAAGATTTTTTAAAAAGAGTAATCAGAATGGAAAAATGCTTTGTAATTTCTCTGTGTTCTCTCTCTCATTTTATCATGGCTAGGTCACCCTTACCTCCCACAGAGAGTCAAATATTTAAAATTGCAAGTTGAGAATATTATCAGTGACACACACAACAGAAATGTTAATGTTTCTGAACAACAGGCACTTTAAACTCTATGCAGATATTCACCTGATTATTAACAATCTTATTCTTGCTGAGGCTTTAACCCAGTGTTTTCCATATTATGTTTCATGGGAACTACCACAGCTAGGAAGCTCACAGAAAATATTTTTTAAGATGAAAGCAGTTTGAAATCCCTGTAAATTTTATCCCTTCTCTTGGGATTCACAAGTCACAGTATTAAAGGTTCTAAGAAGTCCCACAATAAGAAAAATGTTAAACTTTATTCTTGGTCTAATTGAGCGTTTCCAGAATTCATTTGACCATGGAAAGAGTTTTTCTTCCCTGAACATCACCAATTAACACTTGTAGGATTAGTATTCTGTGAAATGCACTTTAGGGAACACTGTGTTAACCTAATCCAAAATGTGAGTCTTTTCAACATTTATCAAGAAACTTGGAAAGATCAATTGCAATTAAATCAACGATTTTATTAATAAATATAGAGGAACTGAGAAGGAGGCATTTGAACTGTTTTAATAATAGATTGATTAAGTGTTTTTAAAAGTTTATTTCCAAGTATAAGGGTTTAGATTAATAAATTTGCCCTGGGCTAATTTTTAATGAACATGTTCATCAGATAAAATTTATTGTTCTAAAAAAGGGTACTTATTAGCACTAAGTACTAATGAGGGCATGATTTTATTCACATTCTATGTTGTCACGTGGAAAAAGGAATGCTGGTTTAAAGACAACTGTAGATTTTACTTTTTTTCACATTTTAAGATGTTCTAAATACAAATAACCTTCCAATGTTAGCGTAAGCTCTCAAAACTGGGCAGGACATTGAAAGTTAAAATAAAACTCCACATTATGGATGAGCACCAAGGGAGTAGAGTTTTTAACACACATTGAAGAATTCCAGAAAATTTAATGAGGCAGGGTGTTTCAAAATTTTAGATATTGAAGAAATAGATTCTTTTAAAGATAGGAATTGAGCAAAGTATTCTTACACACCTGTAAGTATACTCATGCCAAAACCATGGTAGAAAGTCCAAATTAACTTCAACCAGTCTATTTCTTTAAAGGCAAGAGGATGCTAACAAAGAATTATTAATAAGAAACCCTTTAGAATGTTCAATATAAAAGATAATCAATCATGAAATAAAAAAGTGAAGTGTATATTCTAATTTAAACATCATCTGTTTATCTCACTTATGTATATACTCTATAGCAGTGCATTTACTGTGTCTAAAGAGAAATAAAACTGTCTTGTGAAATTTGTAGTGATAATAAGACAAACCAGATAGCAGCACATTTATTAACAACTCCAAACTGGAGATTTTTACTACCAAACAAAAAATATACCATATTACAGATGGTATAGTTTCTCTGCATTGAATATTTAACATTATCTAGAAATAGTTAAGCCCTGGTTATTCTTGACAAAGAATTAATACTGGGTAAGCACATACAGAATTTACCCATTCATGAAACATTCTTCAGTTTCTAAGAGGCAGTTCAGATTAGGGGTTAAGAGTGCTGTCTCTAGAATCATATTGTCTGGGTTTTATTCATTCATTCAATGAATGTTTGTTGTGGACCTAACATATGTTGGGTGCTGTTCTAGGTACTGTGGATGTGAATGAAAGAGGCCAGAAAATCTCTGCCCTCATGGAGCTTACATTCTAGTGATACCGACAGACAATAAAGAGATAAGTAAAATGCATAATGTGTTGATGAACGAATGTCTGCTAAAGAGAAAAACAAATAAACAGAAATGAGGAATAGTAAGGTTCACTTTTGTAGTTTTAGTTAGGTGATCCGGCAAGGTCTCATCAAGAAAAGGATGTTTGAGTAAGGACTCGAGTATGTTTACAGGGCTCACTCATTTATGAGTGAGCCCTGTAAACATACTCGGGAAGAATATTCCAGGTAGAGGAACAGCAACTGTAAAGGCTCCAAGGCAGGAATATGTCTGTAATATTTGTAGAACTGTAAGGAGTCCCATGCAGCAAGAGCTGAATGAGAAAGAAGTAGGCAATGAGGTCGTAGAGTTGGGGGAGGGTGTATAGGACCATGAAGACCATTACAAAGACTTTGGCTTTAAAGTCACTGGGATTGCTTTGAGCAGAGGGACTGTGCTTTGACTGTGTTTTTTTTTT
>VBSM01003185.1:2998115-3012433 GCA_008086735.1 Cheirogaleus medius | reverse complement strand
CTAGGGCTTATTTTATGGGTAGGTCTTATTTTCGGGGAAACACGGTATATGAGCATCTCCATTGTCTAAGTGGAGACCCTCCCCTATTTTCTACAGTTTGGAAAGGTGTTACTAAAACCACAAAGTGGTCACCATTGCCAGTAAATGTTCTTTTGTTATAAATTTCAGATACCTTTCTCAGAGTCCTGATGAGAGGCAGTGGGGAGGGGGGAATAGAAATTACAGAATTTTATAATTGGAAGAAAGCTTTTGTTAAATTCTATCATTTATTTTTTATTTATTTTTTTAGTTTCATCATATTATGGGGGTACAAATGTTGATAAGGTTACATATATTGCCCTTGCCTCCCCTCCCCTCCCTCCTCGAGTCAGAGCTTCAAGCGTGTCCATCCCCCAGGTGGTGCGCATCACACTCATTATGTAAGTATATACCCATCCCCTCCTCCCCCCCTCCCACCCGGTATATGTTCACAATGGAATATTACTCAATCCTAAGAAACGACAGTGAGCTAGCACTGCTTATACTATCCTGGATTAAGCTTAAGCCCATTATCCAAAGTGAGGCAACACAAGGTCAGGAAAATGGGCTCCACATGTACTCGCCATCAAATTGGTACTGACTGATTAAATCTATCACTTATTTTATGAGATACTGAGTGGTTGGATGACCTTCCTAAGGCCGAAAATTGTGTTATTTTGGGTTCCCCCATAGGCAACTGTGAGTCAAGGAGGAAGTGGAGAAGTGAGACCAGGAAGGGTAGAAAGCCAAGACGGGGTGCATTATCAAGGCAGCTGCAACTGTAGGAGACTGGAGCTTGATTCTATAGGGAATATACTGGGAGACAGTATAGAACATGTGCCTCAGAGTTAACCCCCCTCAAGGTGAGGGTGCTAGAGTTTTTATATCCTCACTGTTTGAAGGCTGTTCCTAGGAGGCAATAATACTCCAGCACTTCCAGCCTGCTGTAGCATAAGAATGCTCTCAAACATTCTCAAATGGCGCAGATGCTGGCTGGCAGGCAGAAGTGAGGGCCTTGTGCAGAAGAGTGAGGAGATATGGGCAGGGCATTGAGAGCATTTGCTACATACTATGAAGTGGCTGAGCCAGGACTTGAATCCAGGTCCTTAGACACCTAGTCCATGCACGATCCACTCCAACACGCTGCCTTCTATTATACCTCATTCCTGTTGCCTGCTAGCTAAGTTAGGCTCTGTACTAAATTCTTGGAAGAAAGCAGAAAATATACAATTTCACAAAACAGTCTATATTGAAAATATGGAATGATGGTTATGCATTGGTATTAGCTTGATGTTTTAAAGGATTTATTTTCAAAAGTGACAGTAAGTCAGTCACACTGGGAATTTATAACTCAGTCATAATAAGCAAGTCTATGGTTGCTTTATTGACCAAAGATACTTTATTTTTGTTTCCTTAAAAGAATATTAAGCCTATATAAAAATAGGCTTCTAGAAATTTAGTCAATTCAACTGTACTTCAGGGACATTCACAAAACTTTTAAAAAACATTTCTGCCAAGTCAACGTGCTTACTGCTGGGACTGCCAAGTCCACAGGCTGCATCACCATGCCCAACTCTACCATTGTGTATAAGGGAAATTTATGATTTATATTCTGTAAAGAAATAATAGTACAGACCTATGAATTTATACCACTTCATTTATCACACATCTCTAAGTCCTAAGCCATTTTTATATAGGGAATGTAGAGGACATGGCAACCCAAAGCTCAATATGGTTAAAAATCATGCAAATCAGTCATATAACAGTGGGGTTTAAATAACAATAATAAAAGAAGAGGCTATAATTTTTAGCTATCATATTTAATAATATCAATCACTATGTAATAAGCAATGTGAGAGATTTTTATTTTTGTATTTTCAATCATTAGTGGCCTTACTGTCATTTGGGAAGAAGAAGTGTCTTTATGGGTATGAATCCCTCTCTAAGCTGTCTAAGAGTAAACATCTGACTTGAGCAAAGACGTAACCACAAAGATGCAAGGGCATCTCCTTTGGCTTCTCCCCAAGCCATTCAGAGAGAGTGAAGACTGCTCCATGGTTGGAGAAGCTCTGTTCACCAGTCACTGGTGGCCCAAGCACATCCTACTGGCTTTACCTCCTTTCAATGAGTCCAGGAAGCCACACAGAAAAAAATCTGTGAACTACCACCACGATGGGGATTAAGGGGAAAAAAAAAGGAGGAGGAGGAGAAAGAAGAAGAAAGAAGAAGGAGGAGGAAGAGGAGGAGGAGGAAGAAGAAGAAGAAAGAAAAAGAAAAGAAAAAAGAAATAATATTTGAGAGAGAGTTGATTCCTTACCCCTCTCTCCTTCTCTAACTGCCCCACGGAAGAAGAAGAAGAAGAAAGAAAAAGAAAAGAAAAAAGAAATAATATTTGAGAGAGAGTTGATTCCTTACCCCTCTCTCCTTCTCTAACTGCCCCACGAAGTTCAGGCAGATACTTCTCTCCAAGGAGAGCAGGCATTAGTGCTTCCTCCCTCCTCATAGAGTGTAGGATACTGGAGGTTGTTTGGCAATAAAACAGTGTATATCCCTTGGTAGTTCTGAATGATAATAATGCAAAATCCTAGAGTAGATGGTGCAAAAAGATGATTCTATTATTTTTAATACAAAACTAATTTAATCGTATAAACAAATGTTATAGAGAATTTCATCTCTTCAGAACATCCCTTAATATTCTGTAAATTTAATTAGCACTTACTTAATTAAAAAAATTAATTCTCTGTCAATTAGGAAGCCCATTTTCCTAAGGCTACACCTTTTATTTTGAACTGTTGATTCTATTTCAAATGATGTTGTGGAGTTTTTCTGAAAAAATAGAAAAGAGAGTTCAAAAAAGAAAGTCCTGTCACACAAATCCAGGTGACTTTCTCTTTAGCTTTTGACAGCACCAGTAGTCAAGCGTGCATATTCCATAAAAGAAGAGAGAGAGCACTGAACTTAAACTCTGCCACCCTGGGGAATGTTTTCTGCTTAACAAGATGCTTTGGAATTGGCAAAGAGTAAAATAAAGCATTTTCAGTTCGGAGGCTATTTTACATGGATGAAATGAGGGTATGAAGTGACACAAGTATATGGATAATTCAGACCAAATAGATGATTTTGCACAATTAGCAGCTAACTTTTGGGCATTATTTAGCTGGATAACTAGATCTGTTTCCAGCATACCCTCAAATCAATCTATCAGACTCAACAAAATCAGTCTTATTAGCATCCTTGCATATCAAAAACCTGTTCATTTCCTCCTCTCCATGTATTTTGCTACCAAGGCCAGTTAATTCTCTCATTTAAAGGTTTATGAAGAGGTTTCCAATTTACCCTCTATTTCCTTGGTTACTACCCTGTCTGTCCCTCATCTTAGGGATGTAATAAAACAGGAATAATTTATTCCATTAAAGGCCTAATTATGTTTCTGTTTTAATTCCTACTGACTTTGTAATATCCTAATACCAAATTTCTTAAGATATTCCTTTCATTAAAGTCATCCTTTTACTCAAGGACCTATTTCCTATTATATTAAGCCCAAATTTCTTTTTTTAGTTTTAAATGTTATTCAAAACATTGTCCCTCTCTGGCCAAACTTGATTCCTTCTAGCCAGTAATGTAATAACTTTTTCCACTTAGGGCTCTTGATACAAACATTTGTTCAAAACTAGATTGTGAGATTTTAAAGGTAGTCAAGATGAAGAAATCAGTGAGGGAAATAAGCTGGGGCAAGATTAAATGAAGGTCTTTTGAACAATGTTAAAGCATTTCTTTTTATCCTAAAAGGAATGGCAAACTATTGAAGAGTTTTAAGTGGGAGAATGATATGATTACTTGTTTTTATGGATAGGTCTGCCTGCATTTTAGAAAACAGAATTGAAGGGTAAAATGGATTATCTGTTGCCAACTCTGTACTACTGCAATTCCTTCTAAGTTCTTCTCCATCACAGAGAAGAAGATAGGATTACATTTCCCAAGACACTCTTCTACTTATTATTTTATATTACAGTTTGCTAATGAGAGGCAGTTATGTAAGAATTTGAAGGCAAGATTTTGAAAAGAAGGCAAATCCATTATTCTCTTGAAGCAGTTGCGGTAAGATCCACAGCAAAATGTGATATTCACAGCAGCTTCCTGGTAAGCCAGTGAGAGCCACCAACCTAAGTGTTTCAGGCTGAGTCTTTAGGCATCAGCTTCCCTGGTCTTCAATGTCACCTTTCTTATCCTTTGCTTTCCCAGGTTCCTCAACAGTTATGTAGCACTATTTAGTACATTAAACCCCTTATATCTGGAATAAATAGAGTGGCTTCTGTTTCCCTAACCTTGACTGATAAAGAAGAGCTAACAAAAATAAGGTTGAGGGATCTGTTAGGAGGTCGCAACTGTGATTGAGGTGAGAAGAGAGAGAAGTCCGAATTAGTTGAATGGTAATAGGGGTAGCAGTAAAAGTAGGAGATGTTTGGGAAGTGAAATGGACTATGCTTGCTGGTAGAATGGATGGAAGGGTAAGGAAGAAATTTCAGACAATTTTCAGGTATTTGACTTTAGCCTTTAGGTAGATAGTACTGCCATTCATTGTAACAGAGAACAAAGGAAGAGAAGCATGAGAGTTGATGATAACTTCATTAGATTCATTTGAGATGCCCATGGATTATCCAGGTGTAGATGTCTGATAGGTAATGGGCCACAAGTATGAAGGTAAGATAAAAAACTAGAGCTATGGACTTAGGAGTTAATCAGCATGAAGATGATAAAGCTGCATTCATGGGTGAACTTGCTCGAGGGAAAAAAGAACACAAAAGAAGAGGCCCAAGTGTAGCCCTGAAAAGATGGACAATTACAAAATGTACTATAAAAGAGTGGTCAATAAAGGAAATTGAGAAAGAGAAGTCACAGAAGCAATTTCCCAGAAGCCCCACAGGGAAGGATGAGATAAGAACACTCAGCTATGCGTGACAGGCACATCTTCTGTTGAAGAAAGATGGGAGGAGGGAAGGACCAGAGGGAATCTAGGTTTGATGGCCAGAAGATGAGGTAATTCCTGTATGATTACTGTTTTCTGTGAAGTTAGGAGCTAGATCAACTGCAGAGGGTGAAAGAAACAGGTGATGGGGTCAAAGGTTTGAGAAGAGTGGGGAAGGTTTAAAAAAAGCCTTTGTGGTGAATGGGATAGAGCATTTATTGGGAAGGAAAAGAGGACAGAAACTGTTGCCTCAGCTGTGCCAGTAAACAGCTGAGAGACCTTGTACGTTCGTTTATTCCCTTCTAAATTTCCTGGTCCTCATAGCCAGGCAGATGAAGAAACTGGGCTACATGATCTCCCATGTCCCTTGGAGACCCATGGTGACATTCTTAATTTCTTTTCCATCTCTCCAGATAATAGCCACCCTCCAAGGCCCAGTGAAGTTTCTATAGGCTCTGACAAGAATTCCCACAAGCCCAGCTTTTAGGAATCATTTGTAGCCTAAACTCCTACAATGCATTTTCTGCCACACTGTTGTCTGCATTAGAAAAATAATTTCTATTTTTGCTCAAAGATTTTAAGCACATAATTTCAGTGCTGAAAGGCTTATAACCAAAAACTGCTGTCCCTTCCCCATCTAACTATTCTGTTCCCTAGATACCACCATATTAAACTCTTAGCTATTTCTTCTGGTATTTACTTTAATATTTCTAAATCACACAAGGCCCTTACTTCTCTGATCTCAATGCCCATCTCTCCCCTTTACTAATTCTTCTACAGCCACAGTGGCTTCTTTGCTGTTCCTCAAACATGCAGGGCATGGTGTTCATCAAACATACCAGGCAGGCTGCTGTCCTGAACATACCAGGAAGCCTTTGCACTGCCTGTTTCCAGTGCTTGGAATGTTCTTTCCAGTACAAGACTCACTCCCTTACCTCCTCAAGGTCTTTCCCCACAAGTTGCCAATTCAATGAAGACTTTTTCCTTTAGCTAAAACAGCAACTGGTGCTCACTGTGGCAATGCTTCCTTACTTTATTTCCTTCACTTATCACTATCTAGCCAATAATACACCCTGTATTTTATCTATTTCTCTTGATTAATCTCTTTTCTCTGCTCATGTGTAAGCTTTATGAGGGTAGGAACTTTTGTCTGTGTCATTCACTTGTAGCCCTGGTGCCCGGAATAATGCCAAGTACAGAATACGTATTAACAAATATCTGTTAATTCATGAATGCTGCTATTTTATATTTACCTCATTTAAATTTCATCTATCAACTGTTTATGGTAAAGTTTCAACTCTCTTACAGTCCTCTGATTTCCTCCATTCTCCCATTATTGTTTAAATAAGAATTGCTATTTACATGACTATATCTATTTAAATACTGGTAACTACCGAACCAATGGGGGAAACACATGATTCAGGCTCTGAGACATAAGGTAGAAGAAAACGGGGAAATGGAATTTATGGTAGGGGAATGGTCTTCTGGAAAGTTCCCTCTCAAAAGTATCTCTTCCCAGGTGAGGGAGGGAAAGAGGAAAAAATCTCTCTTCCCACCATTTGACTCTGACTCCTGAATTTTTTACACTGATCACTCACTTCTTGGTATTATGCATTACCTTTCCTCTTGGTCTAGTTTGGAAAAATCAATGCACATGGGAAGGGTGACTCTTTGTCCAGTAATTCCTCAGTGTGAATTATTTTCCCAGTAGACACAAAGCAGTGGTGCCAGAGTGGAACTGTAGTTACTAAAATGGAGGAAACAGGTATAGATTTGAGAAGAGGGAAGATCAGGAAATAAATATTTCCATTTTGTACTGGTGTTGGGGGAGATAGCAACCCAAGGATGAGCACAAATCCCTAAAGAGGATTTGCATGCATATTGTAGAACTACAACAAACTCTTAGAAGTGGAAGGTTCTTACTGAGCGTAGTGACCAAACACTTCCTTCTATAGACAGGGAAACTGAAATCAGAGGTAGTCCAGCCCTAAAAAGCTGGTTAATGGTAAACTTGGTTCCAGAATCTGATTTTTCATTTTCTCAGTCTGTTCCTGAATATTCTAATGCTGTCTCATGTGCCCTTTCTGTAATGAATGCTATTAATTCTTTAGGGCAAATCTATCCCCTCTTTACTAATCCCAGTAAAGCACACCCTTGCAGAGGGCCTATGCTTCCTTCTAGTTTTTATTCTAAAGAGATTAAATAGAGAATGTCAATTTCCAAATGTTGCGCTTACCAAACTTCAGGCACAAGTCACTCTCTCCTCCCTCCCAATTGCAAATATTTAGCTACTTGGAAAGTTACATGTTCTGTTATTATCCAGCCAATAGATGAATAGTTGCCAACAAATAATGGTCTTTTCAGTATCCAAGTCCTCAGCTTGCATCAACTGACAGTGATTTCTGTCCATCATTCTTGGTTTTCAACCCTATAATAGCTCTCAAACCATTTATATAATGCCATGTAAATGTGTACATGATTGTCATCACATATTAATCTTTTGGGTGGAATGGCATTAAGCTTTTAGAGGAAATAAATGAGGTTCCCTAATTTGCTTTTATCTTGCTTCTCGAATTGAACTTATTAAAATAACACATGCTTATCAAGTTGAGACTTCTTTTTATAAATCAGTAATGATTTGTTAACCATTATGCATTTCTAATGCCACATAATCCTTTCCCTGAACACTCTTCCACATCACTTTATGGCTTAAAATGGATCTTCTGATCTCTACACTTCCTAAATTTGCTTTTGCCTTTTTTTTTAATGTGGTAAATTCTTATCTCTTCTCATAATGTATTGTTCGATACACTGTTTGGCATTGTACTATGTTCCCAGTTTTATTGCACAAGCACCATGTCTGACCTCCTATAGGGCAGAACAAGGGACCAGGCAGCACAGGAAGGGGCTACACAGGGAAATGACCAAGGCCAAGGCACTAAATAAAGCAATCAGGGTACAGACAAGAGCAGTCAAGTTGTCAAGTTAGAGAAGCCTGGAGTGAAAATGAGGAAGGAGAAATAGGAGATAGTTTAGGAAGATTATTTGACAGCCTGTGCTTTTACAGTAGTGAATACAGATAGAGCAACAATTGAGTGTGGCTCTCATACAGACCCTAATTTCAAGGAGGAAAGTGGTGAGTCAACAAAGGACTATAGAATTCTGCTAGGATAACCAGCTGGAACCGAAGCAGAGTCCTACACATCAAATGACAAAACCTGCAATCATTAATTAAAGACCAATCCAAAGCCAAGATTGTAGAACTTTGATCCAAGGTCAGAGTAGGACACAACATTGAAAAACATGGAGCTTCCAAACTCATGATCTGGGATCCTTAATTTGTCCCTAACTTAAGAACATTTTGCTTCCAGCCTCCAAGTGCCCAGGCTTGGCTGAGCTTGTAGGTCATGGTTAGGAGGCTCCAGCTGTGAGACCTGGAAGACTGCCGGAAAGAGAATTGGACTGGCTGGGATTATGAGTTATAAAAGGATTCTCAGCCAGATGCTCTTTAACCTCCCTCAGTGCATTCTTTCCCTTTCACGGAGGTAATTCATCTGGATTCGATGGCTTATTGGCCCTTAATGGTTCCATAGGGTTAACTATCTTCTCCAAAGTAAATAAAAAGCCTTTAATATCTTTTGCAGAAAATAAAGTGATTCTGAAGTCCCAGGTGTGACCTTCAGTTTCTTGTTTTGTTTGTTTTGGCTTTTTGGCAGTTCTACAGTAAAACTTCTCAATGGCATAGACTCTCTCTATTAGAAACTCTAGTTTTTATGATCTCTTAATAACCATGAACCCTTTGACTAGAAGTCTCCTAAAAGGACATCTAGATGGTTAAAAATTGTCATTGCGACTATGCACCACTTTTATACATTATATTTTCCAGATAGAGTTATTAATATTTTCTTATTTCATTTCTACCTTTCTTGGCTTGATACTTAGTGAAATGCCTAGATTGTTAGAGGTGGAAGAACTCTTATAGATTAAAGAGTATTCATCAGTGATTTTAGCTTTTTGTGAGTCAAAGAACACTTTCAGAACCTGGTCCTTTTTCTTCCTATCTAAAAATGCACCTATGAATACCAAATTTATAGATATTTTCAGGAGCTTAAAATAATCCCTGATACAACTATCTATGGACACTATGGTAAGAATCTCTGCCTGGGCTAAACAGGTCAAGTGAAGATAGTGAAGCTGAGATCCACAAAGGTTAAGTGGTTTGAAAATCTTGACCTCCACAGCTGGTGAGCTGCTCCCCATCTGTGCTCACATGTCCCCCTGGGCACAGCCCTGTCTCTGCCCTAACATGTGGTACTGGCACTTCTCACACTGTACTATGAACATAGTGAAGCTAAAATCTGTATCTCCATTATTTTTATAGCTCCAGCATATACAAGGCCTGGTACACACAGGCTCAATAAGTGCTTGATAAAGAAGTCCACATTCAAGGATCCAGAAATGTGAACTCCAAGTGCTAGACTCTCTGACCATTGGGGGTTATCACTTTCTTGCATTGCCACCCTCAGTAGGTAGGTGCTGGGTTCCCCAAGGGCTTCCCCACTTTCCCCAAAACTTTGTGCAAGTTTCCTGACCATTCTGATTTTCACTTTCTTCATCTTATAAACAGGCATAATAGCATTTATTTGCAGTGTTGCCATGAATATAAAATGGATATTGCATGTTGAGCCCTATATATGTGTTAATTATCTTTCTTAAGATCTAGCAATTAGACATTTGAAGTGCAGTGTATGTATAACAGACTCCACTGTTATACAGTGGAGAGCCCCAGCTTCAAAGCCCTGTGGAAATTAACAGCACTGAGATTAGAGAAAAAGAGAAAGAAAATCTATCTTGTAGATGTTTCTTGCAGGTTTCTGAGACAAGCGTCAAAACCAGGCTAAGATTAGAACTGGGTCCCAGAGGCTCTATTTCGCATCCCCAGCCTTTCTGTTGGCCAGAGTCCTCCTTGAGCTTTTCGTCACGACTGTTTCTGTATTTGTCCTGCTGCTTGTAACCCTCACCTCACTGATGTAAGCAGAAGAAAAACAACAATAAAAACAGTTGACATTTACGTAGCATTCAAGTTTCCAATCTACTAAACTACTTTTTTTTTAAGGCAGACTTTAACACAGCAGTGAGGAAATGAAGCAGCAGGAATAGCTATTAGGTTAGGTATGTGGGAGAAGGTAGCCCTCCCACCCCTTCTCATTATATTAATTGATCCAAATGATAGCTCTTGCTCCCTCTGTACCATTCATCACAGACCTGCATGGCTGGGAATGCTGAAACAGAGTGACATCCAATCAGATGCTTCTGCCTGTGGACTTCAGCATCTGTGACTCATCAGCAACCAATTAGATTCCTTCAGTCGGGGAAAACTCTCCTCACCAGGGTAGAAACAAGCTCTGTACGCTGCTGACCTTTACATCAGCAACTCATGTTTCTGATCACGACGGTGAAAGGCCAATGTAGGCCTGGAAGCCCCACCCCACCCTGCCACATGAAAAGAGTACCTTTGCTTTGCTTCTGCACAGAGGGTTTATGGTATTTGGTGCTGTTTGTGCTTTTCCTCTTTGCCTCAGAGGAAGCTCTTAGCTCTGTCTCAGAAATCCTAATTGCTCTTTGCGGGGCAGATCTGTTGGCTGCCTTTCTCTCTGGGGAGTCCGCAGCTATGCCACAGAGTTTAAAGCTGGGACTCGCTGTGCCCGTCAAGGGAGGTTTTTTTGCTCACCCCATTAGAGACTACAGAGTCCCCATTTACTCTGTGGCCTAGGTTGAATGAGGTAACTGAGACTTTTGTATAAAACGCTGGTATCTTAGCCACCATCCTAGCATCTGTGGGTCTGAGCTGAACTCTAGTATTCTAGTCTGCTTCTTTCTCTCACTCTGATATGGGTGTGAGAGAGAGAGAGAGAGAGAGAGAGAGAGAGAGAGAGAGAAAGACAGAGATGGACTGTCTCCAACCCTAAACCATCTGCATTTTTTTTTCTGGTCAGAGAATAAAAACCAGACCTCATACTGCAGAGTTTAATTCCTTCCAGAATTTTCCTTGTACCTATTTCTTGACTTAGAGCTCCTCTTTCAGCAGCCATACATTTTGTCATGCTAAGGTTAATGTAGAAAACTCAAAGACAAGTATGGTTCACAGAATCCTAGAAAATTTTATTGATGTTATACGACCTACCTCATCCTGAACTTATCTGATTCACAGGGATCCGTTTCCAGATCAGACTCATAACTTACAGGAAAATGCCTTCAACTGCAGTATTTCTCACTGTCTCCCAATTTAGCCCTCTCCCATCACCGTAATAATCAGACCTGTCACTAGGAGAGAAAATAGCTTGTTCCTCCCATCGTAAGACTCCTAATCTGGAGATGTTTGTCTACACAGGGCCCCTCCTAGTGTCTCCTTGAAATCTCTTGGCATTAAAGGATTGAGTGTCTGCTATCTGGAAGCCAAGAAAGCTCCAGATTTATACCTCCTTTTAGCTCCAAGGGGGCATTTGTACTCACCCCCATTATCAGCACCAGCAGATGAAATGAATGTAAAATCCCATAGATCTTGTGGATCACCTAGGGCTAGGGTCAGTGAACGTTTTCTGTGAAGGGCCAGATAGTAAATACTTTAGGCTTTGCAGGCCATAAGGTCTCTGCGGCAATAACTCTGCTGTGGCATGAAAGCAGCCACAGCCGCCAACAAATGGGTGTAGCTGTGTCCCAATACAACGTTTTAAATGGATACTAACATTTGAATACCATATAATTTTCACATGTCACAAGAGTCTTATTTTGTTGGTTTTTTTTTTAACCATTTAAAAATGTAAAAAAAATTCTTAGTTTGCAGGTTGTATAAAAATGGGCAGCAGACAGTAGTTTGGGGACCTCTGGGGTAGTACGCAACTGAGTCATAAGGATTAACTGGAACATCCTTGTAAAATGCCATTTTATCGTCCATACTGCAGATGTTCTGAGTTAGTAAAGTTAAGGTGGGGCAAAGCCATCTGCTTATTTAGCCAGACTCCAAGTGATTCAGATGCTTGGAGGTTTTGGATCACACTTTAAGAAACACTGCACTAGGGGGAAAGATGAAGGTAAACACTCTCTAAAAATAAAATAGAATACAGGTTCAGTTTAATCTTTGAAACTAAGTCTGGACCCTTTAAGCAGAAAGTCCAAAATAGCTTCCTAAATTCTGAATGGATCTGCCTTCAAACCAACCTATTTCAATGGTACACTGTTTCAAACCATTCTAGTCATGCTAGTGTCCTCACTGTCTCCTGACCAATATTTATACATGTTTCTTTCACCCACATACCTCTTTTCAGCCATTTATCCAAGCTGGATTTTTTTTCACTGTGTACTGCTCCCCAGAATATTTCTCCATCTTCAGGGCCTGGTTAAAGTGCTACGTGCTTCTTGAAGTTTTTTTCTAACCCAGTGGTTCTCACTTTAGCATGCATCAGAATCACCCGTAGGGATTGTTAAACTGTGGCCTTCTGGCCCCACCCCCAAATTTCAGAATCAGTAGATTGAGGATGGGGCCTGAAAATTTGCATTTCTAATAAGTTCCCAGGTGATGCTGGTGCTGCTGGTCTGGGGATCACACCATAAGAACCACAGTCCTAATCTTGTCCAGCTCAGGGATACTCCCCTTCTTCTAAACTGAATATAGCTTCTGTTTTCCATGCAATTTATGGGCACTTGAGTTCTGCTGTTTGGTGGTGGTGGTGATTTTGCATGTAAACTGTCCCCTCAAATAGATTGTTGACCCCTTGAGGGCAGGGGCTGTATTATATTTTATCTACTTTTTGGTATCATCCAAAGCACAAGTAGACCCCCAAGCAATGCTTGCTTCTTAACTGATTGGTAAAATATAAAATTAATAAACTTTTCCATGTAAGTCAACTGTATTAGTCAGGGATCTCCAGAGAAACAGAACCAGCAAGATGTGTATACACAGAAACATGTATTTTAAGGACTTGGCTCATGCAATTATGGAGGCTTGGAGAGTCCAAAATCTGATGGGGGAGATGGCTGGAGACCCAGAAGGAGCCAATGTTGCAGTTCAAGTCTGAAGGTGGCAGCATAATTCCCTCTTGCTCAGAGGACAGTTGTCTTTTGTTTTATTCATACCTTCAATTGATTAGATGAGGCCCACCACATTATATAAAGGCACTCTGAGTTACTCAAAGTTCAATGATTTAAATGTTAATCTCATCCAAAAACACCTGCACAGAAACATGCCGGATGTTTGACCACTATCTGGGCACCATAGCACCAAGTTGACAAACTATCACTGCAACAACTTGAAATATTTCATAAATGAAGGGTTAGCCTGGTCCCATATATCTAGATATTCCACACAGTTTTCCCTTGTTAGGTTTATATCCTCATCTATTGGAAAAAATGGTAGGGCTAGAGGTAGGCACCAGTTTTCTACCTCAATATACCCTAAACTATACCTTGTGTCTAAACTATACCTTATAATGTTATATTTCCCACTGTGTGATGATTCCAGGTAATGCATGGACACTTTTAATTGTTGGTTATTTATTTTAAAGTATAGCAGAAAAATAAAACCAGCATATCCAAACTGTAACACTAGATACTATACCCTAGGATGAGGCTATGTATATAAAAAAGGTGTGCACTAAAAATATAGTATAGGGTTAAAAATGTATTGTTCAAAAGAAAGCAAAGACTCTGGGCCCAAAGAGCAAACCTGAATGAAAGTTTTCCTGCCCAGCAGGGAACCTGATTCAGCACAGAGTTTATGCTCTGGGGCAAGAGACTTGGAGGAAGAAATTCCCAGTAGGTTTTCTTAAAAGTGAAAACTGCAGTCCCTGCGGCCCATTTGGAAAAGAAAAGTCTAAGAGTTTCTCTAATTGGCTGACACCATCTGGGCTAATTCCTTAGGCTGTGTGTAAGTGTTGAGCTCGTTGTTAGCAGGTTTTCCAAGGACTAAGCGGTTTTCCAAGGAGTGAGATTGATTTAGGAATGTGGTGCCCTAGTTGTTGTCATTGTACACTGTGGCTCCTGATTTAGGATTAGGGTGATCAAGAGTCACTGTAGTGGAAGCCAGGTCTCCACCACTGTCAGCAGTCTGGGCAGCCTTATCAGGAATTGATATTGCCCTAAGCATATTCCTTTCTGAGATACTTCTTTTCAGCTGTGCAGTCCCATGTATGCCTGTTTCTATAACTCTTGCTGAGTTTATGGGTGATGAAGACTATACCCAAAGCCTTCTCTACTACATGAGATATATCAAGAAATACTTCTGGGCCGGGCATGGTGGCTCACTCCTGTAATCCTAGCACTCTGGGAGGCCAAGGCA
>VBSM01003185.1:2960639-2998015 GCA_008086735.1 Cheirogaleus medius | reverse complement strand
CAGACCCTTTGTTATGCCTTCAAGCAGCAACCCTGTTTGTTAGGTGAACCTTGGTTGGAATGTATGACTCTCACGCCGCTCAGAGCCGGGCACGTACTCTATTTCCTAAGGTTAATTCTTAAGCTGCACAATTATATGGCAAGCCCCCAACAAACCTCAAACCTTTATTACAGCTAATTGCAGAAACTTAATACTAGGCAGTCAGAGTAACCGAGGCATTTCAATATATTTAAGTCAATTTAGAGTTTTTCTCCTTCTGTCCTCTCTCCCTGAAGTGGCAGCTAAGTTCTGGAAATGGAAGGGGGGATTACAAAGCTTTTAGGTGGTAAGTGATGTGGGCATTTTGTCTGCAGGCACCTTCTGTCATCTATTATATTTTGTTGACGTGGAACTCATTTCCTCTGAACTTGGGCATTGGCCTTCAACTCTGCTGTGTCTGTGGAGATGTGTCTGTTGCTCTCCTGGGCTCTGATCCTTAATCTGAGTTTTCCATATCCTGTCAGTCCTAATGGCTGTTTCTTTCTTTTTTTTCTCTGTGTTACATCCATGTCCTTTGGAAGGAAGAATGAAGGAAACATTTACATGTTCTTTCATTTCTGCTGCCCTAGGAAACCAAGGATAGAAGCACCCTTTTCATCTAGAACTTTCCTGGCATGATTCCTACTCTCTAGCTGATATATCCTTTTGGCATGGTTCTTCCCCATGAAGACTGTCACCTTTTCACCTCTGTGATCTCCACTTCCAGAATTAAATACAGATCTTTTATACACATACACAGACTCTCTCCCCCAATCAAATCTGTCTGAAATTTCTATAATCCATCCCCCTGTTTTAACAATGAATCTAGAGTGGAGAGGGCACTAGGCCTTTACCCAGGTAACTTCTGAAGCTAGGTTCCAGGGAAAGCAGTGGTTGGAAAAGGGGTTATAAGGTTTTTATGCAAACTCATGGTTCCACAATACAATGTACATACACAATACAACATACATATTTTTTCTTGCCTGATGGTTTTGCCAGAGGGCAGGAAAAATAAATGTGAGTCAAAGAAGGTGATCCAAAAGCAACTGGGAGCTATAAGGTAATGCAATATCTTCTCTGTGATAACTGTGAGCAGGCAGTTAAAGATGGGCAAACAGAAGAAAGGAAAGGCCAAGAATTCTAAAGCTTCAAACTAAGAACTGAAAACCATTGCTGCCTGTATGTGTCTAGCAACTGGGCTTCTGGCTTTTAAAATGTGTAAGGGTAACTGAAAAAATTTGATTTCTACTGTAATCTGAAAAGAGAATGGAAGCTAAATTCAGCAGCAATTAAAGTGGTTAAAAGTTAATAGGATAAGTTGCTCCTAGAGTTTCATATTTCTTTGGTGTTCTATACTGTACTGTTATATTTAAGCCTCATATTTTATACTTTGACAGTTACATTTTTGATAGGAAAAGAATGATAGATGTTTGCATTTAGCACACCAATAAAGAAGAGTTTATCTATTTATACTAGGAGATGATAAACTATGGCCATAGGTCAAATGTGGCCCATCACTTGCTCTTGTAAATAAAATGTTACTGGAATACAGCCACACCAGTTTGTTTACATATTGTCTATGGCTGCAATGACAGAATTGAGTAGTTGCGACAGAGACTGTATGGCCTACAAAGCCTCAAATATTTACTGTATGACTATTTATTTATTTTTTAAATTTCAGAATATTACAGGGATACAAACACTTTGGTTACATATAATTGCCTTTGCAAGTCCCAAAACAAGTGTTAGCATGTATGTGGGGAGATAGAAACACTCATACACTGCTGGCGTGACTGCAAATTAGTACAACCTCTATGGAAAGTAATATGGAGATACCTCAAAGAGCTAGAAGTAGAACTACTATTTGATCTAGTAATCCCATTACTGTGCATCTACTCAAAGGAAAAGAAGACACTCTATAATAAAGACATCTGAACTCAAAAATTTATAGCAGCACAATTCACAATTGCAAAGATGTGGAAACAACCTCAGTGTCCATCAATACATAAGTGGATTAATAAAATGTGGTATATGTACTGTATGTGTCTTTACAGAAATAGTTTTTTGGCCCCTGATTCATATGATGAGGCCATAATCCAAGTGTTCACATCCACCTTGTGGCAAATTATGTAAATTACTGGCATAGTGCTTATGAGAATTAAAGAAGGTCTGTATGACCAGCCTAATAAAATCACACTCCAAATTGATAGGAAATACAATTTATAAGCTAGGAAACAATCACTCATCTCATCTGTTACTCATGTAATGATAATTACAAGAGGATAGCATAGATTCCTGTTCCTTAGTTAGGTGGCCATACTGAAAAGATGAGTCTTCTAAAAAAATCATAAAGTGAGACCTACGAAAAATAGTTAAATCCTTGCTCCCTGTAATGAGCACTCACTCTAGGCACCAGCACTTCTTGTGATTGTTACCATTTTCTTTGAACTTTTAAATTGCTGTCACTCATACTGACATGACATAAACAGTTTATGACTAAAACTTTAATCTTTTCCTTCCTTACAGATAATATATTATGCTATTGTTTGATGTTGTTCTCACCATACCTAACCCAGCAATTCTTGACTCTGGGTGCACACTAAAATCATTTGCAGAATTTTTCAAAAGTGCCAAAGCCCTGACACCAGCCCAGAGAAATAAAATGAAAAATTATCAGGTAGGGGACCACAGCATCAGTAAAATGCTCCACAGGTGATTCTAATGTATAACCTGTGTTAAGAATCAGAGATCTACATAATGAGTGAGATGTGCAACATATGGGGGATGGTCATGCTTGAGGCTCTGCCTCGAGGGGGGAGCGGGGCATGGGCAATATACATAACCATAATATTTGTACCCCCATAATATGCTGAAAAAAAAAAGAATCAGAGATCTAAACATAACTAAACTGTCCTTATGAGGTGCATTTCATGAGCTAGAACATGACCTTTGGTATTTTCCAGAAGAAGTAAAACAACACCAAATCTGGGAACTCACAGAATCATTCTCTAGTCCCCCTAATGGCAAACTCAATGGATATTCAGACACACTAATATGAAAATATAAGTTCCTAGGCAAAGAGTCAGGAATATTATCGATTGAAAGTGACAATGAGCAAAATATTTCTGTGAATAAATGACCTTCCTGGAAAATGAGGGCAAACATAGTTGTGTGCTTTCATCCAATATTTTTAAACGTTAAAAAGAAAAAAAAAGCCAGGCTTTGAGGAGTAGTTTTAGTTTTATTTGTTTTTAATCTCTGACATGACTTGGCACCAGCCTGGTTGTAGGACTTCCTTCTCCAAGTGCTCCTCTCAATCTCCATGGGCACTCCAGGCAGTCGTCAGATAACCATCTCCAGCTTTTCTGTAAGCTGTGGTTGTCACAACAGGGACTTATCTGCCCTGATTCAAGAGTTCTTGAAATCACTCGTGACATGCGTACCTGAAGCTTTCCGTGACACATTTTCTTTTTCTATCTTTGCACTTCGGTGGTTCTGTTCCATTGCTTCTCCTTGTCTCTCTTTACCCAGGGCTCATTCACATTCACGTGGAGGTTCGTGCTGTCAGCCTCCTGGCTTGCCTGCCTCGTTCTCTAGCTCCTCTCCCTCCCAGCTCGTTCTGACATGCTTTACCTTATCTCAAAGTGGTAGTTTTCTTCAGACCTTTCAGACATATCAGAGTTTAGGGCTTTTTTCTTTTTTACATTCACAAACTAGCACTTTTCTATCATATATATACTCGATTGTATTTTGCAACTTCCCTCTAAGTCAGCCCCGTGCTTATCTTCAATCTATAGGAATATGTCTCGTAATTGATAGCGACATCTGGGCAAGAAACATCTTAATTGCTTTCTATTATTTGCATAAATCTTCCATAAAATACAAAAATGGGTTTTTAACCTTACTAATGAATAAACATGTTAGCCCATACAGGTGAAATGTTAATTGCTTTTCTCAGTTTACATTTTGAGTGACAGCCTGATACAGGTGAGCTGTCAAGTTTGGGCGTGTCTCTGAAATATGGCTTCTTTACCCATTCAAACCCTCATTTTCCAAATGATCTAACTTGTCACAACAGCAGCTTTGAGAATTTTCATTCTTAGGGACAGGATATTTTTCTAGAGTTGAGTTAAATTTATTTAAAAATTTTTGATAAATTAAAAATATATCTTTGCTCTTTCAATCCAGCATAGATGGATCTTAAGGCCTTCATTGATGGCTCAGGAATTGCTAAAGGGCATGAAATTACTCACCTATATCTTCCTATGATATATATGTGTATATATATATTATATACGCACACATATACAGATTTTTGAGGTTTGCTTCAAATGACATTAAAACCAATTCAAGATCTCAAGACACACACAAACTGATGGGAGAAAGCAACCCAAAGCATAATGCAGTATAAATGTATTTCTGGAGGATCATCCACAAAGTAGGTTAGTTACATACGGATAATGGAGAGTTGATAGTAAGTTGTTATATTTTCCTCTTTAGAACATGTGAAAAACATGATGCCTGCCATAACCATTATAATTATAGAACCTTATGGTTGGAAATGGAACATTTGCACTCATATGTTCATTAGCCAGAACTATTAATGAATACATTATTCCAGCTATGATGTGCCCAAATCTCTCCTCTCACATATTTTGGTGGTCATGTTGCATCACACTGTACTTATACTAAGACAAAATGTATTAAATGTTTCTTTACTTGTTACTTCCTCTAAGCTTTTATTTTATTTTGTTTCCATCCTGTTTTTGTGCAGTTGATTATATGGTCCCTGGTGCAGTAACTTTGCTTTATTCCTATCAAGCATCATTACAGGCTTCTGGGGGTGCTCTACACCCTTGCAATTCAACACGTGGTCTGGAGAACCACAGCATCAACTGGGCACTGGGCAGAAATGCAGAAACATCTGCATTCTGCCCCCCTCTACATCAACAGAATCAGAATTTGCAATTTAGGAAGACCACTATTTTCACATTAAAGTTGGAGCAACACTGCTATTCACATTCCATCTTTTCCCTCCCTCTTCTAGCTGGTGCTCAAGAGAAAAAAACTTAAGAGCCAACAGCATTTGACTGGCTACTGCATTGGCAGATAGAATTTTTCAATGAGAAGAGCAAAATAATTTGAATTACATCCCATATCATGGAAATCTCTTTTTGGATGACCTCCCTTCAATAGCACAGGGGTAAAATAGCTTAGCTATGTGACAATTAGATTCTGATTTTCACTTATACTACATCCATTATCTTACTGTATAATTTTGGCCACTTTTCTTGGTTCTTGTGACAGAGAAAAAATGAAGAGATGTAGTTTATGGAGTAACTTCTTTAAGTTGAGACACAATATAGTATAGTAGTTAAAAGCATAAGCTCTGAAGTAAGGAGCTTGGATCCAAAGCCTGGCTCCATAACACATTAGCTGAGTGATTTTTGGCAAATTACTTAACCTTTCTATGTATAATACGAATGATAACAGTAGTAACTACTTCATTGGTCTGTTATAAGAATAAAGGAGTTGATATATAAAATGTATAGAACCAGTGCTTAGCACATAATAATTACATAAATTCAAAAAAAACTATTACTATTATTGGGCACTAAGAAACTTTTATTTCCAAGAGTACAAATAAAAAACTGTGAAACACTCTTAGGAAATCTCTACATTAACCTAGAAAGCAGGTGCTCCCAGAAACTGGAATACCAATAGGCAACATTTTTGAAAATTAAGATTTTAGAACATTTCCCAAGATGTGAGAGCACAGATCCCATAGGGGACATCAAAAATTACTTATGAAGATAATGATTAGAGACAAGATATCAAATAAAGAGGCTAAACTCAAGTTTACAATATACTTACTACCATATAGAGTGGGTTAGATTTGTCCTACCACAAGATCACCAACTTTAGTCTAAACCCCAAGCAACCATCTTGAAAGGGTGTATTGAGGCGCATGATTGTAGCATGAGAGCATATCTAACCACATTACTGAAAACATTTACTCAGAGCACATGCCTTAGCAGTTGTGCGTTATGTGTCAATCACACCTATTTCAGTGTTGGTATTCTCATAGTCCTGTACCCTGCCGACAATATATGGCCCAAACTACAAACAAGGACAGAAATGCATTTGAAAAAGAAAATACTTTCTCATCACTGCCCTGAGCTTTCCATCATCTAAACTTTAAACCCTGTATTCATCCACCAGAGGAGTGGCAGCTCCTTGTCCACAGGGAAAGACAACAAAATTACCAACGGTACAAAACCTGGTCCATTTGCAGTGCTGAGAGTCTCCATTCTCTTAAAGAATAATAACCCACTCTTCTCAATATGCATTGTGGTTTTAACCTCGTCAATTTTCAGATGCAGAAACAGTTCTTCAAGTCTTTGAGTTCAATGTTAGCAGGCTACTTTGTAAATCCACCCCATGCTAAATTTGGCAAAAGCCACAAGAAAATAATAGCAACCAAAAGTTAAACCTATACTATGTAATTTTGTAAAAAAATGCAGTGGCATCTGGAAAAACAGTTCTTTAGTGACAAAGTTTCCAACCATCTAGAGCAGGGGTCCTCAAACTTTTTAAACAGGGGGCCAGTTCACTGTCCCTCAGGCCATTGGAGGGCTGGACTGTAGTTTAAAAAAAAACTATGAACAAATTCCTATGCACACTGCACTTGTCTTATTTTGAAGTAAAGAAACAAACGGGCAAAAACACCCGCATGTGGCCCGTGGGCCGTAGTTTGAGGACACCTGATCTAGAGGCATAACTCAGAGACATCCAGAATCCTCACCAAGTCCCCAAAGAAGGTTAATTTGATTTCATTTGCCAGCTTCTACTTGAGTTCAATGTGGGCTCATCAGACTAAGTCATCTGTTCCTTGCTCAGTTCACTTCCCCACTTATGACATCATTTTTTCATTTACATGAATCAAACATTCTCCAAACTCTTTGTTTAAATAGGTAAGCAACAAAATCATAATTGGGGTGGATACTGTGTAGCCCCAGCTTCTGGAAGTGCTGTAAGAATACAGCCTTCCACTCTCAGCCCCAATTTCAGAGAGACAGCTCACTCAAGACCCCTTGGTAGCAATAGTATCCTAGTAAATATTTAAGAACTGGCTCTCTAATAAAATAAACAAATGAGCCCTGATTTATAACTTTTGCTGGTTGATTTCTTATATCCATGATGTAAATACTCCCTTCATTGCTAATATCAAGTACCGATGTGAATGACTTCACTGAATACAGAGTGGGGATTGATGCACACATCAGCTCACAGGAGTTGGTATGAACTAGCTCCATTGCACCACTGCATGGTGGCCCATATCCAAAGACTGATTATCTGGGAGTGGAAAGGCCTGGTGAACTCAGGACAACTCAGAAGGGACATTCCTGGGGTCAGGTCAGCTGAGGCTGTTGTCAGGCTAGCATCACAGCTCAACCTTCCTATCTATACAATCCTGTTTCCTTCTCTCTCCCTTACACAGGAGTTGGTCCCAAGAATACTCCTCAATATACATCCTACATGCTAATTTCTATCTGCTTCCTGGGGAATCTAACCTGTGATAATAATTTTTTTTAAATCCCTTGTGTGCCTCCAATAATCCCCCTCTGTTCTAAAGAAGAAACCTCATATACTTTTATATTTTTGGTAAAAGAGAAAATCCAATTTAAATATTAATACCAGGGCAACAGACTTGTAAAGAAGACAATGGGAATTACCCTTACAGTTTGTTTTTTATGAACTAACAGAAACCTTCATAGGACATAGCAACACTCTCCAAAGTCTGAATATCTTTTGAGACTCCTGAATCAGAAGTACAATTTATAGGACACTTTTAATGCAAAATACCGTCTGCCTTTCTGCAACTGCAGGAAAGAAGGACCAATTTTCTTTTCCCTCTTGTGATAAAATGTATTTCATAAGCAGTTAGAAGGGCTTGCCATGTCAAGGCTGACCACTAATGTTCACAAACGAACAACAGACAGAAAAAAAATCAGGTTGTAGTAGCCCCAAACTTACAATATATTAAAAAAAAAGGCAGAAAAAGAATTTTCAAAAAATAGGCTGTGGGGCATGTAATGCTACACACCTGCACTTCGATCCTGTTCACAAGATTCTTTTCGGTCTGGTGCCAGTTGCTGCTATGTCCATGCTACCTTTGAGGACACAGATACTCCACACCCAGGAAACTCCTTGAGATTGTCTCAAGTGCTCTCTATCTAGGCTTACACTGTAGCCACTTGTACTTCCATGCCGCTCTTAAGCACACATGAGTCATTCTGGAAATTCTATGTGGCTGTGGCCCCCTTTCACTACACACGCTCCAAATTTCTATGCACAACCCTTAGCCACTTGTACTGTCATGGATTGCTGCCTCACTGGGACTCACAAGGCTACCAGTGAGAGACTACCAGATTCATGGATTCCCTTAGGCTTGTTCCCATTTCCACTCAACCTCTTCTCAACTCAAATCATGCTGTGATCAATGGGGCTGCCTGCAGAAGATGAGGGTGTAAATCAGCATAGAAGGGAAAATGTTGGAAGACTAGCTGAGCTCAGAGAACACTTTTGTTGAAATTCATAGAGTAAAAGACAACAATGAGTTACTCCCCCCCAAGTCTTGTTAATAATGGCTGTTAATATTTGTAAGGGACTCAAAGTGTATCTGGTACATTACCCATGGGGACTGTCACCCAGGAACTAATGACCTTAAGGGGCATATCAGATGTATAGGGCTCATGCAATAACTTTGTTATTTACTCTGTCAGCATGTATGTGTGTAAGAAATTACAGTTAAAAAATCAAGGGGTGGGAGCAGAAGGAGACACTCAGGATAATCATTCAGATTGTTGTACTGACTGCAGTGCTCTTACCCTCAGCTCCAAGCTTAATTGCTGCTTTCTCCATGATTCCCCAGCTAGCAGTTTTCTATTCCCCACTCTGACAATGAACTCTACTCTCTTTGCACCTCTCTTAAGACAGGTAAGATCCGATCACACACAAGTTTACATCCATTCGCCCTTACTCAATGATAAGTTATGCAAGGGCAAGATTCATATCTGATTCTGTATGTCTCAGTCCCTTCACTAGTATCTTGCACCCTATAGATAATCAGTGTATGTCTTTGAAGAAAAGAAACAATGACAGTAGTCTAATCACAATGCAGCTTTCAGGAGCTGTCTCATAACAAGGCTTAAAGCACTTTTCTGCTGTAAAATACAAGCATTGGAGTGCAATGCCTCCTCACTGTGTTAAAGTGGAATTGTCCATTAGAAATGAGACATGCAAACCCTGAAGTCCTGTGTCAGTTTCAGTTCTAGATTTCTGACATGGATTAATTTATTGATCTGGTTAACAATAATGGAAAACTAAAAGAAGTGCTTGCATATTATACAAATTGATAAAAATGCATTTAATTTCATGATTATTATCCATTTTCAGAAAGGACAAAGGAAGGATCATACAATGATAATGGCAACAACAATCATCTGTTTTGAGTGCCTACAATGTGCCAGGAAATTTACATATTAGTTGATTAACTATCAAGAAAAAAGTTATAATAGTTCATATATTAATATAAACATTACATTATAGACCTAGGTTTATAAAAGAAGAGTTTGCCAAGAAAAAGGGAGTCTGAGTTACTAGTGGAACAGTTTCTGCTGCCTTCTCTCTAGACTGGTGTTAGCCCACAGTAAACCTGCCTCATAGGGTGAGGAGAAGTAGGGCAAGGAGACTACATTGTACTTTGGAGCTGCCACCCAATTCCTACAGAAATATGCATATGTATTTCCTACAGGCACTATGTGATTCCTACAGGCATTACAATTTCACCTTGACTTACTGGCATAAGTTGATTCTAGATAAATAAATTAGGCACAGCAGGGCTATGTGTGGATAGCTGAGAGATATGAGGGTATAACACTTAATACATATGCTTATAGTTTATTTAGATCAGAATTAATAAATTAATTCACATTCAGCTTATAAACCTGAGTATATTAATAGGACTATAATAGCTAGTAGAAAAGGTGACAATATTCCAAGGTATAATTAATGTACCTTGTTATGAACTGTAGTAAGACCATGTTTCTAGTTGTCTTTTATCTTTATCCCACGCATGGTTTGCCTCGTTTATTTTTGTTCAGCCTTGGCCCTACCGCTCTTGCTTATACTGTGTTGCTTTTTGAAATTTAGCTATCATCACCGATTTCACACACTTCTACTGTTTATTTCCTTGATACTAAAACAGTTCTTCATTTTTATTTCTTCAGCCAATTCTGTCTCCTAATATCAAAACCATTTTCAAGGTATCCTGATTTTCTGTCTCTTCCTGCAATAGCTGAGGGAAAGGTGATCCTGAAGCAAATAATGTGTTGAGTCATCGTGGGGGTTCACTGAGGTAACAATGAGTGTGACTGTCACTGAGGCATTTAACAAATGGTAGTTTCCACTCCCACGCCCCCATTTTTCTGTTATATAAGTTATAGTTATTATTACAGTATCTGGTCCTGGCCAATCTCACCTCAATCCTACAGAACAAAATTCTTTAGGTGAACAAATTATTCCTGTTGAACTAGTTGCACCCATCAAACAGAGCAAGACCTAAACCCAACAGTTTTGCATGTATTTACATCATGTCTACAGTGTTCAACAGTCCACAAATCACTTTCTTATGCACTGTTCATTTGCATCTCATAAGAACTCTATGAGGTTGATACTAATGGTAAGGGAAACTGAGGCCTGGCAACATAAGTGGCTTGCTTAAGGTCACCTATCCAATTAGCGAAAGAGCTGGGATATACTGTTTTTCTGCTTCTCACCTGTTCTTTCCACCAGACTGGCATGTTTCCCAAAGAAATGCTTGCAAACCAACTCTTTGAAAAATAAAATATACATAATACATGCAAAATCATCTAATTTACCAAGTCTATATAGGGCATGGGGATCCCTGTTCCCAGCTGGAAAGAATCCATTTTGCAAAAGACTGGCATGACATTGAGTGCAAACCTAATTTTTTTTCAAAAAACAATACATCTAAATAGTTGTCAGTCAGAAACAACCAGGCAGCAGCCCACTTGACCCGAAGCCAACGTCAAGAGCCAATTTTTCCCAAATCACAGAAAGGCAGGATAGAGCAGCCATAATTATGTCTATGGGATAATCCTACCACCTCAGGTCTGCTAAGGTGCAAGTGAGTGCACTTAATTGCTCAGCTGTGTATTTGCTTGAATGTAATCAACCACTTACTGGGAGTTGCTGTCTAACTATTAGGATATTGGCACAAGAAAAGCTAAATAAATTAGAGAGAGTTCACTCTTTATAAAGCTGCCTTGGAAGGAAAGTGTCTTCTATGTTCAGAGCCAGGGGGAGTTGGAAAAGAACAAGGTTGGAGGTTAGACTCCAGTCATACAAAATGCTTACTCTTTATGAACATTGCCCCATTCCCTGATAACACAGGGCATGGCCCAAAGTCGCTGACCTCTGGAGAATGCTCTTCTGCCATTCTGGAGCGACGGCCAGTTTATTAAATACACCTATTACCCACAGAGCAAGCACCAGCGTGAAATGAGTTGTGCTTGATGAGCAAGGAGGACAGGAGGCTGGCTTTTATAGCATGAATAACATCTGTTCCTTCAAGCATGAATACAACAACAAGGGGAGGAGATGACCAGACAAGACAGAAAAACAAACATCACAATGTTTGGTCTCCAGGGTAATTACATTGATATCTGGGTGTTTATCTTTTGTCCACAGGACCTTGTGCTGCTTGACCACACTCTGCCCAAGGGCTGTAGCTATGAGAAAAGCTTTAAATCCGTGAAGGGTCCATGCACCCATTTAAAAAATAAAAGGATGAGTATTCATTTTCTCCCAAGAAGAGACCTTTCTGAGAAAAGATTGGAAGGAGAGGTCACTTCAGGTAATAGCCACGTTTAAAGGAAAGGCTCTAAATGTGAGATGATGGATCTTCAAAGATTAAAGGACCCACTGCTGCAGTTTTATTCTTAGATCTTAAGTGGCTCTTTAATATTTTGAAGGTTCTATCAAATGCAGCCTACTTTCACCTATTGTCCTAGCCTCCAGTTCATCTCTACTTTATTACACCCTATGCGCCACTCCAGAACTTAACACACTATTTTGTTGGCTGTTTGCTTGCTTGTTTGTTTGCTTGACTGTTTATTGGCTTGTTTGCTCGCTTCCTTGAGTGTTTGCATTTCAAATTATATCAGCATTTAAAACTACATCATTTGCATGCATCATAATGAATCATAAAATACATTTTGTTTTGCTCAACTGTATACTGGTCCCCTTTGCTTTTGCAATACATTTTATTCTTTCAGGTTGGCCTTCAAAGTCCTCTATTCATCTGGTCATATCATATCCTCTCCAGTCCAATCACTTGTTTCCTGATCTGTTTTGGCCAAGAAGCTCACTTATGTATTCCTTGCTGTTTTCTACCATCAAGAAATACCACCTACAATTTCTGGGGCCTAATGAAAAATGAAAATGTAAAAGCCCTTGTTCAAAAAGCAGAAAAAAAATGCTTTTCTTTTTTTCTACAGTCTCTCTCTCAATTTTTCATGGTGTTTTTAATTTGCTATTTAATGATATTCTAAGTAGAGCAAAATTAAAAATTTTAATCATTCACATGTATTTTAGCATTTATCTTTATGTTGTGCAATGCCAGTTTTAAATGTAAATATAGGAGCATTTAACTTATTTACAGAATCATTGAAAATACACAATTCATATTACATAGCTCATACATGCATATGTATTTCACTCTTACCAGAGCAGTAGAAACAATGCACAAAACTAACTTAAACGTTTTTGTTGCACTTCTTGATATGAGCGCATGTACCAACACTCTCTACTTTTGGCTTATTGATGAATCAGGAAAGACCGGAAGGAAAAGGACGATTGGGTTGCCCTATCTTTTTATGGTTCTTTCTGTGTCTTCAGTTTCAGTGTAAATGGTTGGCTAATATGGAGAAGTAACAGGAGTGAGAAAGGATATGACAAGGCTCCTTGGTTCCACATGTTTCTTAGAATGCCCTTACCTTCTTTCTGCATTTCCAAAGCAAGTTCCTGTTGGAAAGGAAAGCATGCCTTCTCCAGGATGTCATCAGCCCCCAGCCCCCTGCTTACTCAGTCATAGATACAACACACTTATCCTATACTTGTGTCTCATGTGTCTCACTGAACTCCCCCACATCATGGGTCCACCGGAATTCTGTGTTCACGGGGGCATCTTGAATGCTAATATGTGAGTCGGGCAGCAAAGAATGGGGACAGACATATCATACGTGTCTCCTTTGCTCACACATGCTCCATTGGCCCCCTGGGACTTCACTTACAAAACAAGTTCAAGGATAAAATTATTAAGAATTTCAAGATGATGACAACAGAGCATTAAATAAAGGGTGGGGCCCTTCTGAATTTGGAGCCCTGTGTGACTGAACTCGTTGCATTCCCATGAAGGCAGCCCTGCCCTTAGGCCCATGATGATGTCTTCACATCCAAGTACCCAATTTAAGTCATCAGAGTAAATATTTTTACTATTCTGTGAAGGAAAGGCAGTTGAGATCAATGATATGGTAAATTTCATGAGAGCCAGATACCTCACATCACCTTACATAGGTACAATGCAAGCATTCTATAAGTAATTGTTGAATAGATAAAGAACTGACTACAGTTTGACAGAAAGAAGGGGGAAAAAAAGAAAGGAGAAAGAGAGCGACCACAGCTAGGGGTGGAGTGATTAAGAGCACTGACTCTAGAGCCAGATCTCCTGGGTTCAAATATTGGTTCCACCACATACTATTTGTGTCACCTTGGGTAAGTTACATAACTTCTTTTGATCTCAGTTTACCTCTCTGTAAAATGGGGATGATAGTAAAAATGTCTTCCTTGTAGGGCTGTTGTATTAAATGAGTCAATGTATGTCAAGTGTTTAGAAGAGTGCCTGGCATGTATTAAGCATTATGGAAGTGTTAGGTAATATTATTATTTATCAAGGGCAAGTCATAAGTTACATTCTTTCTAGAAATTTCTTGCTTACTCCTCACAAGAAGGCTAAGAATTTGAACTTGAGATATAATCTCAATGACATGTCAATATTGCCTCCTAATGTAACCTTCCTATGTTTCTTTTGTTTCCCAAAATGACCCTATTTTTAAAAAAACTCTACAGCTTCTATAGCATGCCTCAATTTATATAACAGGTAGGTTTCTGAGAAAAACAGCGAATAAATTTTTACTACTCTAACCATTTAAAATATGAAGCAAACTACTTTTTCTGGAATCAAATGGTTAATGCTATTATAGGTTAAATGAGTTGTAATTTTTTTATTATAATTTGTTCAAAATGGATATCTCTATCAGTATGTTGTTAGAGAGTAACTGAAGTTTTTCTGTTAATGTCCACATTTTTGATTCTCTGAAGAAACATGGTGAGAGAAACCAAGGACTCCTTCACCTCACCAGGAGACAACTCAGTAAGGCATATAACCCTTTTATTTAGAAATAACATCAGTTTAGGGATAACAGGACATGGTATTTGTAATCAGGACTGCCTTAGATATCTGACTACCCACCCTCTCAGCCTGTTGAAAATGAGAGATCCTGCCAGAATCATAGTCTCCCCAAAATGGGATCAGATGTATATTATCCTTAATGTGCTAATTATTCTATTGTGGTAAACAAGAAAATATTTTTAAAGTATTTCAAAAAATTCACTCCCAATCTTGATGCTTGGATTCTATTTTCCCAAAAATGCTCTCCATCTGCGTACTTTCCTTCCATGGTTCTAATCCGATAATTGGATAGCAACTTATTGACATGTTAAGGTAGAGAGCATTAAGTGAAAAAAGCAAGATGCCAAACAACATGTCCAGTGTGATCTGATTTTGGCAAGAAGAGTAGCTGTAGATATAGCTATAGAAAAACCTTATTCTGGAAGGATATGTAATGGAAGGCTAACAGTGATATAACCTAAGTTGTAGAAATAAAATGCCTTTGTTTTATTGTTTTTGCTTATCTGTATTATCTAAATTTCTGCAGTGCATATCTACTGCTTTTGTAATGAGCAGCCTTAGCTGAAAGCCTGGAAGTGTCTTTGCACACACAGACACACACACACGTCATTCAATTATCTGTGACAGACTAGGCAAATGCATAGAGACAGAAAGTAGATTAGTGGTTGCCAGGGGGCTGGAGGAGTGGGAAATGGGGAGTGACTGTTAATGAGTACAGGGTTTCTTTTTCAGGTGATGAAAATGTTCTAAAACTAGATTGTGGCAATGACTGCATGACTCTGTGAATATACTAAAAAAAATGTATACTTTAAATAGGTGAATGATATGGTATATGAAATATCTCAATAAACCTTTAAAAAATACCCATGACATTATTTTTATTAATGACAGATCAACTCTCCCTCAAATCAAAATGCTTCTTGTTTCCCTGTTGATGCTGCCTTGATTTGAAGAATACACACTGGGGTTGGTCTAACGGTCTTTATGATCTCTTCTGTTTCTAAAATTCTTAATAGCCTAAAATAAGGATTGCTTCTCAGAGAATCCCAGGATATTTTCCAAAGTAAATATATATTTATATTTACTATTTTGTCTAGTGTTGCCTTGTAGAAAGAGTAAGGATAAGAAGTCAGATGTTCAGAGTGACTCTATTACTCCCTATCTGTGTGACCTTTGATAAGTCATTTCACCTCCTAGACTTTGGATTTCTACCTGTAAGGTGGATAGATTGGACTACATGACTGCCCAAGTTTCTTTCAACTTTAAAGTTTAGTGAGTGTATATACATGGCCAAGTATTTGACCATTTTTGGAAATTAGATTAACTTTCTAGAAGATCGTCACCAAGTTCTTTATAAGTAAAATATTTTTGAAAAGTTTAGTCTTTATTTTCCAATCTTAAATAACCTCATATATACCCCAGTAAGTAAGCAAAACGACTAAAACATGATTAAGCGCAAATGTTGGAGGGTGGGAATAATAAAAAATATATATATACACACATTTACATATTTTCTTGATTTCAAGCATGAATGCTCTGGTACCTCTCCAGAAAGTATCCATCTGCTTTTTACCTAATGGCAAGGACTTTAAACCAAGCTGCATATTTTTATGCCTTCCCCCAAAAGACAGGAAGCAGCAGCCAGCTCAGCAGTGCTAACCTCTGATGGCCAGTCCTGTTGTTTGTGATCACAGGCAGTTGAAAGCCAAGGCTGCAGAAGCTGCGGGAGATGTCAGTTCTGACACACGGGGCCCCATTGTGCCCAGAGCCCGGGCTGGCTGACGCAAGCCTTGCAGGTGCACTCGGTTATAAACGCAGAACCTGGACTCTGAGAAGCAGCCCACGTTTTCAAGCCCCCTCCAGGGACCCTGAAGGGGAAGGGCTGGGACAAGGCTAGAGATTGAAACTTTGCAGGAAACCAGGGGTAAACAAGAGGCCTTTTCTGACATTTTTGCTTGAGGGCTCAGTATTTTGAATGGTTTCAACACTTCCAAAGTATGAGTCCCGTGTTTTCCATGGCACAGCTTTTAAATATTTTAAGCAAAAGTGCATTTATTATGAGATTGAGTTCATCATGTTCAGAAGGTTAAGTAATGGAGCACTGTCAAAAAATGGAAAGCTAATACTAAAAACAAGCCAAACTAAAATGGTAAGATATTTTATTCTTGTTGCAATCTCCCCATTTCCTCTTCTTGCCACTTCTGATTAAAGCCATTTCCAATTAAAATAAAACAGGTCATGTTGCTCCCTCAAACTGCCTTAGTCTGTGACTTTTTAGCATATTCTAGTAAATTCTTAGTGTTGTCCTTTTTCCCCTCCCCTAACAAGCTCTCCCTTTTTGAAAATAATTCCTGATGACAGCAGCTCTGGTAGGGTGTTGGCTAGACTGCTGACTTCAATTTCTAGGCCTGCTAGAGCAAGGCACAGAGCATTCAGGGATACAGAGTTACAGACAAGAAATCTTAACATTCTAAAGTTTTAAAAAATAGGCTAGAGATAGTCACTATATTAAAGTCCAAAGGTCAACCTCTGTAATGGTCCAAATTTATTAAAATTCCTTTGCTCATTTCTTTCTTTTATTGTATAAATTTAAGGTATTCATGGTGTTTTGCAATACATATACATATACATAAGAAGTGATTGCTATATTCAAACAAATTAACATATCCATCATCTCACACAGTTACTTTTCTTTTCTTTTGGTGGTAAAAGTACCTAAAATCTACAATTGTAGCAAATTTAGCAGTATACAGTTGTAGCAGTATACAACACAATACTATTAATTATAGTCTTCAGGCTGCATTTTAGATCTTTCTACTTATTCATCTTATATAACTACAACTTCATACCTCTTCATCTACATTTCCCTATTTCCTTCATCCCACAACCCCACCCCTGCACCTGCTAACCACTGTACTACTCTCTGTTTCTATGTATTCAATTCTTTCAGATTCATGATATCATACAGTATTTTTCTTTTTGTGTCTGGCCTATTTCACTTAGCATAATGTCTTCTAGGTTCATCCATGTTGTTGCAAACAGTAGGATATTCATTTTTAAAGCTGAATAGTATTCTCTAACATATGTTTTATTTATAATATATAAATTATATATATGCATGCCACAATTTCTTTATCCATTCATCCATGGATGGACACTTAGGTTGCTTCCATATCTTGGCTACTGTGAACACTGCTTCAATAAACATGACAATGCAGATATTTTTATGAAGTGGTGATTTCATTTCCTTTCCTTTTTATGAGGTGGTGATTTCATTTTTGGGTATATACCCAGAAGAGGGATTGCCAGGTCATATGGTGGTTCTATTTTTAATTTCTTTAGGAACCTCTATACTGTTTTCCCTAATGGTTGCACCAGTCTACATTCCTACCAACAGTGTACAAGGGTTCCGTTTTCTCTACACCTTTGCTAACACTTGTTATCTTTTTGATAATATCCATCCTAATGTGTGTGAAGTGATATCTCATGATTTTGACTTGAATTTCTCTGATGATTAGCAATGTTGAGCACCTTTGTATATACCTGCTGGTCATTTTTAATGTCATCTTGGAAGAAATTTAGAAGAAATATCTATTCAGGTCATTTGTCCACTTTTTAATAAGATTATCTGGTTTTTTTTTTTGCTATTGAATTGTGTGAGTTTCGTATATGTTTTGAATATTAACCTCTTATCAGATGTATGGTTCACAAATATTTTCTCCCAATCTGTAAGCTGCCTCTTCATTTTATTGATCATTTCTTGTGCCGTGCAGAAGTTTTTACTTCGATGTAGTCCCACTTGTTTATTTTTGCTTTTGTTGCCTGTGCTTTTGGTATCCTATGATTAATTCTTTATAAGAGAAGAAGAATAAGTTCAAACTTCACTGAACCATTATCCCTTCTTGTCAAATGTATATGTAGACTTTTTCACTTTGCTTCTGTGTGTCTATTACTAGTTGTACTGAACTGAAACATGGTTCAGGACAATCTCACAGAGTGATATTAGTAGGCAGAAAGAATTGTCAGGCAAATTTCTGAGTCAAATAGGTAGTAATTAATGTTTTATAGAAAAAAATACCTAAGTTATTTCTGTGGCTAATTAACTGTGGGTTTTTTTGGCACCATGGTGGTCATTGTGTGCAGAGAACTATTCTTACTAGTTCTGCAAAAAGAGATAAAGATAGAAGGTACTATTTGGAATATACTGAATTATTGTTCACAGATATTCAGAGACCCTATCTATAGGAAAATTAAACATTTGCACCCATCGAACTCAGGCATGACTATATGAGTTTCTTTGGCCAGTAAAATGTCAACAGAAGTGGCATGTATTGCCTAGGGACAGAAACTTTAAGAGTCAGAGTATAGTTCTCCAGTTTCCTTTTTTCTTCCTTCTGGGATTATGGAAGCAAGTATCCAAAAGCCCTCATCAACCTGGATCAGTGAGAGAAAAGATGAGCAGAGTTCCCCTGTTGACCTGCAGTAAACATGAAATGTGAATGAGAAATATTATTCTGTTACACTGCCGATATTTGGGGTTGTTTGTTACAAGACCATAACCTAGTTTGTAATGACCAATACATCATCTCTCCCCTGAGATTTTTAACTACTGTAGTCATTAGGACAAATACACATACAATAAGTAATACATACAGCAATACTTTATGGTACAAACTCAAACCTTATTATAGAACAGGGATGTAGATGGAATTTTTGAAGGAAGCAGGATAAAGAAGGAAACATGTTTACAGGGAAGAAAAACCTCTAGATGACCTAGAGTCAGGCGGAGTTACTTCAGAAAGTCATGGAAATGAACCTTGAAGGAAGTTCTAAAGAAGAAGAGCTAAGTGATTTGTGGGAAAGGCAGCTCCAAAAAGGTACTATTTTGTGGGGAAAATGTAGAAATAGCAACAGTAAGGATTTAAAGAATTTACCAAGTTGTTTTGTTCCCATTCTTCCCTCCTCCCAGACTTTAGATCTATGGGTTGTTTGTATTCTTTCTCTCAGTAGTGGCCATATCCTATCAACTTACACACTGTCACTCAATTTCATCCAGATTGCTATCCTATAAAAAAGTAAATCTTTAGCATAATTAAGGAAAGATGTTTATTCAACTAGCAAAACTGTGCATACCGAGGCATACCCCAATGCACATAATGGAACATCTAAAGGTGATTTTCATCAGCAAAGAAAGCCAATGATGCTAATCTACTTGATGGTTTCACTTTGGGGGCTGCCTTTTGCACTCTAATGCTGGAAGTTTCTCTCCTGTGTTGCTCTATCACATTTCCACAACTATAGTCCAGAAACTTTCATTTTACTCTGTTCTATCCTTCAGCTCTAATTTATTTTCTCACTTTTAAATTCACCATTAAAATGGAAAGCAAAGGCATGCATATTTGCCAGTTTCTCTGAGGTTCTTAGAACCCTAATTATGATATGAAAACATGATTTCCAACTTTGCAGATGATGCTAAATTGAGAGAGAATAAAAACAAATGAGGAATAATTAGGTGGTGCAGCCAGATATAAAAGGATTTACATCATTTATGTTTCCGGACTAATAGATGGCAAATGCAGGGCTGCACAGATAAATGGAAGATAATTAGCCCCCGCAAAGTATCAGAAATGGGGATCTCTGCTCAATAGGAAGGTGCTGACGAAAAGTGGTGTGAGTGAGGAGAAACACAGTGGGGTGAGGGGGTCAGCGAGGGTGATTACAGCCTGGGGATGATTGCACCATGGAAAAACTCCAGCGATCTGGCTTATTTTCCAGCTTTACCCTTTTAGTCTGTAGCCCTCCATCCCTTTATCACACAGAGGTATTCTGTTGTCAGTAAGGTTTTTCTTTAAAGCTTTACATACAGCCTGGCTCTGTGCAGTCTTTGGATTGCAGGCAGGCTCTGGAAAAGAACGATAACTTCAGAGGGAGAACATTTTCTTCAACCAGGAAATTTTACCTCGTGGTACATTATGGCACAAAATTATTTAGTCCTTTCGAAAGGCAGATTTTGGTGGATTAAGAATGAAGTGCTCTTCTGACCGCTCTGGAGATGCAGAGGAGAATGAACACACGTTATTTTGAGTTGTTTCATTCTTGTGCCAGGATCCTCTTTTCTCCAATGGTCCCCACTGCTTTCTGATGGTTCCTCACACTTCTTTAGGCTTGAGGTTCTATCCCTAGACTCGAGAAGAAATCCCAGCTAATCATCTTATCTTCTTCATTTGCAAGTATTCTAGCTTTGATTACTATAGTTTTCCTGGTGACAATTATACAAAATGGCCTGAAGGTTCCAGAACAATAGAACAAAAACAGACCAAAAGAAAAACAAAAACAACAAAAAAACGTGTATGCACTGCCAAGGTCAGAGGCTGGCTAGCTATCTAGCAGTCCTCCCTCCTCACTCTTCTTGACCTTTTTAGCATTAGTCATCATTTACCAAGCATCCATGGATCTTTTTAATTTTTAGCTTCCATGACACTATATGATGCATATCTATTCCATTCTTCCTTTGTCACTTTCCTTTCCTTCCTCACCCTCTTATGATGGACATTCCTCAACATCCAGTCCTCTATCTCTACAGACTTCTTTTTCTATACTCTATGTCATAGAATGTATCTGTTCTCTTGGTTCCAGCTACCACACTATTGTGCTATACTTTGAGATGCAATTTTAATTCTTTGTGATCCATGAATCCTTTTTTTCTATCCTGCAAAGAAGCGATTTCTTATTGCTTTAAACTTCTCTGATGTTCGAGCCTACAGTTTATAAGCCAGACTTAGACTTAGAATATATAAAACATATCATTGCAATAAAATAAAATCTTGGAGATATGACAACGGAAAGACTGTTCTTTTCCTTTTGTCAATTTAATATCTAAACAAGTCTCTACTCTAGGAGTATAGCTGCTTCTTAGGGCTTAGACCCCAAGCCCAAATCAAAAAGTCCTTTATAGACAGGGAATTGAGCTCTTCCAACCTCTTTCTGCTTTCCTCCCACCAGTTTCTGTATACCACCAAGAAGAGTGACAAATTTCAAATGTCTTTATAGCCATCTATATCCAATCCTTAGTCACAGTTTGGTTAACTTTTTTTTCTCAGCGTGGTAATTTATTTTTATATCTCTGCTACTGCCTTAGTAGATCAACTGTTTGGTATGGTTCTTTGAGGACAAGTCTCTACTACAACCAACCAGAGTAGCGCGGACTCCTCTTGTCCCCACCACCTATGGCCAGCTAATTCCAAAGCTCTTCAAAGATTTTTGCCTTCCCTTTTCCAATGCCACTGCTGGTACTCTTACCATCAGTACCCCTACTGATCCTATTCCCTCCTAGGGATGGTAAAACATCTTATCTACTTAATTTTCTGTGTGTGGAATAACAGAACACACACACACACACACACACACACCACCTTCACCAGCAACCCAACTCAAACAAACTGTTGTATGATGTACACTGGAGTACTGTGACTCCTATTCACACTCAGCCCTTCAGATTGTTGATAAAACAAAAGATCTCTTATGTAATCAAAATTCTGTTGTCTTTCTCTATAAAGGAGAGGCCTGGCTAACACAAGCAGTTCAGCTCTCAGCAGAGAAAGTAGCACAATGAATGCAGGAACCACACTGGGTCTAATGTAGATTTAGGGTAATTATTTGGTAGATTGTTTTCACACTGAAAATCATAGGCATATTTTTATACTCACCCAAACTTCCTGCCATTGTACCAAGAGGGGAAATGCCCTTCCCATTTACAGTTATTCGTGGCCTGGAGTCCCAGGGTTCCTAGACATGTGCAGATAACCAGAGGACTTTTACCTAGATTAGATCTAACTCTATGGGTTCCTGGAATAGTGCCTTGTATTAGAGTTGTTTAAGGATAAGTCTTATCTTCTCAAGTCATTTGTAAGATCCTGGCAGCTAGGATGTTATATTATATATTTAATAAGGCTGCCTGCTGTTACTTTAAGTCCTTAAAGATAGTTACTACACAGAGCATTAGGCTCAAACGTGCTAGGCTGACATTCTACTAATAGGTTGTGCCTTCCTTCTTTTAATTATTTTTTACTATTTTTTATCATGACAATTTTCAAACATACACAAAAATATAATAAACATATATATATTTTGATGTATCAATCATCCAGCTTCAATATTTATTAACAATTTGCCAATCCCATCTCATCTATACACTCTATTTTCCCTTCTACTTGAATATTGTGAGGCAAATCTAACACATCAAATGTATGCATCTCGAAAACACAATCCTTTTTTAAATTAGGATTTTAGAAATTATTAAAATATAATTTCCATACATCCAAATTTATCCATTTGAGGAAGAATACTTTTTTCTTCTTAAAATTTTTTTAAATTGACATATAATAATTGTACATATTTATGAGGTACATAGTGATGTTTCAATATATATAATGTATACTGATCAGATCAGGGTGATTAACATATCTATCATCTCAAACATTTATCATTTCTTTGTGTTGGGAACATTCAATATCCTCCCTGTAGCTATTTGAAACTATATATTATTATTAACTATAGTCATCCTACAGTGGTATAGAAAGCTAGAACTTATTCCTCCTATCTAGAATGTTTTTTAAACCACTTTATTGAAGTATGATTGAGATATAAATAGCTGTATATTTTTAAGGTATACAACTTGATGAATTAGGAAATAAGTATACCCCCATCACCACTGAAACCATCATCACTCAAGGGCATAAACATATTCATTACTTCCAAAAGCTTCCTCTGCTCCATTTATTTACTTACTTACATACTTACTTACTTACAGTAAAATCACTTAAGATCTTCCCTCTTAGCAAATTTTTCAGTATACATTACAGTATTGTTAACTATAGGCACTATACTGCAGAGCTGTGGTCCCCAACCTCCGGGCCACCGACCAGTACTGGTCTGCAGCCTGTTAGGGACCAGCCACAGAACTCCACTGTTCCCCTCTATCCCCCCACCCCTGGTCTGTGGAAAAATTGTCTTTCATGAAACTTAGGAGGTGTGTGGTGGGGCGCATAGCAGGAGGTAAGCAGAGCAGTCCGCCTAGTGAGCCAACAATGCTGCATCTGTATTTACAGCCACTCTCCATTCATTGCTTACATCACTGTGTGAGCTCTGCTTCCCCTCCCATGGAAAAATTGTCTTCCATGAAACCGGTCCTTGGTGCCAAAAAGATTAGGGACTGCTGCTCCAAAACTTATTCATCTTATATAACTGAAACTTTGTAACCTTTGATCAACATCTCCCAATTGCCCCCTCCGCCCAGCCTCTGGCAACCATGCTTCTACTCTCTGCTTTTATAAGTTTAACTGTTCAAAATTCCTTATATAGGTGGGATCGTGAAGTATTTGTCTGAATGTGTATGGCATAGTTCATGTAGGTCCTTCAGGTTCACCCACGTAGCCCAAATGGCAGGATTTCTTTTGTTTTTAAGGCCGAACTGTATTCCATTGTATGTATATATCACATTTTCTTTATCCATCTCTCCATCAATGGATATTTAAGTTTGCTTCCGTATCTTGACTATTGTGAATAATGTTGCAATGAATGTAGAAGTGCATAAAAGAAAAAAAATCCATCTAAATCTGAAAGAAGTAAAATTACCTCTCCTTGCAGATGATGTAGTCTTATATATAGAAAACCCTAAAAACTCTACCAAAAAATCCTGTTAGAACAAAAAACAAATTCAGTAAAGTTGCAGAATAAAAAGTTACATACAAAAATCACTTGTGTTTCTGTATGCTAATAATGAACTATTCCAAAAAAATTAAGAAAATAGTTACATTTATAATAGCATTGAAAGAATAAAATATTTGGGAATCAACTAAACCAAGGAGGTAAAAGCTAACATTGAAAACTGTAAAACATTAATGAAAGAAATTAAAGAAGATTCAAATAAATAGAAAGATCCTGTGTTAATGGATTGGAAGAATTAATATTCTTAAAATATCCATAGTACCCAAAGTGATTCAATTACATCCCTATCAAAATCCCAATGGCATATTTTACAGAAATACAAAAACAATCCTAATAATTTGTATGGAATCACAAAAGGCCCTGAATAGAAAAAGCAATATTGAGCAAGAACAAAGCCAGGAGCATCACACTTCATGATTTCAAAATATATTACAAAGCTATAGTAATCAAAACAGTATGAAACTGGCAAAACAGACATATAGACCAATGGAATAGAATAAGAGAGCCCAGATATAAATCGACAAATATATGGTCAATTGATCTTTGGCAAGGGTTCCAAGAATACACAATGGGGAATGGATATTATTTTCAATAAATGTTGTTGAGAAAACTGGATATTAACATGCAAAAGAATGAAACTGGTCCCTTATCTTGCACCATACACAAAGCCCAACTCAACATGGATTAAGGAATCAACCTAAGTGTCCATCAGCAGATGAATGGATAAAGAAATTATGGTATATACATACAGTGAAATATTATATAGCCACAGAAAGAAGGGAATTCTGCCATTTGCAACAACGCGGATGGAACCTGAGAATGTTATGTTAAGTGAAATAAGCCAAGAACAGCAAGACAAACCTCACATATTCTCACTCATATGTGGGAGCTAAATATGAAACACAATTGATCTCATGGAGGCAGAGTAGAATGATGGTTACCAGAGGCTGGGAAGGGTAGTGGGGCTGGGGGGATAAAGTGGGGATGGTTAATGGGTGCAAAAATATAATCAGATAGTTAGCTAGAATGAACAATATGAGATAGCACAACAAAGTGACTATAATCAACAGTAAGTTAGGGTATACTTTAAAGTAACTAAAAGAGTGGAATTGGAATGTTCCTAACACAAATAAACATTAAATGCCTAAGGTGATGCGTATCCCAATGACCCTGATTTGATTAATTCACATAGCATGCCTGTATCAAAATATCACATGTGCCCTATAGAGATATACAACTATTATGTACTCATAATAATTTTAATAAATAAATTTTTAAAAAAGCAAAAAAAAAAAAAAGATTTAAACATAAAACCTGAAATCATAAAAATACTATACGAAAAGATAGAAAAAGAGCTTTTTACATTAGTTTTGGCAATGATTTCTTGGATATGACACCAAAAGCACAAGCAACAAAATAAAAAATAGACAAGTGACAAACTTAAAACTTTTATATGGCAAAGGAAACAATCAACAAAATGAAAAGGCAATATCCGGAATGGGAAAAATCCTTGCAAATCATATATCTGATAGGGTTTAATATCCACAATATATAAGGAACTCACAAAACTCAATAGCAAAAAACCTCCAAATAATCTGATTTAAAGTTGAGCAAATGACCTGAAGAGACATTTCTCCAAATACAAACATGGTCAACATGTATATGAAAAGTTGCTGAACATCACTAATCATAAGGGAAATGCAAGTCAAAACCACAATGAGATACCACCTCATGCCTGCTAGAATGGTTATTATTCCCCAAACAAAAGATAACAAATGCTAGCAAGGATATGGAGAAAATAGAACCCCTGTACACCCTTGGTGGGAATGTGCATTGCAGCAACCATTATGGAAAACAATATAGGGGTTCCTAAAGAAATTAAAAATAGAACAACAATATGACCCAGCAATCCCTCTTATGGATATATACCTAAAGGAAATTAAATCACCACCTCATAAAAATATCTGAATTTCCATGTTTATTGCAGCATTATTCACAATAGCCAAGATATGGAAACAACCTAATTATATATGGATGGATAAATGGATAAAGAAAATATGTTATATACATACAATGAAATATTATTCAGCCTTAAAAAAGAATTTTTTTTGAAAAAAGAATATTTTTAACATATCCACCATACCATCATGATCCAACTAAAATTAACAATGATTTCTACAATCACCTAATATCTGTTCCACATTCAAATTCTCATAATTGTCTCCAACCTGTCTTTGTACAGTTGAATTGTTCAAATTAGGATCTGAATGTGGTCCACACATTGTATTTGGTTTTTATGTCTCATAATTCTCTTGTATTTTTTAACAGTTTCCCCATTCCATTTTTTCCCTCCTGCAAATGAATTTGTTAAAGAAAGCAGGCCATTTTCCCTACAGGTTTAGCTAAGTTATGGATTTGACCAATTGTATCATCCTGATATAATTTAACATGTCCCTCCATCCATCGTATTTCCTGCAAACTAGAAGTTATATGTAGAGTCATCATTAAGTTTGGCTGAACCCCTTTGCTTTTGCCAAGTAATTTCAAGAGTGGCATATTACTTCCTGTTGCATACAATCAGGAGGAACACAAAGACTGGCTACTCTACTTTTAGTGATGCTAAGATTGGTCCCAGTGGGTTCAGGTGTTTTTAGTCTGATCCATTAATTTTAAATTTCCCACCTACCTTTCACTTAAAAAATTAAGCAGCCTTAAATGATTTTTGCCTGGATATAACATTTTATTAGGGTTTACACAACTATAATTTTCTAATGCTACAATTCCTGAATTTATTAGTTGGAGTTCTTCCAGAAAGAACATTCCCTTACAAGCTGTTCAGTTACTCTGAAATACAGTTCAAACACAAATGGCAGGTTAAATGTTGCATTATTTTACTTTATTTACCAATTTTTAGAATAATACATTTGTTCCTTAGTAAACTCCAAAGGAAATAGGTTAATTTTTATCATTGTTAATTCCCTTATGTTTATATATTTCATGTGTCCATTGCACTCATTAGTCCTACGATGCTCAAATTGTTCCAACTTTGACAGTAGGATTTCCCTAATGTTGGCTTCTGTGTTCCTTTAATGGAATCCCAGTAGACATTGCTTGCTTCTTAGACTTCTGGCACTAGATGCCCCAAGCTCATCTTGTACATTTCCTAAACATTTCCAGACCTGAAATCTCCCATTTCTCTTAGGAACTCTGATTCATTTAATAGGAACTGGTATTTAATAATGACAATTTAGCAGCTAGGGGGAAGCATCACTTCCATGCTTCTATTGAGAAAGTTGAAGTAGGCAATTTGTAATCTTTAGAACAGGAAAACTAAATCCTGAGTTCATAGTGATATTTCAAATTCACATATAAGATTACAAGGATTGTATTGAACTCTTTTGATTAGTTTTATCTCTTTTGTCTTATGATCATGATTGTCTCAATGGCATTTATACTTTTTTGCTCTCTCTTCTTTCTCCATAGATAAATATAGATACAGATTCAAAATAACAATACCTATAATATTTCTAACAATGAGATTTCTGAATGCAGTTTAAGATTTATTTCTGGATTTTTTTTGTTCTTTGAATATATGCCACTAGGGAAGAAGTATAAAAACACGGTGTTTCAAAGTCGCTTAAAATAATTCTTATGTGTTTATACTGCAACTTGATATATAAAACATTTTCTAGTATGTTTTAAATTTTTAAGAATTTACCTTTTTAAAAATTTTGTCTTAGTATGATTTATATTATTTACATACTTACAAAGTCAAAACTATAGAACAAGTTAGTTTCAGAGAAATATAGATTCTATTATTTTCCCTTCCAAGCTGTTTTTCCCCTCTCTCCTATAGGTAGCCATTTTTATTAGTTATTTTGTCTTTCCAAGGTTTCTTTTTAAAAATAAAAATAACACACATGTATAAATGAAATATATCACATAGACTGTTCTGCACCTTGCATTTGACAGTATGTCCTGGAGATACCACTCCATAGGATATACAGATAGAGATCTTACTCTTTCCTTTTTGCCACTGCATAGTAGTCCTTTGGGTGGATTTCCCATAGTTTATTGAGCCAGTTCCCTCTTAATAAACATTTAAATTATTTCCAGTCTCCTACAATTATAGTGTTGTAATTAACAGCCATTTACATGGATCATTTATTTTTGCACTCCTGCCCTCAGACTGATTCCCAGAAGTGAGGATGCTGGTCAAAGGGTAAATGCATATTTAATTTTGCTAGATATCATGAAATTACTATTTTTATTCTTAGGCAACTCATCTATATGTGCTTGATTCTTCATTTGTAAAATAGAAATAATAATACTGATATCTCCTTCCAGAAATCTTGTGATGATCAAATGAATAATGAAAGTGAAAGCACTATGAAAAAATGTAAAGCAATAAATAGTGATTAGTATTAACAAATAACAATTCATTGTTATAGGGAATTCATGTAGCCACACAAATGTCTGGCCATCATCTCATCGAGTCTAAGACTGAAGTAGATAATCAACTTCAGACATAGAAAGAAAAACACTGAAAAAAATTAGATGTATGTAAGATGATAGTGGGATCATAATAGAAAAAGTATTGACCTAGGTGTAGAGAGACTGGGGAAGGCCAAAATTGGAGTTGAGTTTCGAAGGAGACAAGAGTTTACCAGATGAGGATAATAGAACACTACCAGTTCGGAGGTGGAGAACCTGCACTGGCAAGAGAGGAATGAAATTTTAGTGGGAGAGTAAGAATTCTGGCATAGGAGATCTTAGAAAACACACGAGGGTATTGCATAAAATTTAGAGAAGTGGTTCGGGGCCAGAATGTACAGGGTTATAGCTGCCATGCAAGTGGGTTTTCACTTTACACAATATATACTGTATGCATGTGCGTGTGTGTGAGGGGGGGTGGACATGGAAGTTTTCTCAAATCACATATATTTCTCACAGAAGTATAGGTCAATACCAAATAGTAAATGATTAGTGTTAAATGCACAAGTTATATATTATATAATATGATAGAATATTCGAACTATCCATAAAGAGTTCCTTTGGAAACAATTGTTCTAATGGTCAACTGCATAAAAAAGAATTCTTTTTATACCAAGTCACATTTTGCCTTTGGTGACATTTTCTCAACACAGAGGGATAAAACAAAAGCAATCATTCTACCCTCATATCCCTGTCTTCCTCCTGTTATCTGGGACAGTTGACAAATCCAGGGGAGTTGCCTCCCAATTCTATTACCATGTACTTGGCTAAGTCATCTTACAGGTGCACATAGATTTCTGGAATATTAACTAGGAGGAGTGGAGGGACCTGAGAATACAGCCAGGAAAGGCAGGATCTGTTTTCCTCAAAGCCCCACCATATTCTTCCTTCTCAGGCTCTGTAGCCTGGGGCTACCTAAAGACTGACTGTGACTATGCAGAGAAATTAGGGAAATATGCACTGGGAATTGGGATTTCAGGACTATATTTGTTTTCGTAGCTTTATATAGTTTTGTTTTTGGATTGAAGCAGCTCTTTAGTTCCAATATCAACAATAGATGTGTAATACCAGGAATAGTTTTTCTCTTTAAATATTTGGTTTTATGAATCTCACGACCCTTGTAATCAATTATTCTCTCTTTGCCTCAATTGCTAAGAAGCTTATATCCAAATTTATGGTCTTTTCCTAGCAACTGTACAGGACTTCCTGTATTTGAGATTCTAATCTCATCTCTGGCCCTATTTTATATTCCAACTCTTTAGTTTTCTGCAACAGTTTCTTGGAATTATATTTTCCCATATTCTCTTTATAATGTTAATATAAGACAATGTATGTAACATATATGCAATTCATAAAGCATAATAATATAGTTTATATCCAAGGAATAGCTATCATACCTTGCATATGCCTATATGCCTTTCCGCAAACTCAGCTCCCTAGAACTATCCTGAATTTTATCATTCCCTTGTTTTTGTAACAGTTTTATCACATATTTATGTATGCCTAAACAACACATTTCTTAGTTCTTATTTTTTTAAAGTTTTTTTCCTATCCTACATGTCTGTGAGGTTTGATGTTTTTGTTTACCCAACGTTATGTTTCTAAGATTAATCCATGTTTCTGTATGGATCTGTGCTCACTCCTTTTTCATTATTGGATAATATTCCATTATGTGAAATATATATACTGTGTTTCCCCAAAAATAAGACCTACCCATAAAATAAGCCCTAGCAGGATTTCTAAGCATTTGTGCAATATAAGCCCTACCCCGAAAATAAGACCTAGTGATGGGCGTGGCTACTCAGCGTGTCTGCACAAGCCATGCATTTCGTCATGGAACGGTAAAGAAGACGAGTAGCCCTTCTCATCTGCCCCATGAGAGCTCTATTGCTCGACATGAGAGATTGGGGCCAATGGTTCTAAAGGAAATAGAATCGCAAGAAATTCAGGACGGAATTCGGGGTTTGGAGAGTTATGATGATGTTCCAGAAGAAGACGACTTACTTAACTATATCTGAATAAATGTAGATTGTTGTACCATATTTAAAAAAAAATAACACATTCCCTGAAAATAAGGCCTAGGGTGTCTTCTTGAGGAAAAATAAATATAAGACCCTGTCTTATTTTCAGGGAAACATGGTATATATACACACATATGAATGTACAAGCATGTTATGTATTTATATATGTATGTACATATATTCATCTTTTCTCCAATATCTAGACATTTGGATTGGATTGTTTCTAGTTTCTAGTTTGGGATTGTTAAAAACTGTATGCCCATGAAAATTTATATATAGGTCTTCCAATGAAAATGTGCAAGAATTTCTCTAAATAACATCCCTAGACATGAAATAGTTTGTTCATAGGGTATGTAAATGTTCTTCTTTGAGAGACAATGACAGTTTATTATCCCAAGTTCTAGTTTATACTCCCACCAGTGGAGTATAACAATGCTTCTGTTGATACACCATTCTCTGTCAAGCTCCTTAACTTTTTGTCATTATGCTGGGTATGTGGTGCTATCACATTTCACTCTTATTTTGCATTTCCATTAGTAAAAGATTTGTGAATCTTTTCATTTGTTTATTGACTATAGACATTTCATTGTCTGTGAAGTGCCTGTTTTTTGTATTTACCCCAATATCCTGTTGGGTTATTCATCTTTCTTTTGTTCAGTTATATTTCTTTCTTATTCTGGACACTAATCTTTTGTTATTTGCTTTACAAATAGTTTCCCCCAATTAGTGGCTTCATTTTCCCCCTCTTTCTAGTATGTTTTGATGAATAGTGATAGTTAACTATAAAGCAGTCAAATTTATACATATTTGATTTTATGCACAGATCTTCTATCTTAAACAAAATCTTCCACTGCACAAAGGTTATAAAGGTTCTCTTATATTTTCTTCTACATTTTTTAAAGTTTTGCATTTCACATTAGAGTTTTTAATGATTCTGGGATTAACTTTTGTGACTGTTGAGAGTTAAGCAACTATCCAATTACTTTAAATCTTCTATATGGATAACCAGTTGTTCCTAATACCATTTACTATAGAGTCCTATTCTCCAGGAATAAGCAAGACCACCTCTGTCAGATATCAAAGTTCTACATATGCATTCACATTTCTTGGGTCTCCATTCTAATTCATTGGCCAATTTGTTTATTTTATCTTATTTTTAATTGACAAATAATAATTGTATATATTTATGGGTTAAAATGTAATGTTTTGATACATATATGGCCAATTTGTTTTAACTCATTCCACTACCACATTGTCTTAATTACAAAAGCTTTAGAATAAGTCGTAGTATCTGGAAAGGAAAGCTCATCTGCTCTGACCCCAAACTGACAAATAGCTGATTGTTAAATTTAAAAAATGACTTCTTGGACTATAGATTTCATACTCCATGTAATGGAACCATGCAGTATATATTCTTTTGTTCTTGTTTTCTTTTGCTCATCATTGTTTTTGTGAGATTTATACATATTGTTCATACAGCTATCACTCATTTATTTTCATAGCTGCCATACTGGTATGGTATTCTACTTTCTAAAGATGTCACATTTGTTCTCTATTTTACTGTAAAATGGATATTTGAGTTTCCTTTTTCTTTTTGTTTATTTATATTGATTTTTTTTACTCTTGACCTATTAATCAAGGAAGATGTGTTAAAATTTTCCACTAAATGTATAACTGTGAATGTATCAATTTCTCCATGTAATTGTGTCGACCTTTTGCCTTATCAATTTTGACATGTTTATTATGTTCATTCAAGGTTAGAATTATGTTATCTTCCTGGTGAGTTTAACTTTTTCAGCTTTATGTAGTGACCTTCTTCATTTCTAATAGTATTTTTTTATTTTAAAGTCTGTTAGGTCAGAGATTAATATGACAATATTCTTTTCCTTTTAGTCAGTATTTACCTAGTATATTTTTTCTCATACTTTAGTTATCTATTAATACCTTCTGTGCCCCATGCTTTAGGTATACCTACTATAAAGACCCAGAGCTGGTAATTGTTTTACCATTTTTATCCAATATGATAACCTCTGGTTTTAATTGGTAAGTTTAGTCCATTTATATTCACTCAGTATATATTAGGATTTGCTTCTATTGCTGCATCATACTTTTAGTGTCTATTCATTCTGCTTAAAATGTTTTTCTCTTTAAATTTTGTGTTGAAGTTTTTTTCCTTTTTCAGTATTTGTTCTTTTGCTAATTATATCTCTATTCTTTTATATTTGTCCTTGAAATTTTATCATGCACATTTAACTAAACAATGAATAAGTTAAAGAGTATCTTAACCATGAACAAACAATCTAAAGACCTTGAAACATGCTAATCTGAATATAGCCTTACAAAATTAAATGTTACTTTTCTAGTATTGTAATTCTCTCCATTATTATTGTTGTTATTTTATATAGATGGTTCTTCAGTTTATATTTATTTTTACCTTTTTACTTGCTCATATACCCCTCTGTGATTCCTGGAGAACATCCTTTAGAAGTTCTTTTAGTGTAAGTCATAGGTGGTAAAAGTCTCACAGTTTATGTTGATCTTCAAATATATTTTGCTTTATAAATAGTTTTTTGAGTGCACAATTTTAGATTGTAATTTATTTTCTCTAAACCCTCTGGTTTTGATTTTGCTATTTAGTAGTCTGCTATCAATCTAATTGTCTTTCCTTTATGGGCAATCTTTCCTATTTTGGGGGGTACTTTTAAAATATTTTTGGTTTTGATGTTCTGCAGGTTCTCTATAATAGCTCTTTTCGTGAGTATTTTTTATTTATCAGGCTTATAACTCATTGTGTTTTTTGTATCTGTTTGTTCACATTCACATTTTCCATCACTTCTAAAAAATTCACATCCTGGCGAGAATCCCAGAAGGAATGAACAGAGAGAATGAAAGAAAGGAAAGTTTATAATATATCTATAGTTCATTCATTTTCATAGCTGAATAGTATTCTATTTCCTGAATATATTATCACATTTTATCCTATGAATTACAAGTTTTATTTTTACAAGTTCTAATTTTATTTACCAAAAATTTCTAGTCTATTCCTAATGGCCTCTTGTTTTCAATTGCTTTATTTTTTTAAAAAATCATTTCAAACTTAAGGCTTTTATATTATGTGTTTTATAATCAATGTATCAGTTTTCTTTAATTTCAGAATATTACAGAGGTATAAACGTTTTGGTTACATGAATTGCTTTTGTACTGTTTGAGTCAGAGTTATAAGTGTGTCCATCACCCAGATATGCCAGTTAGGAGTGAATTTGCCCATGCCTTCCTTCCCTCCTTCCACCTGCTTGAATTCTGTTGAGTTTTACTATCATATGTGCACACGAGTATTGATCAATTAGTTCCAATTCAATAGTGAGTACATCTGGTGTTTTTCCATTCTTGAGATACTTCACTTACAAGGATGGTCTCTAGTTCCATCCAGGTTGTTACAAAAGGTATTAGTTCACAACTTTTTATGCCTGAGTAATACTCCAGGGTACATGTATACCACATTTTATTAATCCATCCATATGTTGATGGGCACTTAGGCTGTTTCCATTTTTGTGATTGTGAATTGTGCTGCTATAAATATTCAAGTGCAAGTGTATTTTTAATAAAATGTCTTTTTTTGCTTTGGGTAAATACCCAGTAGTGGGATTGCTGGATCAAATGGTAGGTCTACTTTTAGTACTTTGAGGTATCTCCATACTACTTTCCATAGAGGTTGTACTAGTTTGCAGCCCCACCAACAGTGTGTAAGTATTCCTTTATCTCCACATCTACACCAGCATCTGTTGTTTTGGGACTTTTTGATAAAAGCCATTCTCACTGGAGTTAGGTGGTATCTCATTGTAGTTTTGATTTGCATTTCCCTGATTATTAGTGACATTGAACATTTTTTCATATGATTATTGGCTATTAGTCTATCTTCTTTTGGAAAGCTGGTCATGTCTTTTGCACACTCTTTAATGGGGTTGTTTGATTTTTTTCTTGATGATTTGCTTGAGTTCTTTGTAGATTCTGGTTATTAGCCCTTTTATTGGATGTATAGCATGCAAATACTTTCTCCAATTCTGTAGACAGTCTATGTTATCTATTGTTTCCTTGGCTGTGCAGAAGCCTTTTATTTTAATCGGGTCCCATTTATTTGGTTTTGTTGCTGCTGTGATTGCTTTTGAGGTCTTCTTCATAAATTCTTTGCTTAGGCCAATAAGAGTTTTTCCAACTTATTCCAGAATTCTTATAGTTTCATGCCTTAGGTTTAAGTCTGTTATCCATTGTGAATTAATTTATTTGAATTATGAGAGGTGTGGATCTTGTTTCAGTCTTCTACATGTGGCTATCAAATTTTCCCAGCACCATATTTTGAATAGGGATTCTTTTGCCCAGTGTATGTTTTTGTTTTCTTTGTCAAAGATCATATGGCAATATGAGCATGGTTTTGTATCTGGATTCTCTGTTCTGATCCATTGGTCTATTGTCTCTGTTTTTGTGCCAGTACCATGCTGTGTTGGTAGCCTTATAGTATAGCTTGAAGTCTGGTAAATTGGTGCCTCCCTATTTATTCTTTTTGCTTAAGGTTCTTTTGGCTGTTAGGGGTCATTTCTGTTTGTATATGACACATAGAATTATTTCTTCTAGATCTGCAAAAAATGACATTGTATCAGCAGTTTTGAGAGTCTTAACGAGTGGTGATTGTTTCTTTTGATCTTCTCTCATTGCTGTTTGTCTTTTATGTCATATTATTTGATTGTGATGTTATCACTTGATACTAATGTGTGAGATTCCTGCCTAAATGAAGGAAGATTGCCCCATAAAGGATTTGCTTCTGATTTTACTAATGACCGGTGGCCACCACCAAGCTGGATCCTCTTTTACTCCCTTTAAAGTCCCAGCTTAGTTCAAAGTCCCACATTCAGTTTCTTGATCCTTGGTTCTGCATCAAAGTTCATTAGTACTCACACAGACAATGCTTCTATAGTCACTCATACTCAGGAACTCTCCTTTTCCTAGCTTTCCTACACTCCACACTCTTATCTCATACTCCAAACTTCTTTTGGGGTTAGAGAACTTCTTAGATACTGTTTATACTTAAATACTATTACTATTTAAACCTAGTAATGTGTGTTGTATCCCAGATTTAAATACTCAGCAGTCCCTACAGGACATAGTTTGCCATAATGCCCGAAGCACTGAATTTATTTCTTTAAATCAAAATAATAGCTATACATGGTAACAACATCAAAGAAACAGCAAAGCTATGACAATATTATTTTCCTACTCTTTCCCTGTCCACCATAGTACAATTTCCCAAAACAACTTATTTTAAGTGTTTCTGCTCATAGAATTTATGATGTTAATGTCCACATTGCTAAATAATATACATATACTTCTATTTTTTTATCTAGGAAAATATAGATTTAGCTTACTAACTTCATTTCTCTTTTCTCCTCTTCTATAGTGAACTTATCTTTGACAAAGTGCCAAGAACATGCACTGGGGAAAGGGCAGTCTCTCCTCTGAATTTTTAATATGGATATTATTTGGCTTAGTTCTATTAATTACATTTGTAACTTTAAACAATACATCTAACCCCTTGATCTACTAACTTCCATCAATGTGTTCTGACTCCCTCTGTACCTTTAGGCTATTAGCACACTGACCATTTCTTCAGTGTTTCCTACCACCTTCCACTCATATCCTAATTTACAGGCTTACTTTTATTTTATGAAATGGCTTACATTTAAATTCTATTTGTAAATAATGTCAAAATTTTAAGTATCTTTAAATAGAATGATAGCAAAACTTCAAAATCAATAAGTAGCATTTTCTTCTTTTTATTTCAGCATATTATGGGGGTACAAATGTTAAGGTTACGTATATTGCCCATGCCCCCTACCCCCTCGAGTCAGAGCTTCAAGCGTGACCATCCCCCAGACATTGCACATCTCACTCATTATGTTTGTATATACCCATCCCCTCCCCCCCCCACCTGCCTGACACCCGATAAATGTTATTCCTATGTGTTCACTTAGGTGTTGATCCGTTAATACCAATTTGCTGGTGAGTACATGTGGTGCTTGTTTTTCCATTCTTGGGATACTTCCCTTAGTAGAATGGGTTCCAGCTCTATCCAGGAAAATATAAGAGGTGCTATATCACCATTGTTTCTTAAAGCTGAATAGTACTCCATGGTATACATATACCACATTTTATTAATCCACTCATGTACTGATGGGCACTTGGGTTGTTTCCACAACTTTGCAATTGTGAATTGTGCTGCTATAAACATTCGAGTGCAAGTGTCGTTTTTGTATAGTGTCATTTGATCTTTTGGGTAGAAGCCCAGTAGTGGAATTGCTGGATCAAATGGTAGATCTACTTGTATCGCTTTAAGGTATCTCCATATTGCTTTCCACAGAGGCTGAACTAGTTTGCAGTCCCACCAGCAGTGTAGGAGTGTTCCTATCTCTCCACATCCACACCAACATTTGTTGTTTGGGGACTTTTTTTTTGTCATCTCTGAAAATTTTGCAATTCTTAGAAAAGTTTATTTCATTTTCAGTTTTTTT